>CM062819.1:1815908994-1816508994 GCA_031772625.1 Pinus tabuliformis | reverse complement strand
CCCTTAATTTGACTACATATTGGAAAATACCTCTAAAAATCACATTATTTAACCCCCTACCAATATAATTCCAATACACCTTCCAAATTTATAAAACCCCTATTTTCACTAAATATTGTATGTATCCATTTTTTTTATTCACATTTTTTATACCCTTTTATTTTTATATCCCTGGTATAGTGACATGATGGCTCTCTTATGACCCCACATGCATTCTACAATGCACCGTTCTTCTTTTGATATACATTGTAAATGCATATTAGTTGCACCTTTCTTCTTTTGATAGACATTGTAAATGCATATTATTTCTCCCACAATGCAATTACTTAACCCACACTCAAGCACATCTCACTATGATTTGTGGCATTTAATGGTCTAAGGCACACAAAGATCAACCATGTTTTAGGAAGATTGATTATGTGCATGTATATAAAATAACATATAAATTGATCTATATGATGATGAAAAATCAATTGATGAATCTTTATGAATAGGTTTGCACCAAATAAGGTGTTCAAGCACAAGTCTAGACCCTCTAGATGCAAGACAACTATCTACAACCAAGGTTGGGGCCCCAAATCTCAAATCAAGGGTGCAATCCCAACCTAGACATGCTTAGAAGAAGAGGATGGAAAAGTACCAACACATGCGCTCTTAAGGGAATAACACGAAAGCATGAAATCACCTTTTGATTCATTGTCATCTCACCAATGAGATATGGACTATCACTCATAGACTATGTAAAATGCAACAATGGATTGGAGATAACATAGAGGAATTAAATGAATGGACTACAACTAGAACATAAGACAAAATTTTGGTTGTAGAGGTGATCTGCTCCATTTGGCTAGCTCAAAATAATGGTGTATTCCAAAATAAACCTCCAAACGTTTAGAATATTTTTTACATGTTGAAGGCAAGCATTACCTTATCATGCAACTCACTAAAGACAAGGCTTCCTTGCACTGTCATACCTTTGAAATACAATTGTAAAGGTCACAACCAAGCCAGACCCCACCTTGGTGTATGAGACCCCCTTACTTGTGGAACAAGGGACCCACCTTCGCACAATGATTTGACCGCTAAGTCAATGAAGGCATACATACTCTACCCCCTCAGGTTTTGAACCTGTGACCTCTTAGGAGGAAACACATGCTCTTAACCATTAGGCCCACTCAATCTAGATATAGTGGATTTATATTTAACGTCTCTTTTACATAATGAGTGATTACATTGGAATTAACATCATATAGGAAATAGAAACGACCCTGGAAACAATATTAGGAACTAATATCACTTCCTTGAAATAGAAATGACCCTGACATTTCTATAATTAGAGAATCACTTGAAAATTTAAGCTAAACAATATTAAAGTAATGTCTTGAACACCAAGAACCAAGAGCGTTATTGCCCTATAATGAAGCAACCTATGAAAGATCAAATTTACAAAAAAGACCTGCCAGAGAACATCCATGTACATAATCCTACCAGAGAACATCCATGTACACAATCCTGCCAGAGAAAAATTCTGTAATGCCAAAATCAGTTGAAACGCATGATATGGGACTTTCAAATTCAAAAACTAGTTGAGAAGCATGGGATCAGACTTCCAAGGTTTTATATAACGATTATATAAATGGAGGTTCTCGCAAAACGAGCTTAAATGTCCAAGGAGGAAATGATAGGAGAAAAGCTTTGCCAGAAATTGAAAATAATCCTTTCACTATTCTTTCCCAAGGGATTAAGCCAGTTGTTTATATAAACACTTCATTTAATATTGTTGTATAGCACTTCAATTAATGTTGTCTTCTCAGTGTCAAGATTAGAATAGAGAACAACCATTTTATCTATATACAACCATGATTACAAATATCCCAAACCTTCTATGGAAAACTCGCAGACCAGAGGTTATAAAAGGCCAACGAGGTTTGAGCACTTCTAAAAGCACAAGTGCAGGAATCTGCTTATTACCTTGGAAGCTCAAGTTGGGTAGGACCAGTAGGACTCACATCACCTTCCACAACATATATTATAGAATCTTCAAAGCTAAACTAGTTGTCCTTGATTTTGCTACATGAAACTGTTAAACTACTGACATGTCCAAAGATAATTTCACAGCAGCTAGCAATTCTAAAAACACAACTTCTTTATCAGAATAATGGTCATTTTACCAATATGTCACAATAAATTGCAATAAATAGCTATGGCAGAATTAGTTGAAGAGAAGGCACACAATTTTCTTTCAGTACCTCTGAACTTACTCAGAGAAAACATAAATATGCAGCATTTGATTTAACTTTGTTGTATCTAATAAAAATAGAATTTGGAAACAAAATTCCACACTAAAAAGGTTTTGATCAACAATAGTCTAACTTAGTTGCCTATAAAACGTAGGATTTAGTCCAACTTAGTTGGCTCTAATTCAAACAGAAGTTGAAAACATAATTATGAGCTAATAGATTCTGACAACTCTAATTTAATTTTGTTGTAACTGTAAAATAGACCCCTAGAGCATGGGAGAATAAGCATGGACCTCTTGCTGTAGTCTTAAGTTGTAGGTGACTAGCCATAATATATAGTCTCCATTCTTTGAACAAGAAAGAGAGTGGAAATCCTAAAGAGACAAGCCCGTCTGTATCAATATTCCATCTTACTAGCCTTGGTCCAAAAACTAGCTTTAAGAAAGTATCCATTGGAGTGAAGATTGTCTTAAGCACCTGTAGAGTTCAAGTCCTATGAACTGACTTCCTTAAGAGCTCTGAGCTTAGTCTGTAGTGTAAGCCCTATGACACTTGCCTTAGTATTTAGCTGTATTGACATAACTACTATATACAAGTTTTGGAGAGTAAGATATATGTAGAGTAAGATTCACATGGTTTCAAAGCTTTCACTCAATATGCATATATTATTTTATTTGAAATTGTAGTATTAGGTGAACTAACTCTCTCTGTTGGAGCTTTGGAGAGTAATATCTTTGGAAAAAAGCCTTAAGAGACAAATTGTAGCCTGTACTATAGCTGTATATCGTAGAGTCTCACTATTCTCAAAAGTTGATCTACATACTGTATTTGCGGTTGCTTACAAACTTGCACCTTGGGACTCAAGCTTTGGAAAGAGTGATAAAAATCAGGCCTTGGTTGCACCTTTTGTGCAATTTATTAAATTTATGACACAGGCCAAGGGGTACATGTGACAAAATCTTCCGAGAATATATAATTCATGCTGATAGAGAACAGATGGATGGTGGGCACAGGTTAACAGGTACTACTCCCTACTAAATTTCAATGCATTTCAATTCTCGAAAATATATTTTTCAAGATCTTCAAGCAAATGTAATATGGAGGAAGACTCTTTAATAATGACATGGTAAGTAAAAAATAATATAATTAAATGTACATTCAAAATCGTCCAAATTTCTGTTTATTTAACAAAGCTTCCAAACTTCAAAAAGGAAATAAGTGCACAAGACATAAGTTAGCATTTTACATAGACAACATCAACAATCAATCTTTTCCTAGTTGCTAAAAAGGACAGTAATTAAATTCATTATTAAGGAGAACTAAATGATAAAAAAAAAAAACACTCACTTATTATTAAAGATACACTCACTTATTAGTTGTAACATAACAAAAAAGCATTAGCAAGTTAACAGATGTGCAATACATCCATATCCGATATTTCTCATTACATATCGTAGACTGACTTAAAAAATACACAGTTGCATCTAGACTATGAAGGAAATCATGTCTTGGAAGCCTTCACAAGAAAAAACTTTCAGAAAGCTTTGGATTGTTTTTTTTTTTTTTTTTTGCACTGCTAAGGTGTACCTAGACAAATATAAATATACATAAAACAATATACTAAAGTCTAAAACTATGATATTCTTATAGTTAACAGAAAATGAAAGTGGGTGACCTTCCAATAGAATTCAAGAACTGTTGTAGCAACACAATGGACATTCGTACAAGGATTTTTCATAAAAATTATGCCACCTACAATGTCCGCTCTAATGTAAGAGCCCTGAGAAGAATCAAGATCTTGGACCATCCAAGCAAAATTACTTTAAACTTATGGTGTAAACAAAAATTATACTGTCAAGACTCAAAGCACAAACTAAATACACAACAACATGAAATAACGTGAAAAAACATAGTCTCCACTATAAACAAGACTAAATTTCTACCCCATAATGAAGAAAAAAGTTTCTTTATTTGACCATATTGCACTTGAAAGTTCCCAACTATATAACACGAAGTCAAAATATCTAGGTTGTGCACCATCAAAAACCAAATTCCAAATTGTTAACCATTCCAAAGTTTAAATCTAAACATCGAATATATGCCAAGGCCTTAAAATATTATGATATATCTTTTAAAAAAACATATCCATCAAACAATTGTTTATGGGATGATGATACAACCAACAGTGGATTTGTACTTCCAACTCTAGAATTTTCCACTTCTACAAACTCAAAGCTTGCATGTTTAGGATCATGCTTCATGCTAGAATAAATTGAATCTATGAAACAACTCCATAGACCTAGAGCCAAGTCATCTTGTTAAGCACTGGTCAGAAAAAGCTTTGTGAAAGCACTACATAGAACCCGTGACTATTGTGAAAAACCTATGACCACTGTTAAGACACATTACAAAGCCTGGTGTTAGAATATTCATATGTTAGTTGAAAAGTACATATCATACAATTCACAGTCTACCATGCCCTCCTAAATTGAATCGAGCTTTTTCTTATCAATGTGCACTCTAGTAGAAGCTAGATCCTTCTTCTTATGAAATGTTGATGCACCAACTCCTATAGCTTCTGTTGAAGCGACATTTATGCTTGGATCTTGAATATTATTCTCATATTTGTTTGGCATGGTAGAAGTGGGGTAGGAGAGGTCACAAGGGTATTTCTTGGGCCTTCATTTAAAGCAATAGACTTTGAAATTGCCACTTTACTCTTCAATTTGGACTTCAAAGCATGAATGCTTGTATAGAGCCTGCAAAATAAACCCATATAAATATATTTTGTTTATAACATAAGCACATCGTACCTCTTGTAACGTAATCACATCATACCCATATATAAGCTAAATTGATAAGTGGTTGGACACATAAAAGAGGAATGTGTCACAGTCCAAGGGTTAGATTCCAATCCTTCTTCAGAGTATTGACACATATCTCTCCATTTCTTGCAATATTAGGGTGGAATATTTTTGTGAAAAGATACCTTGCAGTGACACATCCAATACAAGTTAAAAAATGGGAGATTTAGTATTCTTTACATCATAAACAATAATTTGATATCAAGAAAAGTCAAAGAAACTAATAATTCACTCATGATATGCTGACAAGAATGAATTTACTTGTGGAATCGAAAATGGACAAACATGATTGGCCATTGAGATTTTCCTGACTCAGTTATACTTAATAGGAAGTCTGAACACAGTAACTCGGCTATAATAGCAAAATTTTCATCTTATACCAAACGATATATTACGTGACTCCGCGAGGTATTATTGCGTGACAATATTACAATGGATTGTAACAAAATTTATGTGACTGCTATAGGGATTAAATCTCTTTGGTGGAAGACACACCAATATACTTATAGATAGTAAGCAAGCAAATTTGTGTGATTCTGCTACACCTAGCAGGAAGCTTGAGCATGGTAACTCGGCTATACTTGAAACAAATTTTTTTTCTCTCTATACCAAACAGTGATAATATATTTCATGACTCCATACCAAACAATGTGATAATATATTTCAGGACTCCGTTGAGCAATTATTGCATGACTTAGCTATTCACAATTCAAATAAATTTTGGCCATAAATTGGAAATCCCATCACATTTTTGCTACTTGTCTCACATTCCACATCACACATCCAATACAAGTTAAAAAATGCTTAAATGAGAATAATAAATTCTCAAAATGGTAGCTGAATTGGACTTGAATTCCAATGGTTATACCACTATATCCTCCATGGAAAGGGGACTTGATGTGAGTGGTTTTGGGTGAATTAGATGAGCATTGTATATCACCGTAGCTTAGAATTTGGTACACATGAGCAAGCTATAATTGCATTAATGAATGAGATTCAAAGCCAATGGCCATTGCATTATGGCTTTGTACATTGTTGGGAATGAGAGATGCTATACATAGAATAAAATGGACCACATAGAACCCTTACTTCTGAGCACATAATGAATTACGAAATTAACCCCGTAGATGAGCTCAACACTGAAATTTCCCAGCAGAATTGTGAGACAAGTGACAAATTTAAACAAAACAACATCCTTCTCTTCTCAAGTCTTCTTCAGTGAGCATGCAATAAGCTTCAGGACAAAGGAATTCCTTCTTCTATGCGAGATTTGGAAATTTGTTTCTTTATCCCCTTCTGAGGTGTTATACTTGTTTTTGTATGCAGTATTAATATGAAGACTTCAAGTAGATCTAAGCAGCAAATGATCCAGGGGCTTAATTCACTATAAAATTGTTGATCAACAGATAATAGAAAGTTCTCAAGTTTGAGTTTGTGAAGCTAAGGGTTAAAAAATTTACTTCATGCTTATTAGACACTCACTCAATGGTTATTACGCACCCACATTCTCCTTTAAGTCTACACTAGAAACTTAGGACATTTATAGGAACACTGTTGTCAATGTCAATGATCACGGTATGAGAGAAGTTTGCAGGGTTAACATAAATATTCATCACAAACGTATATTATTGACATGTAAGCGCAAAGGAGATAGAAGAATTTGCAAACTAAGAAAACATCACTTTATAGGGTGAAAGAAACTATTAACAAATGGATTATGTACTTCCAATTCCATATAAGCGATGGTGGAATTTCGTCAAAAGGTTTCTGAAAATTGTCTTCATGTATTTCTTCTTTGGAAAAGAAAGAATGTTTGCATTGTGTCATGTCAAATCTACCTAGGTATTGTCACCAATCACATTTTGAGATACATATTGCTATATTCATGAGAACTAGTTTGAAAAACATATAACACCACAACCCAAACAAGGAGGAGGCCTTGAAATGTCCAGGTTACAGAAGAAAATCAGTTTAAACAACACCGTTAGGATTTGACAAAGTCTCCGAGGTGTTTTTGTAAAAGAGGGTTTTCAATTCTATCAGGAGTAAGAAGAGTCACAACTATGTGCTTTAGTTTATTTATGCTAGAGACTATGCCTCAGGTTTATGGTCCCTAGACCATTTTAGCCTCTCCAAACGATGTTTTATTTTCTAAGACTAACGATGCAATAAGAGAGGGAATATCTAGCTAAAATTTATTTTTTGTATCTCAGCATATTGCAGATCATACAGTCCTTGTGGATGAAAATGGAGGTACAAAGAAGGTCATGTAAACCACCAGGGTTAAGGGTTATAATTCCCATCTTGGCTTTCATTCATTGTACATGACTTTGCTATGCTATAGAGAAGTATGAACTTAAAATGTCACGTTGATTGTGTGCCTCTCTTTTGAGCAGGTCCATAGACACTTGCAACTTCGTATGGAAGCACAAAGAAAGTTTTTGCAGTTAGTTCTAGAGAAAGCGGGGAAACTCTCGCAAGTTAAAACTTGGGGTCAATTGGATTGGAAGTTGCTTGTTCAAAAATTTCTAAGAAGGCCTCAAGACTGAAAAGTGAATGCTTTTAAATCTACAATTTCTAATTTGACTTTCCCTACTTTGACTAAAATATCAGGTCTATTTCCAGAATCTGAAATTTTCGGTCAATAATTCTAGGTTGCAGACTAGTTTGGATATATTTCTCTCACTTCGAATGAGATTTCAGTGAAGATTCCTACAAAAAAAGGTCAAGATATGCATATGGCATACAATAGTGCAGTTTTTGTAGAAAGAAATGAAAAAAGATACGAGGTTGCAAGAATTTTCAGGAGAAGAAAGTAAAGTATTTATTCTCTTGTTTTAAGGACCAAGGGCTCTTTGACCATTTTGAATGAGAATACTACTAGTGACATAGTACAACCATTTATCTGGGAAGAAAATGAAGCATGTGAATGAATGGAGTGCCTGCTCTTCAATCCATGCCAACAACACATAAAAATGATTAGCCTTTTCTAATGCTCTATTTGTGCATGAAAATAGTGAAATTCCTGAGGCAACCAAATTTTATATGAATTAAGATAAAACATGTTCCAACGGGAGTAATATATTGTCAAACTGGTTGCAAAATTAGACTTGAATTCCAATGGTTATACCATCGTATCCTCCAAGGAATGGGGGCTTGATATGAATGGTTTTGGGTGGATCATATGAGTCTTTGGCACATATGAGCACGCAGTGGTTTCATTCATGAATGAGGATTAGAGCCAATAGCCATTGTATTATGGCTTTATACATTGCTTAGATATGAGAAATCCTTTCGTCTTTTTCCCTTGAGTTTTAACCTCGATCAAGACCTCTGCTAGGGTATCAATAAGATACGTGGCATTCTACATTATATATGTGATGATGTAGATAATACACTTATACAACTACATGTTCTAGAAATTCTTTGGCTTCAATTGTTCTTTGTGCCACTAAGTTGGGTCAGTGCCACTTTTAACATTGCAAAGTTCATATAAATTATAATGCATGCCTAAGATGTTTTTTTTGGTCCATTTTTTGAGAAACCATTCATGTTATCATGCCAAAATTTATCTATGCACTGAGTAATATTGTATTTGTAAAGAAGATCTTGTATTTTCTTTTAATCTCATGGCAGTGAAACTCAAGCTTCAAATTCTCTCTATGTTGGTGAGACTCAAGATTCAAATTTGCGATAAACAAATATTTTGGTTTAGCATAGGCATACACACTAGTCTCTCTCCCCTAGATTTTACCTAAAGAGAAAGAGGTCAAGGTGACGTAATGACAATTTTGATTCGATAATGTAAGGCATTATGAGTACTTAACATGGGTGGACTGTTGACTTGTGTATTCCTATTTAATTAAATTATAGCTCATTATTAGTCTATGGCTATAGAGTCATTATAAAAAAGGTTGACCAATAGATAAGATGAATTTCTCAAATTTGATTTGGTGAAACACGGGGCTCAAAACCTCACTTCATGCTTATTAAGCACCCAGTCCCTATTTATTAGGCACCCACATTCTCCTCTATGTTTGCACCTGCATTTCCAACTTATGTCATTTATGTGAACACTCTTGACAATGCCACCAATCATTGTACAAGAGAAATGTGTAGGGTTAGCAGGAATACTCATCATGGATGGATATGACTAACACGTAAGCAAAGGAGATAGGTAGAAGAATATACGCCACTGAGGAAAAAATCGGTTTATATGTCGGTATAAACTATTAACAATTGCATTCTATATTTCATGTTGCATATAAGTGATGGTGGAAGCACAAAAATATCAGGGAAAATGCCTTGCAGTAAGCACAAAAATATCACTTGTTGAAAATCACCTGAAAAAGGAGGTTTGATATCTAACTCAAGGTGGGCATTACACTATCTTCTCCAGTGCACTTTTCAACTAATGCTGAAACATCTGCAGGCTGGTTCTACATTCCACATCCCATTTATACCACTTTTTCCCCAAATATCCTACCATTGGCATTGGTGGACTTCAAGGTTATGGTATCCTAGATATAAGGGCCACTGGTGGTGGTGCCATCCAAGTAACCCTGGTTGTATTTGTAGGCCTTCGTGGAACCATAACATGTTATCGATGGGGTTTGGGAAATCTCTCTGCAATCTTTGGAATTACAAGGAACATATGCTAAAGATGAGGATTTTCTGGGTCTGAAAGTGGGAAGAGGCTTTGTGGTAGCAAATCGGATCTTGGGATTGCAATTCACCCACACAAGATCATTGCCTGTGTCTGGAACCAACAGAACTTGTTGAGGAGGGGTTCCCATATTCACACTCACGAAGTAAAGAGCAACTCCCATGTCTACTACACTAGAGGCTATTGACATTTCAAAGCCTGAAGTTCCAAGCCTCCTGTGATGATAAGAAGTATTCTTGTATTGCCAAAACCTTGTTCTGATGGAGTCCACACGTAAAAGTGTCTGTATCACCTCATGTTTGCTTGTCAATTGCTCATGGATCATCTTCATCTCCATCTTCAGACTTATGTCTTCACCTCCATTTGCATGTTGCAGCAACAACACACAGTGCAGGATGAAAAGCAACACAAACAAGCCATGTTTCCCCATTTTCATCTGCATATGAAAGAAAGAAAAATCAGTGTCACCCAGAACATGAACCAATCTTGCTTTGTACATGGGTACTCAATGGTTTTATTTATAGTTTAGATTAATGTTAAAATAATAAATTACAGCTAATTGCAATAAATGGAAACACAATAGACACAGTAGGCATGGTGTTGAAAACAATATTTTCTTAATAATAGATATAATGCATAAACAATCAACAAGGTGCTACAAAGGCAAAAGAAAATAGATATAGTTATTGTATTCAATAGCAAGTTATTCTTAGTAATGCTCCAAATAGCTAACCAAAAGATGGCCATTTACAACACATCTACCTTATGCTGCCACATCCACCTATAGATAACATGTTGCTGGGATGGAAGTCCCATGCTCTCTGTTGCACCAGCATTTATTGTGTAAAAATAGTTAAGCAATATGTAAAATATTAGGATATGACTACAAGATAACCTTGAAATAGTCAAACATTGTGGATAAAAAAATATTTAATTCATGGAAGGCAATAGAAAGTAATCAAAATTGTACATAATACACTTTCTAATATAATAATCATTATTGAAAAACATAAAATCAAATTGAAATTTAAGAAAATACACCAATACCAGTAGTGAAGAGAGATCTGCTCTTGAGATGGCCAATAATAGACTTCTTGTAACTGTTTCAGAAGCAAGGCATGATTTTATTATAGCCATCATTTCCTTACATGCTTCTATCATTTCTTTGAATAAGCCCTTGATCAGTCCTAGATGCAACTCTAGAGAGGTCTAGATATAGCTAAGCAAACCCTTCAAATTTGGTAGAAATGATAAATCTTACAAAAGGTGAGGATAAGGCTACAAACAATATGCCTTGGAGGTATTTTGAATATATATAGATTGCTTTCAGAAGAGCCCAGAACAGAGGCTTAAATGAGCATCATATTATTCTAGAAACCATAGAGAGATAACACAATAATGTCCTCCAACTTCACTTAGAATAATCCCAAATTTTGTCCACAGAGATGCCATTGAAAATACTTAGGTCAAATACTACTGAGGTCTACCAAGAAGAGGGCCCAAATAGGTCCCAGAATAGGCCTGAAATTAATACAAAAATGCCTCAGATAAGGGGAGGTTCTCAGAAAGGTCGAGAAGGGCCTTAGGAAAGGGCTAGTCTGTGCCTTAAATGAGCCAAAAGGAAATGCAAGATAGATACAAATTAGCCTCATAAAATAAATCATTTCATAATGACCCAAGATCCTTTCAAATTGATTCAGAAGTGCCCAGTAACAAGGGTATGAACTACATGATATTCAAATTGATTCAGAAGTGCCCTTTCAAAGTGCTTATGTAGTTAATATCATTTATTGCAATAATTCAAGAATTCTAAAATCTTACCAGCCATCTTGGAGATTCTAGGATAATTGGGAGACCAATAAGAAACAAAAAACTGGGAACTAGCTCTACATCACCCCCCATTAACAACCTGCCTTGCTCAACAACGCATATTTTTTTCTTCTAGCTGTGTTCCCAGGAGAGATCATAGGTATATTCTGTATGAAAGTTTGTGAAAAGTGGCCACCAAGTGGCCTTATTTTCCTTTTTGGAAGTGATATGTCATGCTATAAGCACTTTGCTATGTATTTTCCTTTTCCAAACCATGAAATATAAACATATGCATTATTTCTTTGGAAAAATAAAATCAATTAAAATTTTCATACCATTCACCCTATCAAATTATTGTCAATCCAAAAGTTGCAAAAAATCAGATACCATTCACCTTAAAATAGCCCTTGAATCATACACACACATTGCAAGGCCCATCAAACACATATATATCAATGTAGGCAAAAATAAGAAAGCAAAGTGCCATCACCCAAACAATCTACCAGAAGCACATATCTTAATAAAGTTGCAAACAATTTAAAAACAAACTACCATCACTTGTCCAAAAGCCTTTACAGATAGTAATTAATGTTAATGTCGTTTAGTGGAAGCATTGAAAGGAAATGCCCAAAATATGATTGAGGACTCAATTGACAATAATAACCAAGTGCAATTTAACTATTGTAGACCCCATGCATATGGCCAAAACATAAATACTTCCAAAAAGGCTTTGATGGCACATTTGAACTACAAACTCTGATTTATATGTCCAATTTAAAAAATAGGAAAGACAACTACCACATAAACATTCAAAATAAAATGCACTTCATGTGCTAGACGTTTCTCTGGTGTAAATATGTTGACTTGAGTGAGCAGAAACCATCCTGACTGAAGCTCGTGCCATCAGATCCTTGATATCCTTTCTAGCAAGCGAACCATTAATCTAAAAATTCAAGGAAAATGTTAACATTAGTGAGAAGAACCACATACTTATCCACAAAACATATTCATGAAAAAGGAACCACCTCTTCTTGTTTTTCATGATTAAATGGACCAACTTCAAAGGGACCAAATTAACATTTGAATGAAACACAACTACAAAAGGATGAATGGCTAGTGAAAGAAACTTACACCAAAAAGCAGGTAGCAAAAAAAGGTTGAGTTATCCCAAACATTCACCATTTGAACTATTCACTAGACCTAAAACCAAAAAGTACAAAATTAACATCAGATTCATACAAACAAATCAACAAAAATACAACCAATAATTATTTATAAATGATCCAACATATGGAAATACATAAGGAAAGAGAAAGTAGAATGTTTTGAAAATCTACCTTGTTCAATTTTTTCACAAAATCTGAAAAAACTTTGTAATCACATTCTTCTAATTTGTATGTATCATTCCTAGCATTGTATGATAAGTTTGTGATTGCTATAACAGATTCAAGTTGTACAAAAGCATGATCTATCAAATCATACTTATACATGTGTTGCCCATTTATTCTACTATACCAACATAATTGAAGCTTGATGCATTCTCATCTATCAAAAAGGTCAATGTCATTATGGTAATCAAACACCCTATTACCATCCTTCTTCCTTATTCTTTGAACCCTTCCAGTGTCCCACATTTCACAAGAAACACCTTGTTTTGTACTTCGAGGAACACCTTTTCTTGCAGTACGTTCAATGGGGGGAATTGAGCTGCTTTCAAACAACACCCCACAATCTGATCCAATTCCAAAGCCAACTGAAACACCCTTTTGTGGAGCCTTCCCATCTCGCCTAAAGTAGACCCCATTTCTCACTTTGTCAACCTATCTTTGGATAATGTTGAATTTTTATTCAACATACTAACCAAACATGCTTTAAACATATCCTTACCATCAATATCCACCATTGAATTTATCGTTTTGCTTCCATTTTCATCAATGGAATCTAAAATTTCATCCAACTCGTCTCCACTCACTTTCCATTATTTGCAATTCACTTTCATTGTGTACCAATGATGATGAAGATTGGAATATAGGGTCGGAACAACTCGGTGGAGAAGCATCAACTACTTCATCCACAATTTGGAATGTTGGATAATTTTGATCCTCTGTCCATGGTTTAACCCACCAAGAAGATTGAGTGTAATTTTCTGGTTGCATTCCAAGAGTTAATAAAATGTCTTGTGCATCCTTCAATCCAATCTTAAGGGCTTATAAAGTTTTAGTGTCTGTGAATATTGAATCATATTGCGATAATATGTCAATGTTTTGTATTGTTTCTTGGTGCAATCTATTCCAAATTCTTTCTTGCTTCTTATGAGATTTATTAAAATGAATCCCTTGGGGATTTGATTCTTCTTCAGCAACTCTATTAAGGGTTCCAACAGCATGAAGCAAGTCAGTGAAATCATAGGCCCTCTCCACTCCAACCATCCCACCAACTTTACTAAAGAAGTTCTCACATACATTTGACCCAGTGAGGTGCAAAACATATGGAAAGTTAGAGTAATGATCTCAAAACAATCTCGTCAACAAAACTGCAAAATGGCAAGAAATTTTCACATCTTGATATGCTTCTCTTCCGATGAAATTTATGTTGACATTAGTATGAGATTGTTTTTGTACCCAAGATAACCATAATGTGAAGAAATGATGAACTCGTGAAGCATTTCGCACCCTTTCCCAAAGGCTCAAACTATGAGACATAAAGATGTCAATGTAGTCAACAACAATCATTAGATAAGTCTTTGTAGCTAGTGTCCTCTCTAAATTTCCACTTGGTGTACTTCTCAACTCTTTCAAACACCTTTGAACATGCCTTGAAGCAATGCGTTGTGCGGATCCCCAATTTTGTCGATCCATCCTCTCTATATATTCACCCTTAAGCTTGTGATCATCCACTTTAAAAGTGTGATAAACCATTCTCACATGACCAAAACTTATGTAATCATTTCCTAAAAGCAATTCTCGTCAACCGCTAAACAAAGGATTCACTATCTTTTGGCCGTTGTGGGGGTAATATTGGTCATGCAATCCTGTTACATTGCAACCACTGTACAACCCGGTTAGCCTCCACCCTTCCCAAGGAATTTGATATCAAAGACCTGATGTTGAAGAATAATACTTCAACATAATCTGTCCTCTTCTGCTATCCCCATTCGAGGAATGACCAACAATAGGTCCCAAATTATTTTCCACGTGTTTCTTCCACATAGATTCTACCTTTTCCCATTGTTGATAAACAAAATTTGCATTGGACCTATTGCGTGTTGGATGAACAACCACAACCAAGCGAGGAAGCTTTTCATGTAAAGGTTTTGCAATATTAACACGTGCATAATGGCCAATAACATTGTTCTTAAAAGAATATGTTATAATCTCATAGCCTACAGCTCTGTCACCAACTCTCACCAAGAAATGTGATTGGATTTGATGTTCTTCTTTCATACCACAAAACCCCACTAGTGTATCACTTTTTTCTACTCACCTAACATATTTTTTCACATCTGTTTCATCTTCAACGAGTAATATAGGAATTGGGCCATCTATACCATGCTTGGTTTTATAAGAAGCATAAAATTTTCCGACTACCTCAAAAATATGCTCTTGCTCCCCTGGGATATATGCTAATGACTTTCTAACTTGCCTTAAAGTTGTAGATATTGAAGGACCATCCAGATTCAAGCTAATAAAGCTATGTAATCTAGGACCTCCCCATAACTTGATCATCTCATAAAGGGATTTTGTGGATGTACTATACCTTCTCCCTGATTTTGCATGCATCAAGTTACGAAAAGTATCCTTGACAAATTCCCAAACTGCATCTTTACCTTGTAATTTTCCTTTCTTATGTGCCTCACACACATCCTTGCAAAACCTAAAGACATCCTTCCTTTCTGTCAATTCAAACAATTTTTCCTTTAGGGATATCATCCTAATAGAGAGTGTAGCAACCTTTGTCCTCTCCCACCAAAGAGATCGCATTGTTGATCTATGGTTAGCATTTGTAACCCTTGCAACATTCTTCAGTTCATTTTGAGTCAAATAGTCGAGTCTTCTACTTTTTCCTGTATCTCGTTCACTTCTTTTATTAGTGCACATTGATTCACGATATAATCGCATCCTAAAGTAATCACATTATGGAACCAACTTACAAAAGTTGCATGTTAATGAATCAAATGGGATCCCTATTTCAGAAGCCCTCTAGCAATGAATATGCCTATATGTACCATCAATACGACATTCAATACCCCCATAACATAACATGATCTTGGTATGCTTCTCTATGGCCCATAATTTTCCACCCTTGATCATCCATTAAGAACTTTGTTTCCAATCTCTCCCCATTTCTATCAATATAAGGATACCAATACCCCCAACATTGTAGTAACAAGGAAGATAATGGAGCTGTAATAAGATGACAACAAACTAATAAATTTGAAGTAAGCTAAATAAAATAATATACAAATTCATATTCAAGTTTAGTCCAAGCCCTTAATTAACACACCTGAAGTGGAAGGATATGCACTTGTAGAACCCCTATGTAATACTGATGGTGATAATGGGACCAAGAACCTAGTCAAACTTTGTTGGGACTTATCATTGGTAAAATTCTTGGGTCTCCCAACTGTGCCACTCCTCATCCCAATCTCCTCATGTGAACCCTCATTTATAGTAGTAGCAATGTGCTTCTTTCATTTCATGTGTTCATTTAGAGAACTGACAATATTACCACTTGTTAGCACTAAACAAAACCATTTATTGCATCATGTACATTCCACTCTCACTTTTTTCATGTCCTTATAGTCTGCAAGTGTTTCTTACACCACCTTGAACAAATTAGGTTCTTGTGTCTTGTTGAAATCATCTAGAAGTTTGATTGCTTGATCAATATGAAATTGATCTCCAACCATCACTGTCTGTTGTACTTCGTTACATGAAGGAATTTCACTACCACTTGGAATTGATAGGCGTTGTTGATGGGCCCATGTTTTCATATGATGGTTTTTGAAGTTGCGTGTTGTTCGCACTGCCAAGGATACATCACCTGTTCCATAATCAATGCCACAAATTTCATAATGGATCTTTATTTTAGATTCTCCCTTTTCTGAATATACTTTGAGAGTAATTTTCTCATTGACAAACTCTTCCATTAAACTTTTAACTTTTTCTTCCCAAGATGCCAATACACTAGGATCAACAACTATGACTTGTTCCACTAACAAAGACATATTTTCAACTCTTGGTTGTTTATGCATAGGTCCCTCCACATTCACTTCAATGTTTTCAAAGATTGGTATTGTTTCCACTACATTTGAACTCTTCTTCCACATCAAATGTGCCTAGTTTCCTCTTGATGCCTACAAGTGTTGTATAAACTTTCCATTTTTTCTCTTGCTTTGGATTTAAACCTATTCCATCCCGGATAAAATAAAAAGGGTATCCAATGATTTCATCATCCACAATTTCATCACAAATTTCAGCAAATGTACAACCTTCTCAACACTTGACCATGCCAATGATAGAATTCTCTTCATAGGTAACAATTTTATAACAACTCCATCTGTTTTTGCACATTAATAAATGAAAAAGTAAGTAAAATTCCACAAGCATATTGGTTATTATAAAACAAAGAGCAGGGAAGAAAGGTATGAAATTTCAATTCAAAGCTCCAAAAAACATGAAGAAATATTACTATTTGGATGAAACACCTTGATTCAAAATGCACTATCGGTGGATTCCTCAAATGGAACTGAAACCAGAAATAAAACATATTACTAAAACAGATTTGAGAGTTGATTTATTGCTGCACCAGAACTCGACAAAACATTGTACAACTATTTCTAATTCATATTCTTAACATGATTTGTAACCAAAATTTCAAATGCTTTTCTAAAAATTCCCATTATTAAGTTAGATAGGCCAAACATCTGTGCATCTTGAAATTGTTTCAACCATGTAAATACCTGTTAAAATTGGAAACTAGGGCCAAATTCCACTTTGGACAGCTCCTATGGGGAAGATTATTGTAGCATTATTATAGCTCCTATGGAAACCAAGTCTTATCTAGTCATGATGCTTAGAGAACTATTTGGAGGAAGTTTAAATCCTATGGTGTACTAAACATTTTCGACATATTTCAGAATTTGTATCAAGAAAAAAAGAATTTTTGAAAATTTGATGATATACTTTGGATTTCTAAAATATTTCAAAATACAAATTTGAAAAAGAGAATTTTTGAAAATTTGACGGTGTAATTGAAAGTTCTCAAATATTTCAGAATCTGCACTTGCTAAAATAAATGCCTTCTCCAAAATTTAAAACTATATTTGAAGTGGCTGACATTTCTTTGAAACAAGAACATGCCTGCGATTGATGCTAGGTAACTAAAGGGAGCAGGAATTTGCTTTTCATCTTCTTGATACAAATTCATGAAGGGAAGGGATAGAGGGGTGCTCTGCCATTTTCCTGAATGGGTGGAGTATGCCCAACAATCCCAATTGTTATCCACATCACCTGTGATCAACCATGGACTTTTGTTCCATTCCTCGTGGAGGGTGCCTAGTTTCCAGATATATTTTGTTGGCACACATGTCAACATCTCTTCAATCAAATAGTTTGGAAACTCAAAAACTCGTGAGAGAGCCTCCACCATTTTCAAAGTTCAAAAGTGAAGGTGTACGAGATAAATGTGCCTGAAATTTAATATTAAAGACATTGAATTGTTGCTCTCTTATTGGACTCTACAAAATGTTGAACTTTTACAGAGAGTCCTTGAGATTACGCTGGATAAGAAAAGTGTCGGGCAGGCATAAATGGAAGGATAAGTATTAACCAGATACACAGATTCAAATATAATATAATATTACGTGACTTTTAGTTTTTGAGTTTTATTTTTTTAAGAGGCCTTTTGGATTCTCAAAGACTATTCAAGTTTATTTATGACTTTTCATATCCCTTGTGGATGACTAATGTAAATTTGCCATAATTTTTAAATATCAGGTTTCAAACCTTTTTTCTTTTAAGGTGTATGAGAGTGAAAAAAGAGAGCTGAAACATGTAAGTAGATAGTATCCAATAGTTAAATATACTCTAGGAATAAATATATTCTAGGAATATGATGTTTTAAGGAAGATCACAAACAAATGGTAGGAGAAGCCAAATTGTTTTGATGAATGGTTGTTTAAGGTTAACTAGCAACTTTAGAACTTAACTTGAAATAGTTCTTAGAATAATTACAAATATAGTTATAAATTGATGTCTTATGCGAAAAAGAAAGTGCTATCTAATGGTGTTTCAAAGATGACCACAAATTGTTGTCTAGCAGAAGTTGTAAGTCTTCTATTGAATGGTGATTTAAAGAAGACCACAAACCAAATTGTGCTCAAGATTCTAGGCTTTGGCTACCAACTTTAGTTCTAGCTATGGCCATTCATAAAAAAAGTGATCCATTCAAGGTGAATATTTACCCTTGTAGGGGTTTTATGATTGGAAAGTCTATATGAAGGATGGTTATGATTTCTACAATACTCACAAGAATGAATATCGAAACATTGATCTTTCATGTGGCCATTTCGATGACAATATTGGAATTTAGGAATATGATGCAAAAGTGGAGTGGGTAAAGATGAGATTTCTTGAAAGAACCCAATACTCTTGAGCTAGATTGGTTTGGAGTAGTCTAAAATGTTAAATATCACTTTATTTTCATATCCAAGAGTCAATTCTTGATCCAAAATGGATCCAAGAAACCCTCTAAGTCTTCAAAAATCAAAACTATCACAAAAGGATGAACCTTTAAAAATGGAAGATTACACTATCGGGAGCGAAAAACACAAGGAAACAGTGAAAAATAGGTCTATCGGAGGCTTGGACAACTTTGCACAAGAGCCGTCGAATTTGGCCGATCAACAGTCCGGATCCGATCGGTGTATCGCAATCGACAGAGGCTATCGGAGGCTACCGTATGAAATATTGTGAAAGCGATCAGCGCGGTCAACGAGGACCATCGATCAAGCGCGCAGATCAACAGCTCAAGTTGGATCGCAATATCATGTCGACGAACAACAAGGGAGCGCTTACCAATGGCCCGGGGCTTATGCGATATGTGATTGCGACAAGTCGCATCGCAATATCGCGTCGGAGCATTACAGAGGAGCGGGGCTATATATATATATATATATATATATATATATATATATATATATATATACATATATATATATATATATATATATATATACATATATATATATATATATATATATATATATATATATATATCTATATATATATATATACATATATATATATATATATACATATTATATATATATATATACATATCTACATATCTATATATATATATATATATATATATATATATATATATATATATATATATATATATATATATATATATATATATATATATATGCGATGCGATGGCTGGACCTGACGGAATTATGAACCAAATTTAATATATATTGAGTTCCGTAAAACGACATTTTTCTATGTATTTTCGCGTTTTCGTTAAATAAACGAAAAGCAAAGGGAATGCGCCGATGCGATGAAACCGGACCCAAAAGGGCTTGTAAATGCCACTGCATAATTATTTCAAGTCTGATATGAGCCATATTGTTGGGATTTTGAGTGTTTTTAATGTATTTTTATAAATACAAAGGGAACCGCCGCACAGGGGCATTGCAACTTGCGGTAGCAATTTCAGGCGAACACGATAGGAGCATAGGGCGGAGTTGATGATTTTTGAAATCTGAAAGAAAGAGTTTCTGCGGATTTTTCCCGTATTTAGTGTATTTTCTTGTGTAAGTCGAGAACGCTAATTTGTTAGGTTGTGTTATATTATTTCCACGACTAGCCCACGTAGTTAACCGGGGGTTAGAAGGGGGTAGAGCCCCCCCTTCGTTGCGTTGATTGCGTAGTGGGGGGAGTCACAGGGGGTTTGAGGGGTGCAGGTAACCCCACTATATGGGGTCCGGGGCACCGCCCCGGAAAATTTTGGTTTTGGAACCTATGTTAGGTTGGGCGGACCCACCTATGGTTTTGTGCATGATTTTTGCACATTTTTTTGGACACAATGGTTTTCGGTCCATGGTATTGGATGCTTCAACATGTATAAATATGTATTATAACATTGAAAGGAACATAATGAAAAATCAAGCTTGTAGTCCCGGTTTTGGGATCCGGGGGAAAATATTTGTGTATATGTGTTTTATGTGTTATGCTCTCGCATTGTTTATTTTATGTGTTTTAGAATTCGTATGTAGTTAATTTCTGTACGGGGTTAAAACCTACATAATTTTGGGGATTTCAAAGGTCCGATTGTCCCTTCTGTTGTAGAACAGGCGGCCACCTTCCCAGAAGACGTTATGCCATGATTGCTAACGCTCAGAAGGGGATTCGAGCGGACAGAGGCCGGGAGCCAGAGAGCCTGAGAAGGGGAAATGAACAAATATCGCCGATTGGCTTTAAAGCCACAGATTGACAAAAAACAAGGGGGAAGTACTAAGACAAAGATAAAATAGAGACAAAGAGTGAAAAAAAGAGTCTGTGTACTTAGAGAGTCTTGAGGGATTCAAGCAAAACTCCTGTTGTTTTGCATCTGTTGTGTTGAGACTCAATTTGAGCTCACACTTTGTAAAACTCTGCTCTTGAAGACATAATAGAGAGGTCATCACTAAAGGTTGGACCAGGATACATAGCCCAAGAGTTTTGGGTGAATTCCATATTAAATTTGTTGTGTTATGTGTCTTGTCTATTATGTTTCTTTAACTGCTCAATTGTCTATATTATTCACAATCTTATCGATCCATTGCACTAAGTAATATAGGAAAATCCATGCACATGAGTTTGTAATACCTTAAAAGTAATCTAAGATCTTCATTTTCAGATCAAGTGGTATCAGAGCTTTTGGTTTTTGGTTTGTTAAGGTTAGACAAGCTTGTGCTGGACTTTTTTGAATGCTAACTAGGTCAAAGCTCAAACTGGGAAAAGGAGAACTTGTTGAGGCCAACCCAGAAATAGGAAGAGTCTATCCTAGGAGGAGAATGGCAGAAGAAACTCATATGGAATCAGAATCTCAGTTCATGGACAGTTTTATGGCCATGAGGGCCATGGTAGAAGAGATGTATCGAGAATTCAAGAAGGGTAGAGGTGAAAGCACCTCAACACCCAAGCAAGACAAAGGAGCCGAGGAACCTTCTCTAGATTCCCCTCCAGAGGGCAAAGGGAAAGGGGAAAAGCCTCCTCCATCATCTCCTCCACCATCTCCTTCATCCTCCTCATCTCCTAGCCCTGAGAAGAAAAAGAAGAAGACTTCTTTGATTAAATTAGATGTAAAATTTGATTTGCCAATATATGATGGAGAATTAAATGCAGAAAAGATAGATAACTGGATTAGACAGATTGATGTATATTGCAGGGTGCAGAACATCGATTCAGAAAGGAGAAAGATTCAGTTGGCTAGCCTTCGCCTTGGAGGAACTACCCTAGTGTGGTGGGAAGGCAGGACACAAGCTGATTTGAAGAAGCATGGTAAAATTCTTTCTACCTGGAGTGAATTTGTTTCTGCCATTAAAAAACAATTCTATCCACTAGCTTATATGCAGCAAGCAATGATGAGTTGGAAAACTCTTCACCAATTAAAGGGGCAAAGTGTACAAAGCTATACCCAGGAATTTAGAAAAAGAGCTTTAATTATAGGCATTTCTCTAGACTCACCTGAAACTTTGTTGAAGTATATAGGTGGTCTGCATAGCTATATGAGGCACACCATTCTCATGTTTAACCCTACTAGCATAGATGAGGTATCAATTTAGGCTACACATCTAGAGGCTAGAGGCAAGAATGTGAACCCAGAAATTGGGGGATCATCAAAACCCACTGCAAGCAAGAACAAGGAAAAGAAGAAGCATAAATGGAAAGAGAGGAAGGAAAACGCTGTACAAAAGGACAAACCTTCATGCACTCACTGTAAGAAGGATGGACATGATGATGCACATTGCTGGTCTTTGCATCCGGAGTTGAAACCCAAGAAGTTCGATGGCAAGAAGAAGAAGACTGCTGCTGCTATTTAGAAAGATTTGGGGTCAGACTCAGGTGATGAAACAACAGTCACAACCACAGGTATAAAAGGTTATCCGCTTTAGAGAATGCAGAGATCAAGAAGTAGGTACAAGAGCTGCTCGAGAAAGGGTTCATAAGACCAAGCACATCACCATGCAGATCTCCAATCGTGTTGGTGAGAAAGAAATATGGTTCGTGGAGGATGTGCATTGATTACAGAGCACTGAATAAAATAACGATCAAGAATTGTTATCCTCTTCCTCGCATTGATGATCTATTAGATCAGCTGAAAGAAGCAATTTACTTTTCCAAGTTGGACTTGCGTAGTGGCTATCATCAGGTCAGAGTAGCAGAACAAGATGCATGGAAGATTGATTTCAAAACAAAGCAAGGGCTGTATGAGTAGCTGGTTATGCCTTTTGGCTTAACTAATGCTCCTGCCACTTTCATGAGAGTTATAAATGATGTCCTTAGACCTTTTATTGATGATTTTGTAATTGTATATTTAGATGACATTCTTGTTTTCAGTAAAACATGGGAAGAACATTTGAAGCATGTAAAGCAGACTTTAGATGTTTTGAAAAGAGAAAATCTCTATGTTAAGTTATCAAAATGTGAATTTAATAAAACATCTTTAAATTATTTGGGTCATATTGTAGGGGGTGGTGAATTGAAGATAGATCCCTCTAAAGTTGAAGTCATTGTGAACTGGCCTAAACCCAAATATGCTACAGAAGTTAGGAGCTTCCTAGGACCATCACAATATTGGGGAAAGTTTATTGCTAAGTTTTCCTTGATTGCAACTCCCTTACATGCTTTAACAAGATTGAAAAAGGTGTTTCAGTGGGGAGGCAAATAGCAGAAAGCCTTTGACACCTTAAAAGAAAAAATTAGTACAACACCAGTACTAGCACTGCCAGATATTCAACATCCATTTGAGATTGAAACAGATGTCGGTGACTATGCCATGGGAGCAGTGTTTATGCAACACGGTAAACCCATATGTTATCATTCTGAGACATTTAATTCTGCAGTAGTTAATTATCCCACATATGATAAAGAATTGTATGCATTAGTACAGAGGGTGAAAAAGTGGAAACATTACTTAATGGGAAAAGAAACAATCATCCATACAAACCATCAACCAGTTCAGTATTTGCACTCCCAAACTAAATTGCAGCAATCAAGACACTATAGGTGGATGGGTTTTCTACAATAGTTTCATCTTGTTATCCGATATAAGAAGGGCATACACAATAGAGTTGCAGATATGTTGTCCAGACCAATCATAAATGCATCTACTATACTTAAGCATAACCCAGTAATGCATGAAAGCTACATTGAACAATATGCTCAAGGTATAGATTTTAAAGATGTATATACAACTTTAAGTCATGGAAAACAAGTAGAAGAATTGGATTATTATGTTAAGGACCAACTCTTGTATCATTTGGGAAAGTTATGCATTCCACAATCTGAAAGAGTTAACATAATTCGGGAAGCACAAACTTCTCTTATATCAGGCCATTTTGGTATAAGTAAAATAGTTGCACAACTGCAAAGGTTCTGCTATTAGCCAAGGATGCATGAAACAATTTCTAGATATATTAAAGGGTGTACAATGTGTGCTAAAAGAAAGCCCAACAATAGAAAATTAGGCTTGTACACTCCACTTCCAGTTCCTTCTCATCCTTGGGAAAGTGTTTCCATGGACTTTGTTGGGGGATTGCCAAAATCTAGAAAAGGTCATGACTATTTATATGTTATTGTGGACAGGTTCAGCAAAATGTGTATTTTAATACCTTGTAACAAGCAGATTACAACTGAACAAACAACAAAGTTGTTCTTTCAACATGTCTGGCTTCATTTTGGGTTACCCACTTCCATTGTATCTGATCAAAATTCCCGATTTGTTGGGAATTTTTGGTCAAGTCTGTGGGAATTAATGGACACCAGACTGAAGAAGAGCACATCCTTTCATCAACAAACAGATGGCCAAACATAGGTGGTCAACATGACAGTGATCCAGTTGCTCATAGGCTATTGTAGCAAGCATCCTAAGGTTTGGGATGAACATTTGTGTTATGTGCAACATGCTTACAACCGTGCTAAGCACTCTTCTACACATAGATCTCCTTTTGATACTTGTTTTGGTTTTACACGAAAGTCTCCCTTGGATTTTGTCTTTGGAAAAGATATAGTAGTTGATGGACATAGTGATGTGGACAAAGCAACCAAGTTCATTGAACAGATCCAATAAATTCACCAGGCAGTGCAAGAACAACTGGAAAAGAGATAGGCCAAGTATAAGGCAAGGCATGATGAGCATCAGATTGAGCATAGCTTCCAAGTTGGTGATCAAGTCTGGCTGTACATCAGCAAAGACAGAATGCAAGTTAAAGGAAAGAAGCTGAAGCCAATAAGGTATGGGCCTTTCAAGATACTTGAGAAAATTGGTGAAAACGCTTTTCGCCTTGATTTGCCAGCGTACATGCATATCTATTCAGTAGTTAATGCAAAGAACTTGAGATTGAACCTTCATTGATTGAAGATCCCTAAGAGAAAATTCAGTTTCCTTCTATTGATGATCTGTTGCCTGAATATCTTAGAGAGTTGCAAGAAGATATAGTTCTGGACATGAAGGTGAGAACTACATGCAGAGGGGATGCTGAGTACCTAAGAATCGGGCTCAAAGGTTCAAAACCAAGCAGTGCACGATGGATAGAAATTGGACAAGTGAGGAAGCTGTATCCTCACTTGATCGATGCTTGAAAACCAACTTTTGGTGGTCCAAAAGCTTTTTCAGTGGGAATGAGTGATCCAAAATGGATCCAAGAAACCCTCTAAGTCCTCAAAAATCAAAACTATCGCAAAAGGATGAACCTTTAAAAATGGTGGATTACACTATCAGGAGCAAAAAACACAAGGAAATAGTGAAAAACAGGTTTGTCGGAGGCTTGGACAACTTTGCACAGGATCCGTCGGATTTGGCCGATCAATGGTCCAGATCCGATTGGCGTATCGCAATTGGCGGAGGCTATCGGAGGCTACTGTATGAAATATTGCGACAACGATCAACATGGTTAACAAGGACTGTCGATCAAACACGCAGATCGACGACCCAAGTTGGATCGCAATATCGCGTCGGCAAACCACAAGGGAGCGCTTAACAACGGCCCAGGGCTTATGCGATATGTGATTGCGACAAGTCACATCGCAATATCGCGTCGGAGCATTACAGAGGAGCAGGCTATATCTATATCTATATCTATCTATATATATATATATATATATATATATATATATATATATATATATATATATATATATATATATATATATATATATATATATATATATATATCTATATATATATATATATATATAGATATATATATATATATATATATATATATATATATATATATATATATATATATATGCGCGATGCGATGGCCGGGCCTGACGGAATTATGAACCAAATTTAATATATATTGAGTTCCGTAAAATGACATTTTCTATGTATTTTCGCATTTTCGTTAAATAAACAAAAAGCGAAGGGAATGCACCGATGTGATGAAACCAGACTCGAAAGGGTTTGTAAATGCCACTGCATAATTATTTCAAGTCCGATATGAGCCATATTGTCGGGATTTTCAGTGTTTTTAATGTATTTTTATAAATACAAAGGGAACTGCGGCACAGGGGCATTGCGACTTGCGATAGTGATTTCAGGCGGACCCGATAGGAGTCTAGGGCAGAGTTGATGATTTTTGAAATCCGAAAGAAAGAGTTTCTGCAGATTTTTCCTGTGTTTAGTGTATTTTCCTGTGTAAGCCGAGAATGCTAATTTTGGGGATTTCAAAGGCTCGATGGTCCCTTCCGTTGCAGAACAGGTGGCCACCTTCCCAGAGGAAATTATGCCATGATTGCTAACGCTCAGAAGGGGATTCGAGCGGGCAGAGGTCGGGAGCCAGAGAGCCCTAGAGGGGGAAATGAACAGACAACGCCGATTGGCTTTAAAGCCATAGACTGACAGAAAACAGGGGGAAGTACTGAGACAAAGAGAAAACAGAGAGAGAGTGAAAGAAAGAGTCTGTGTACTCAGAGAGGCTTGAGGGATTCAAGCAAAACTCCTGTTGTTTTGCATCTATTGTGATGAGACTCAATTTGAGCTCACATTTTGTAAAACTCTTCTCTTGAAGACATAATAGAGGGGTCACCACTGAAGGCTGGACCAGGAGACATAGCCCAAGAGTTTTGGGTGAACTCCATATTAAATTTGCTGTGTTATGTGTGTTGTCTATTATGTTTCTCTAACTGTTCAATTGTCTATATTATTCACAATCTTATCGATCCATTGCACTAAGTAATATAGGCAAATCCATGCACATGAGTCTGTAATACCTTAAAAGTAATCTAAGATCTTCATTTTCAAATCAATTCTACACATGTTGATAATGACTTCTTCCCAAGATATGACAATGGCATTGGGAAGAGTGAGGTGAATTTTTTTAATCTTTATTTGAATGTGCTCCTAAAGTGGCATCACTAATTTGATCATGCATTGGCTATTCATAGAATGTTTTCTCAAACTCAAACAAAGAATCATTCTAAATAAGTACTAGTTTATAATGTTGATTCTTCTAATATAATTCATCTCGTTCAAGCTATAATTCAAGATGGAGAAATTCAATTTTGTTCTATAAATATTGTAAACAATTTAGGACATATATAAAAGTTGCTTTGTTGAGTGTGTTTGTGTTGTTGATAGTAGAGAGTATTAGAGTATTTAGTAACTCTAATAACTCATCAATTTGAGTCATTTTCTCAATAATTCGAGATCAACAAATGAAGGGTGTTGGCTTCTACCAAAAAGAACCTACTTACTGCAATTCAACTAGCAAGACAATTTGCAAATTACAACTCAGGTTTGGTAGAATTACCTCTAACAGGTCACAAACTCTTCTCAAAGGCAATAATTTTCAACTTTGGGGTTATTGTTGGATCACCTTTCCTTGTCTCCACTCACAACTTTGTTGCTCCACAACTCAAGCATGTCTAGAAACAAATTATGGGAATCTTAGAATTGTGATGGAAATAATAAAAGTCACTAAAGAATTTATGAGTGAAGATAATGAATCAATGCATTGAGGACCATTGTTCATTCAAATTTGATTGATTCTTGAACACAATTAGATACCAATATAGATGTGATTGAAAGCTAGGGCTTGCTTTGAACTTAAACGATGGACATATTTAAGTTTTTATTTGATTTTTTACCTCTATAGAATAAGAGATTGACTATGTGGAAGTTTTCATTAGTAGAAGCTACCAAAACTAGATCAACAACAAATCATTTGTACCCTAAATCTGCACCTAAATTTGGATGAGTTATTATTGGTTCAATGGCACTCGATCTAGAAATGAAATAGGTTCCACCTTAACAAATAATTCTCCCTAAGCTAGGTCATTCTTGAATGACTATGGGTTATTTTGGTCTCCATCATCAATCAAACTTGATCAAATTGATTAAGCAATGGATCCAATCTCTTATCAAACTAATAAGCATGTGACCAATAAGGATCCCTTTTCAAAAGAGTAGGTCTCTAAAACAGATAAGAAAAACATGTCCCACTTGGTCAACCGAATTTGATCAAAATTTGAGAAATTAGAATTAATGAAAGACTATGAGATTTTTGCATATTCATCCTCCTGGGTTAACAATTCTTCTTTCAAATCTACTTTTCTTTTTCTTTTCCAACCTACAAAAACTTTCTTATGTTTCTTCTATTTCCAAAAAAGTGAGTACATATTAGAGAAGCAATTAATAACATACTATTATGCCATAAATTCCTGACTAGTGACCTAAAGGATCCAATTCAAGACATGAATGGTTGAATTTAAAAGGGTATTTAATATTATGATCTTCGAAATCCAAAGTCAAGGAAAATAGAGAGGTAATCTAAAATTCTTTCTGGACTAGTCCATGATCTATATCTTCCAAAAATTGCAGCAAGATGGCCTACTTTCAGGAACCTATCCAATATATTAGCTATTACTTCATCCCCAACCCTTCCATTTCTCCAGTTTGAATCCAAAGAATTAGGGATGACATCAAGGATTTTTTTTTCTTTTAACATCTCTGAAAATTAGGTTATCATGGGGATCATAATGGGCTCTAATCTCTGAAGTTTCCCTAGTAGAGGTAGTGAAGTTCAGATCCCCTGCCAAAATAAGGGACCGATCCATTAGAAAACCACTCGCTTGTATATGGTCCCAATAACCATTTATCTATCCATAAGGCCCATAAAAGTTGGCCAAATTTATAGGATGTGGCAAACCCCTTAAAAAACCTTATATTATGATTCCTATTGAGGATGAAAAGGCCTCTAAATTTGCAACCACATGATCCTAGATGGAGAGTATCCCTCTTGCCAATCTCGCAGAAATTTTTGAATATACATTCCATATAGGGCATAGATTTCGAAAGGCCTCTCTTGCTTTCTCTCCCAAAACCACTATTTCTAGCATTAGAATTACAGATAGTCCATGTAGATCAACCAGTCTCTTAAGGGAGTTGAATTTGTGGGCTCCCACTACCCGTTGATATTGATGGACATCACAATCATGAGAAGTGTTCATCTAAAAAATCGGAGGAACAACTGCAGGAAGAATTACAAAATCTCAGAGATGAGCATGCAACTTCTTTTTCAACTATAAATATCCTAGAGAGTAAGGTTGAGCAATTACAACATGAGATAGATACAAAGACAACAAAATTTGCTGCAGATTTGGATGCATTATTGCAATCTAAAAGCGAATAGGAACAAAGGGCCAAAAGGGAAGAAGAAGCACCAAGAATGACTCGATGGAATAATTCTACTACAACAAAATGACTTTGGGAAGAATTTAAGAGGCTTTCTCAACATATGTCATCAACATTCGATGCTAATGAGAAACTAGCAACATAAGCACTTAAAGAAGCTTTTGAATTCTGCCTACAGAAAACTAATATGCAAGAATCACTGAGAAAGGGTGAAGAAGAGATTGCATCTATGAAAAAGAAATATCAGGATAATCTGCAAGAAATTATGAACCAGTTAGGTCTCTCAAAGAAAGAGAGTGAAGCGTTGTCATCAAAGCTACAAAACATGTTGGATGAGATTGAGAAACAAGTGAAGAATGAACTTAATTAAAGGAGTCAGATTGAAGAGTTGTCTCTGAAGCTAGCCATGTTACAAACTGAAGTTCAAACCCTTATGAATGAAAGGAGTGAACTTACTCAAAAGGCTCATGAGTATGAGCATCTGAAAGCTGGCCTAGAAGATACTAAAGTAGCCTTAGATGCAACTGAAATAGCCTTAGCTAGTTCCAGAGTAGAGAAGGCAAAGTTAGAGGCTACTTTACAAGAATCTTACCATAAAAAATTCAAACTTGATAAAGAGGTTAGACGTTACAAGAAAATTTGAGAAATTTAGAAGTAGAATTGAAGGAACAAAAATGTTGCAGGGATGATCAAGAAACAATAATTGTATCTCTTGAGTCGAAATTAATGGATCAGACCATTACTGGATGGAACTCCCAATAAAATCATCCACATATACTATTGCACCTAACCGAATGGGACTTAAACTAGGTGTCTATCGACATGGAACTAGCTGATGACTAAAAACATTGGAAACAACCCATTGAGCTCACATTGAGCTAACCCCTTGGGCTATGTTAGAATTAAATATAACAACTAACTACAAAAAAATATGAAATTTTCCATTTTGATTTCTTTATCAATATTTTTCAGAGTTCACTCTGATTTATTTTTATGAGAATATATTTCATCTTTACTAGAAGATACCGTTGGTTTGAAGAATGTATACTTATTAATGTCTTGAATTAATATCTCTCTAATGAGAAAAATCTTCCTGATTCATCTTATCAGTCTAGCACACATTGATTCCAAAAATGGCATATAAAGAGGTATTGGATGCATATGAAATTAATTCCATCTTATCAGTCTGAGTAAATAATTATACCTAAAGGGCGTATGAAATACACCCAACTACCCACCAATGACTATAAAGAGGCTAATCAATGGTGTAGAAGAGTCAATGGGCACCTAAGATTTTGCACCAACTCTGTTTGCTACAATAGCTTCCCTAGACAGTGCTAATGGCAATGGCTCATGCAAAGAGCTCCCAACACAGTCACCAATAGGAGATCGATTAGATGCAATAGCTTCCCTTGAGATACAGGAGGATGAAGGTGAATCATAAAGAGAGCCTGATATATTACTCTATAGAAAATAGACCTAATTAGGGGAAAAATCCTAGACCTAGACGATGGTAGAGCGGGACGATGCAACTTCTGCTGAAAATAATGATTGTGACTAGAAATGAAGCTCGAAAAAACTTTTGCAGGCAAATCAAAAGAAACCCATTGTGATGTTCCACCACCCTAGGGTTCATAATGTTGGTGTTCAAAAAAATGGCTACTACTCTCTCTCTCTCTAGGTGAGCATATTTCTCTTGGATGTTGAGTGTTGTTATTTCAATTATTGGGACAATGCTATGTCCTTGGACCTATGCTATGTAAATGCTCTGGCAACTGTGGTTTTCTCCTGCTTATCTTTACATTCTCCCTCTACTGGTGTTACACAAAACATTGTCACCATGACTTTCTGCAGTCAGTGTGAGTCTATCACCACTCATACTGTCCTCCTTTGCAAGTCTCAAACCTCAGCTCTTCATGTCAAGCTTTAAAAATGAGAGAAAGTCTTTGAAAATTTATAAAACTCTGGTTCCACACTTTCTCTTACCATTACCTGCGGTCCCGCACCTCTTGGTCATGTTACCTGCGGACCTGCCCGCTCTGTCTCTAAAGGAGTGGGTGCGGACCCCTGTAAAAGTAAACAAGGCGAAAGTTTATTCTTAAAAACTCACTTTGGGTTAATTCTGGACGCTTCTAGAAGGAATCTTGACGTGGTTGGTTCGCTCCTAGGTGGTTCATGCATCCCATAACTAAAGGAGCTAACCCCTTGATGAGAGGATCTTATCCCTTTGAAGGAGGACTCTATCCATTTGAAGGTGGACCTAGTAACTTCCCTCCTCTGCACTATAAAATGAGGCATTGGGCTGGTTGCTAAGGAGGTTAAAAAGCTGAACATTTTTGAGGGTAAATGCTATTGGAATTGAGACTTCCTAGTTAAGCTTGAAAGGAGAGATTACATACCTTTTGGCTTCATTGGGAAGAGAATGAAACTTTTCAAAGTAGAGGAGATTCTTGCTGGACCCTGGGAGGAGCTTGTAGAACATCAAGGCACCAAGGTTGTAAAGTTCTTCTTTGATTAAAGTTAATACAATCAGATTCATTTTTCTCAATAAATTGTCTTCTATTTTTTATTTCATGAATTCCTTGATCATCATGATAAATATGGTTTATTATATTGGATATGCAGGTGCTATTTGATATGTGTGCTTGTTTGTGTTTGCAGATTCTTTAAAAGGGAGCTCATTTGGACAAACGGAGCGTGGCTTCCACAAACTAGCACTGGACCTGAGGTAGGCCTAAAACATCTGTTGGCCTTTATTTATAAATTGCATATTTAGAGAAAGATAGAATTTGTTTGGTTTGCTTGTCGCTAGATATCATTAGATACTAGGGAGATCGGTCTTGTCCGCAAGAACGATTTATCCGCACGACAAAATGGCGACTCCACTGGGGATCAAACCCAGAATCTATGGTTTCGCAGACTGGCAACGTTTGCGTCAGATTCACCCGCGAAAAGCTGTTGTTATTAAAGCAGAAGTTGAAAAATTACTTAAAGTAGGTTTCATTTATCCAATTCCCTTAACGGATTGGGTATCGAATAATGTTCCTGTTAACAAAAAGCAAGGAACAATAAGAATATGTATCGATTATAGGGATATTAATCGAGCCTGTCCAAAAGACAATTATCCGACTCCTTATATCGATCAAATCAGTGATGATTGTTCCGACAGTGAAATATTCTCCTTTATGGATGGTTTTTCCGGTTACAATCAAATCAACATTCTACCTGTTGATCAACCAAAAACGGCTTTCATTTGTCCATGGGGAACATTTTCTTATTGCAAATTACCTTTTGGGCTCAAGAACGCCGGTGCAACTTTTCAAAGAGCCATGTCTTACGCGTTTCATGACATCAAGCACATTGTGCAACCCTATCTCGATGATTTACCTACTCATTCATTACATCGAGCCGATCATCTCATCCATTTATGAGCAATCTTTATGAGGTGTAGGCATTATCGAATTAGGTTGAATCCACACAAGTGTGTTTTCTGTATAGAAACGGGTCGGTTACTGGGATTTGTTGTTTTGAAAGCCGACATTCGTGTCAATCCCTCGAAGGTTGAAGCTATTGTCAAATTGCCTCCTCCTTCGACTCTTAGCCAACTCCAAAGTTTGCAAGGGAAAGAAAACTTTTTACGTCGATTCATTCCTAACTACGCCGAGATAACAAAGGGTTTTACTAGGTTGTTGAAACAGAATACTCCATTCTTTTGGGATGAGATAGCTAACAAATCTTTTGATGCACTAAAACACGCGTTGACCCATGCACCGTTATTGCATCCTCCCAACTACAACCATGACTACTTCTTATATCTCGCCGCCTCTCATTCGACCATTGGAATGGTATTAGTTCAGGAAGATGAATTCGGTAGTGAACATGTGATATATTACCTTAGTCGAACTTTAAATCTGACTGAGCTAAAATATTCACATGTGGAGAAATTGGCCCTGGCAGCTGTCCAACGTTTTCGTCATTACATTTTACTACGCAAAACTACAGTAATTCCCGATTGGAACCCTATGATCTATATTTTGACAAAACAACTGCTAGGGGGCAAGTATTCCAAATGGATTGTAATCCTGCAGGAATTTGACTTGGAGTTTGAAAAATCTAAGTCAAAGAAATCTTTAGTTTTTGCGGAGTAGATGTGTGACTTCCCGCGTGCTGATACTGAAACTGTGGCGGAAGAGTCCATTGCGGACGAATTCTTGTTTCTAATCAACACTCTTGATCCATAGTATGGAGATATCATCGTTTATCTCCAAACCCAATCCTTTCGGCCTGAAATTTCAAGATCTTAGCGCCGGAAAATACAATTCCAATCCCAACAATACAACATTACTGGAGATACACTTTATCGTTGCGGGGCGGACTCTATTTTCCGACGTTGTTTAACTCATGAGGAAGCTGAAAGGATTCTAAATGACTGTCACTCTGGAGCGTGTGGAGGTCATATGTCTGGGTTTGCCACAGCCCAAAAGATATTGTGCGCTGGCTATTTCTGGCCGTCTTTGTTTAAAGATTGTATTAACGCGGTCCGAAAATGCCACAACTGCCAAATTTTTGATCGAAAGATCTGCGCTCCACCTGCTCCTCTCCACCCTATAATTACCGTCAATCCTTTTGCGAAATGGGGTATCGATTTTATTACATGTAACCCTCACTCGGTCAGGGGGCATGCATATATCATCCTTGCGGTAGATTATTTTACCAAGTGGGCCGAGGTGATGCCTACATTTTTGGCAGACGGCAAAACTGCTGCGATTTTCGTTTTCAATCATATAATTGCTAGGTTCGGTGTTCCACAAGCGATTATCACTGATCATGGGCATCATTTTCGAAACATTATGATGACTGAACTAACAGATCAACTTGGCCTGCGTCACGATAGTTCAACTCCATATTACCCACAGGCTAATGGTCTGGTTGAAGCCATCAACAAAGTTCTAGTCATTATGATCCGACGAATCATTGGGATTCATAGGTCGAATTGGCATAACATGTTATTTTCAACGCTTTGGGCATATCGAACCTCAGTAAAAACATCAACTGGTTTCACTCCTTTCCAACTAGTTTATGGTTTGGAAGCTGTGTTACCCATTGAATGCGAAATCTCGTCATTGCAAATGGCCATAGAATTACTTCCAGCCACTTCCGAAGAGGAGAAACGTTTGTTGTACTTGGCTCAACTAGATGAGAATCGACGTGATGCTGCACTAGCAATCGAAACTCATGCCAAACATATTAAAGCTCAGTATGATCGAAATGTTACACCTCATAATTTTTCGGAAGGAGACCTAGTCTTACTGTACGATCAAGCAAATGATAAGTTAGGCGCTGGAAAATTCGTACCCATGTGGCATGGTCCTTATGTTGTTAAGCGAAAGCTGGCAAAAGGGGCCTATGAATTGGTAGACTTTGACGAAGTCTCTTTAGGTAAACCCAGAAATGGTCTTTACCTGAAAAGATATTATGCTTAAATCTGGGTGTGGAGATTTTAGTTAGGTTAGTTTTCTTTCTAGCTGGTGTGCCTTAGATTAGAAAAGTGTGCTTAGTTTAGAGAGTGTTTTCGTCATTATTCCTGCTTATCTTGATTTTACTCTTGATATTGCAGATGTCGACGTCTCTTCAAACGTACATTGGTTTTGCTGATGGTGCTTGTCGTAATGCACGACACATTTCTTCTGTAGCTTGGGTTATCTATTCGCCCTCTGATGAGTTGGTATCTATGCATGGGGTAAGCCTCAGTCAAACAACGAACAACATTGCAGAGTATAGTGCAGTGATTGAGTTATTATCTGAATCCATCTCATTTGGGATTCAGAGTTTGATTGTGAGGTTAGATTCTGAACTCGTTGTGTTACAACTTAATAGAGTTTATGCCATTAGAAATCCAGTGTTATTGAGATTATTTTTGAGAGTTCATCTCTTGGAACGTGAATTTGACTATATTGAATATCAACATATTCCAAGATATTTAAATACATTAGCAGACGCAATTGCTTCTCGAATGTTAAGTAGACATTTGCAATAATCAAACAGTAGATTTAAAAACATTCCATAACATGTTTTACAAGATAGCCAGTAATAGTGATATAGCATAGCATAGAAGTGTGTCATATATACATCGTCTTCGATCATAGGTTGAAAAACACCTTATGATCGGCAAAATGATAGTACAAAAAGCAAAAATGTCATATGAGTCTACAATAGGCGATCATCCTATCACTGGTGATGATCACGATAAGAAACCACTGTACAGGCCACCCTACAAAGGAACCTCCTGAAAGGTCCTGGGACTCCAATCACATAGTGCTGTAGCCTAAGAGGAATGTCATCTATGCTAGTCTCTGGAATGTCTGCTATCAAACACTCTAGATGGTTTTCCAATTTAGCCAGGGTCTCTGTAGATTTGTCCCGTGGGGCTGGTGCTGCTACAACTAGCTGTTTACTCTCATAAGGCCAGAAAGTGGCTGGTCACCGTGGACCTACATCTGAATTTGAAACTTTTTACTATCAATTTTGGGACGATTTAAAAAAAAAAAAAATTAAATTAGAAAATGTTGAAAATGATTTTACCTGAGTCATCCCATTGCTCTCCTGGTGGAAGAGCCATGTCTGGGTCACCACGATAATCCATCCCAGCATAAGGAAAATCCTGAATAGAAAATACTTGGTTCTCCAACCAATGAAAATACTCAGGAGGAAATCGAACAACCTCTAAACCCTCCTCAGGATGACGGGCCATAACTGCAACCCAACGCATCAGTTTGGGTTCTCGGGGAAGTCCAACTTCAACGGAAAGATGTTGTGGGACCAACATTGGGACCCTCTCTAGGCCAAAACTCAAAACTAAGAAACCATATCCAAAGTTATTTAGTTGTCCGTTCTTTTCTCTAGTTAGTTGGCCTTTTACATTAGCCGACACAGCTTCACACCAGTTGAAGACGGTGCCTCGAAAGTAGTCTACTGCCATCCGCATTTGGGATCCGGTGGTCATATGTAGTGCTGCGCTTCCGCAGAGTCTGGTGACAGTAAATGCAATCACTTTGAGTTCAGGACGGGAAATGGTTTTGATATCAATCCCTTTGTCCTTGGTTTGGTCGTTACAAAACTCTAGCCGGAGGCTATCGACAGACTGGCCACCTGGCCTAGTCCCGAATAGAGTCAATTGTTCACCTCTCTTAGGCAAACCAGTCAAAAAGTAAATGTCTTCCGGCTCCATTTCGAGCTAGTGGCCACCAATAATGAAACACTGGTCTTGCACATTCCACCTGTCTACCAGCCACTGCAGAAAGTCCACTTGGGCCCTCATGCCAGGTATGGCCCAGAATTTAAATAAATCGCATGCCTTTAATGCATCAATTGAAGGTTGATGATTGATTGCGGCGAGGTCCACATCCTCGTGCTCCCGTTCCCGCCAGCTAAGCATGATGTATACCCTACATTCAAAGAAAAGGCGGATTAGAACATTTTAAATCAAAGTTTTTGGGCAAATATTGAAGAATTTGAAATTATAAACATATGCCGCGGGGACTGCACCCTCTAAGTTAGAGATAGTGCGTAGGTCCGCACTTTGCCTAAACAGTGGGTGCGGCCCCTGAATTTTTTCTGCATGCGAAAAAGTCGGGGTCCGCAGGTTTCGCATGCTGCACCTGTGGACCCCCACGAGCGGGTTTTTAAACAAATTTCTTCCTAAAAAATCGAAATATAAACCTAAAAACAAATTTCAAACGGATGAAATACGAGTAAGATGATGTGGATTACCTGGAGGTGACAGTGTTTGATTCCAACGGACGGATTTTCCACAATCTTCACGGGAAGTTTCTTACCCAAAAGCTCTATTTCTCACTCTGAAGTCAAATGGTAAAAATGAATTTACAAAATCCCTTTTTATAAGCTTTTTTGAATAAATGAATTTTTAATTTGTTTATTTTTCACTTTAAAGAGGTAACTTTTGAAGCATTTTTATTTATTTTAAACAGGTATGAGTAATGTTTGAGTTTTTGTGCACGATAACGGATTTTTCAGGCAAAATTGATCATTTAAAAAAAAAAACATTAGAGTCACCTTTAAGCTCTTTTCTGACTCCTAAAATATGAAAAGATTGCCGAGTTTTTCTTCTTAAGCTTGTTAAAACATAATTAAAAAGACGGTCCACTTACAGCTCTTTTCTGACCGTAAAAACATGAAAAGATTGCCGGATTTTGTCATTTCAAATTCGATATTGGTTATAAAACGACGTGTCATTGATCGCTTTTTTACCTTTTCAGATCAGAGACACTAATAATGAAAAAGTACTCCTTGATCGTAATGGTCAAGCGGTTCTCTCAAGTAGTATTTTATACTTTTTCGGGCTTGGGAGACACAAATTTATGAAAAAGGACAACCAGGGAGTTTTCTTAAGTTTTTTCAGACTCCCTAAAATTGAAAAACGCCGAGTTTCTCCTATACTGGACTCGTTAAAATTTAACAGTAAAGGACCTGTTCAATTACAAACAGGAACGAACCACTCCTTCTTAGGGTTTGAATTTAAAACTAAGTTGGACTCATTCGAAGGATGAGGTTATAATCAAGCAAATGTTATCCTCCTCAAGCTTGTCAAAAATAAAGAGGTACTTGCCAGAAATGGTGGGGGAAAAGAGAGAAAAATGAACCTGTTTGTCATACTTTGTGTCTCAGAAAAACGTTTAACCATTCTTGAACACGACACTTTTTGTTCACCTGGGTTGGGAAATCCTTTGCCTAACAGTTAACCAAACCATATTGAAAGTCTTCAGTCAGTTTTTGGGTATTAGCTTTGGGTCAATTGTCACCAAACCATCTGCAGTGTCGTTATGTGTTCAAGAGGTCAGTGCAAATAAACCATTCATCTGCAAATATCTGTCATCCATCTTGACCATCCCTGAGTCAGTCCTTGCAACTATATTTCTTCAAACTTTATCTATGATTTCGTGTTGTGGGCTTGCCTACGATGGATTGCTTTCTATCGACTTCAAATCATTATCTAGAAAGATGATCTAGGAATCGTCAGTACCTTAGGATCTGCATGCCTCAATGGCAGGTTTCTCGCCTTCAACGACAGGTTGCATCATTGACCTTCGATCAAAGGATTCCATGACATATTCGACAACAACACATCTATTCACATTTCATGGATTGTACTGAGTACTTTGAGAGCCATTGACATTAATGGTGGTTTCTCTCACACTTATTAACAGTTTACATCATTGACTGGTAATCAAGTGGTTTGTACCATGTTCGACTTCGACACATTCATTCACATGGATAGGATCGTACTATTTCGGGAAGTAGAAATCAAGACCCTGGATCTAGTTTCCACCATCCAGGTTGCGAGGAATTTTGTATTCATTATACAGTGGACTATTTATAAAGAGATGGCTGTGCCCATACTGTGTCTACATGTATCTATACTTGTGATGTATTACAAGATCATTCCTATATCAGAGCAGTTTAGTTAGTTTTCTAGGAAGTTTTGATCTGAGTATGGGAATGCCTACCTCAGCGATGATATGATCTCATATATATATTTTGTATTGAATGTTTTTACAAGTTCCAACCAGGCTCTCCACAAGATGATCCTCGAAATGATAAAGTACTTCACTCTTCTTAGATGATAAATGAAATCCTCATCTACTGCAGACTTCGCACTTTAGGGGGCAATCTGTTACACAAAATATTGTCACCATGACTTTCTGCAATTAGTGTGAGTCTATCACCACTCATACTGTCCTCCTTTGCAAGTCTCAAACCTCAGATCTTCATGTCAAGCTTTAAAAATGAGAGAAAGTCTTTGAAAATTTATAAAACTCTGGTTCCACACTTTCTCTTACCATTACCTGCGGTCCCACACCTCTTGGTCATGTTACCTGCAGACCTGCCCACTTTGTCTCTAAAGGAGTGGGTGTGGATCCCTGTAAAAGTAAAAAAGGCGAAAGTTTATTCTTAAAAACTCACTTTGGGTTAATTCTGGACGCTTCTAGAAGGAATCTTGACGTGGTTGGTTCGCTCCTAGGTAGTTCATGCATCGCATAACTAAAGGAGCTAACCCCTTGACGAGAGGAGCTTATCCCTTTGAAGGAGGACTCTATCCATTTGAAGGTGGACATGGTAACTTCCCTCCTTTGCACTATAAAATGAGGCATTGGGCTGGTTGCCAGGGAGGCTAAAAAGCTGAACATTTTTGAGGGTAAATGTTGTTGGAATTGAGACTTCCTAGTTAAGCTTGAAAGGAGAGATTACATACCTTTTGGCTTCATTGGGAAGAGAGTGAAACTTGTCAAAGTAGAGGAGATTCTTGCTGGACCCTGGGAGGAGCTTGTACAACATCAAGGCACCAAGGTTGTAAAGTTCTTCTTTGATTAAAGTTAATACAATCAGATTCATTTTTCTCAATAAATTGTCTTCTATGGTTTATTTCATGAATTCCTTGATCATCATGATAAATATGGTTTATTATATTGGCTATGTAGGTGCTATTTGATATGTGTGCTTGTTTGTGTTTGCAGATTCTTTAAAAGGGAGCTCATTTGGACAAACGGAGCGTGGCTTCCACAAACTAGCACTGGACCTGAGGTAGGCCTAAAACATCTGTTGGCCTTTATTTATAAATTGCATATTTAGAGAAAGATAGAATTTGTTTGGTTTGCTTGTCGCTAGATATCATTATATACTAGGGAGATCGGTCTTGTCCACAATAATGATTTATCCGCACGACAGCTGGTGTCTGTGAGAAAAACCAAAGTTGATGTGCCACTACCATCCCACAAAAACTAATAAAATTAGCATATATAAATCATACATACTAAAATATTTAATAGCAAGGCAGAGAAAAAAACGTAATACATAGAACCATACATGTCAAAGAAAATATGTCCATTGTCGCCCAGGTCCCATACTCTTTCAACTTTATATTGAAAATTTAGAAGATCTCATTTCAAAATGATACATGTGGTTGCCTTCTCTATGGGATTTCCAACTGGGATTTAAGATCACCTCACTTCTCCAGGTGCCATTATGGTTGAAGTTTCCATCCACAATTTATTAAAGGAATATCTTATACATCGCTCAAGGTAGTTGTAGGTTGCACTATAAATATTTCACCTTTGTAATGAATTTTTCATGGAAGTATGAGAGATTATAGAATAGGAGTTTCATGTGATGAGTTTATACTCATCTTAAGTTTCTGGGCATATTTTATTTCCGTGTATCAGAGAATAATAGGTTGTCACACAAAAAAATGTCATAGGGAAAACATCATGACCACATACCGCATAATGGAGCTTTATAACACAACTCATTACAATGTTTACAATGACCACATATACACACACATTTTCTTCAACCAACAATTAACCATACTATCTAAGGAGCTTTATAAATCCAGCTCGATACATTATTTACAATAAAATACACATATATATGCATCTGCTCAACCAATAAATAAAAGGATATGATGCCTGCATCTGCAACAAAGGAATCTAGAGGCTCACACCTCCACCCTCAAGGTAATACCAAAATTCACCTCCTTCCTAGGAAGTCCAGAATCCATTGCAAAGTCAAATATGCATCTAGTGTCCATCACCACAATCCCGTGCCACTTGTCCTCTTAGTGAACAATTACCGGCTAATTGTTCCAAGGCGCACTCCCAACGTGCATCTGATTCCATTTGGAAATGTTAATGACTAAAAAAAATCCATCCCTGGTCTTCCCTTCTCTTCTACACATTCCCTCGGGCAATCCGATCAACCCCTTTCGTGAGTCACTCACCTTCCAAGTTGCACTGGCACCCCATCTCGCATAGTCCATCCCTTGGCAAGGCTTCCTTGCATTGGAATATGTAAAGAACAAGGTATATACCTACCTCAAAACAATCATACTGGTCATAGCATGCTCTTGGAAATAAATGGACACAATTGTGTACAATGTCCCACAATGGCCTTGTTCCCGAAGTTCTTTACCAACATATTGTTGTCTGTTTGAATTCCTTTGTTGCTGTTGCTAATTCTTGCCGTCGATTTCAACCACCCAACCAGGCATTTTATGCATTCCTGTACCAAGCACATAACTTCCATTAGATTCAAAATAAATTGAAATAACTTCAAATCATACCTCATTGGTAGCTCGTCAATAAGGTACACTTGCAATCTTGCTTGCTTCCTATCACAATAAGTCAAACTAGCATATTTGACCAAATCAACTTGTATAAAAATATCACATCAGGTTAGCTCAAAACATAACCATCATAGATCAAAATCATAAATCACATGTAACCATCATAAACCAGAATCACAATTCACACGTAATCATCATATACCATAATCATAAATCACATGCATAGTAAAACTAAAATACAATACTGATACTTATCCTTCATCGATCCTTACTTCTTCCTTCGTTCTTATTTCATACTCACACTGGATCGGTTTCCACACTCAACAACCACCTAGTGCCTTCTCCTCAACTAGGTGCACATATACATAGTGTGCATCACACACATACGACCACACACGACATACAACTCCATGCAATACATGCACCTACACCTGACATACAACACATACACCTACACTGAGTGTACACATGTATACATGCACCTACACCTGACATACAACACATACACCTACACCGAGTGTACACACGTATACATGCACAATGTACATCGGAAGAAATTCATCTGCACATAACGTGCGACACCAAAAAATGCATACACATACACCTGGTATACAACACAACACAATACATGCGCCTACATCTGGTGTACAACACAATACATGCACCTACACCTAATGTACAACATAATACAAATACGTATCTAAAGTGCAACATAATGAATGCATATGTCACAATACCATGACTACACAATGCACATACATAGTACCGCATGCCTGTAATACAACATGTATGACATGCACTCAATACTACACATACATGAGTACCACATGTACCAAGCACCACATGCACAATGTGTGCACAACATCACATGTACACGACACCAACTGCAAAATGTGTACACAACGTCATATGTACACTACACCACTGTACAACATGTACACAATACCACATGTACACAGTACCACACGCATGACATGTATGCAACACCACATGTACACAACACCACATGCAAGACATGTACACAACACCACATGCAAGACATGTACAAAACACCACCTGCACACAACGCCACTTATACAACATGTACACAGAACCACATGCACACAAAACAACATGCACACAACACCACTTGTACAATCATGCACACCACACCATATGTACATAGCACCACATGCACAACATGCATGCAACACCACTTGTGCATAACACTGCATATCCAACATGTACATAGCATCATATGTACACAACACTGCATATCCAACATGCACAGAGCACCATATGCATACAACACCGCATATCCATCATGCACATAGTACAATATGTACACAATACCACATATACAACATGTACATAGCACCATCTATATCCAACGTTGAATAAACAACATTCATACAGCACTACCTATACTACACCAAGTACATAACATTACATAATCAACATGTACACACACTAAATATACACCACACCGCATGCACACAACATCACAGGTGCAACAAGTACAACATATATGACATATGCACAATAGTCGTACCACACATCCAAAACCACACCGATTCTTTACCAAGCAATCTTTCTTCTAGTTTCTTATCCACGCTTGTCCCAGCATGCCGCAGATCACACTACTTTCACTTTGCTGATGTATCCCTCGGTATAACCTGTCCATAACATAAGCATAGGCATAATACAAGCATACAATATAAATTCATATTCACATGATACTGACCTCATATGTTTGTCATGACTACTCTTCCCACTTGATTCCTCATAGACCAAGAACCTCTTCATGTCATTTTCCTATGTAAGCAATCATTCCTCCACAAGAATGATTCTTGATGACCCTGTCAGACAGTGACATAGATACATGTACACATACATACATCCTAAAATAATAATGATCTCATTAGTCAACGTCATACATACATACATATGTACATATAAACATTAGCATAAAATAATCATGATTCATGGTCACCCTGACATACATACATACATACATGTATACACATATAGACATCAACATAATCATGATCGTAATGTAGTTACTAGATATCATAAGGTCATGGTTAAGATAACTTCCTTTATTCATGCACAACATTGAGAACCATAGTTCCCATCTTAGAAAAGGCATCAGACACCTCAGATTCATTTACTTTACCTTTTCTGGTTACCTTTCTCAAGTCTATACCACCACCGTCTATTTACCACAATGGACCCAACCAGTCCAACCAACTGCCATAGTCTTACCTTCCACTGTGCTTACTCATGGGTAGAGCTTCATCTGTGTCTTACCTTACCTGTTGTGTACCACACGACTCTCCCTGAGATCCACTAACTTTCCTCTTTCCCAACCAATTCTCAAGACTCAAAACAATAAAAGGAAAGACCAAAAACAACAACAACAAGACCATGAAAACCAAAAGCAATACGACACCGTAAAAAAGTGGCATAGCTATGCACCAGACACATGAAAAATCATAAATCAAGCGCAACAATCACAAAAGACCAAAAGCACAAGACTAACAACATACACCATCACTCAATCCCCATGGTTCCCAATGCTTCCAAAGGAAAGCTCAACCTGAGCCTTCTTCAAGGTTCATGGCAATCTCTCTTGCCATGCAACTCCCTACATTATACTACCATAAACACATAATGTCAGTGCATAAATAAACATAACAATAAATCAGTTACCTTATCTTGTCATGCCAAGCTTGCTGCCTTGCAACTGAACACATCCACGCCATCTCTCAAGGGACTCCAATTATCTTGGTAGATCCACTTGTAACTAGAGACCATCTAATATACCTGTCAAGTACCTATTCATGAATATAGCACATATCCACATAATGTCAAACAAAATCAAGGTTAAGAAAGCTCCCTGTATGTAAAGCACTCATTTGTTTGGAATTAGGGTTTCCAAACATAACGAAAGGAATTCTTGCCCAATTCCTTCCCTTTACCTTTTTACCTTGCTGCAACCGAGGCTTACTATGTGTTGTCACACCATCCAACCATTAGTTATATAAACACATCAACTATTACCTTGTTACACTACTACCAATCATGTTTCCTACAACTGTTTACACATGTCAACCACATGTTCCAGATATCAAGACAATCATATCTATCAATTTGAAATCAACCTTTACCAAGACTAACAATCACGTCATAATCCATAGTCAACTCAGAGTTATTAGACATAATGCTACAACTGTCACCTACTATAATCAAGTACATATCAATTGTCTTCACAGATTTGCGTTAGTAAAATCATCTTAAAATAGGATCATTGGAACACATACTCATATTATGCAACTCATCAAACTTTCAACCAACTTGCAAACATAACATGTTAAATAAGTCAACTAGATGACATAATAGACACCAAACACTCAACACCAAATATAAGACATAATCAAGAATGAAGCACCAAGTATACTAAATAACCAAACTCATACCTTAGTGTACCTTAGGGGAGGCCATCTTGTCTGCACAACCAATCTAGTTAGTAAGATATAACTTTACAACATGTCAACTCAAACATAAATAAGATCATGATATCCATAACACTAACTAACTAACATGTTTTCATCATAAACTCATAAGAATTTATCGTTCATGCATAACAACCACATGTGCACAATCATCACAAATATGTCAGCTCATACTTGAATATCGTAACCATAACGATCTGCATAGTCCAATCCAATTTAGCGTGATACATATGACATCAAGCTCTTAATGAAATAACCTTAATCATCAAGTTACTAGCATATAACAACCATAAGCTATATATCATGCTTATCAACAACATATAACCTAATCGTCAAGCTAACTATAATATAACAACAACAAGTTAACCTGTAACATACTCATCAACAACATATAACATGATCATCAAGTTATATAACATAAAACAAAATAGCAATGCTTATAACCACATGTTACTATCATTCATGACACGTGCATGTAACTACACTAATCAACTAACATTTCTCATGAATGTAACCTTATCATCAAAATACATGTACATAATCCTAATGCATATAAAACTCCTTAACTTACATACCTACATGCCAAACATACCATACTTGTATGGCGGTTTGATCTTACCCAAAATTCTAATGTTGCAACCTCACTTTGATAGTTTGCATCTCTTGCTCTATCTTAGCCAACACATTAGCATCATAAAAACCAATCGCATCATGATGACCTAAATTGCATATGATGAATTCACAAGGCATATTTGAGCTACTATTCATGCATAACTATAACCAAGACCATACATACATAACAACTGCATATAGACATATAACACATGAGTACTGTTGTTGGGAAAAGTATCCATTCGGAATGCCCCTATCCCACTCTAAGGTGTGATAGTGCCTTAGCAACAAACAAGGAAAACTAATTGAGTATTTCTTCTTTATGAAATGTAAATGAGGAGAAAGGATGTAACTAACCTGTGTCTTCCACTAGTTTGTTGATCCAACCACTCCTCTCTTCAGTGGCTCTCAGCTCCTTGCTCCTTCACCGGCCCAGCTTCACCGAATTCCTGCAAAATCACAAGAGAGAGAAACTACACGAAGATATAGATATACATTCATAAAAAGCTCAAGATCAGATTAAGCTAAACATGTAAGCATAACAAAACATCATTGGTACACAGCATGTAGGAGAAACTCAAATAGTTTATTGATAGAATAAGAAAGTCCAAGAGGAGATACAACCAAGTGAGTTCCGATAGCATCTACCTCCCAGCAAAGGAATCCCTTCCTCTCCTCCAACAAAGCATAAATCACCCAATGTACTAATCTCAATCTCAAACCAACAACAATTCTCTGCAAAACAAAATTCCAGCCTCCTGAACCTCTGGGTGAGAGATCCATATATAGATGTAAGCAGAGTGGATGAGTCAGCTTATGTTTTGACTTGTGGCTTCTCTCTGTCAGTTCTTGCTTCCACTTGGAGGTTGAGAGCCTCTTACTCATCACTAGTCGAATTCATTGAGGCAAGTGTCATTGGAGAAGATTCTGGAAGCTTCCAGGGTCTTTCCACCTCGTTGAATGAGTTTGCCATTTGTCATTTCCCGCTCAGCGCACCCTGGTAGTGCTTTTAGGTGCGTTGCAACGCACCCAGCTAGTGTACTGGGGTGCACTGCAACGCAGGTAGCTAGAAGAGCTTTTGAATTGATCCTGAATTGACAGTTTTTGAGTAGTTTTTGGTGGAGAACTTCTGGGAGAAGCTGTCATTGGTTGACCTTGTTCCTTTAGGGGCAGGAACAACTCTTTTAGGGACTTTGGATCCCTTGGATTATGGACATTTCATGCTTAATTCTGTAAGGCACAAAAATGTCTATAACAGTTGCCCCCTAAAGTATGAGGCCGTTTATTGGGTGAAATGTTTTATTAGGAGGATCCAAAGTTCATTCAATGCTGGGAGGAGACCTGTAATAAGATACAATACAATACATTATTTTTCATACTGTTTTCATGATCTAGCTGAGGCAGGCATTCCCATGCTCAACTTTATAAATTCATTTTTCTGTACATAGGACAGACAATCGTCTGATGGTAGACTGATGATTTTGATGAAATCATCATCCTTTTGGTAGGATGATTATCTGTGCTGCAATGCTGTACATGTCAATGTCTTTATTTTTCCTGAATATATATTGCAGCCCGAATGGATGAAACTAGATCCGGGGTCTTCAATCTCGTCCGATCTTCACTCTAAGTACAAGTCGATCCATGTGAGAAATGTTCTGAAGTCGAACATGGAAAGACATCGCTTGATTACCAGTCAATGATGTAAACTGTTAACAAGCGCGAGAGGAATCACCGATAATGATAATGACCCTCAAGGTACTGCAGTACAATTCACATGGTGTGAATAAAGGACTTGGCGTCGAACACCATGCAAAATCTTTCGGTCGAAGGTCATTGATGTATACCTGTCACTGGAAGTGAGAAAACTTGCCATTGAGGCATGCAAGCTTCAAAGTACTGAAGGGGGTGTTCCTAGATCAACTTCCTGGATAATGAGCTGATGTCGACAAGAAGTGATCCGTCAAAGGAGGGCATTGATGTATCCCACATCATTGACACAGAACATAGCAAATGATTTTGATGGAGGTGAAAACGATCTGATGATATATGGTTCAGGGTGGCGGTCATGAAAGAATGAAGGATAATGTATGGTAGTGGATGGGACACGGTTGACTTCTCTGGATGACTTCTCTTGAACATATCGGCGACACTTATGTGATGGATTGGTAGCATTTACCCCAAAGATGGATGGTATGGCGAGACCATGGTGATGTGACCAGTGAATGAAACAACCCAACCCGACTCAGGCATGGAGTGGAAGTGTCATGTTCAAGAGTGACTTGCTACCAATAAATTTCTTTGAGTTTCTTCCCAATTTTTCCCCAGTCATTACTGACCAGTACCTCCTTATTTTTTTCAAGCTTGAGGAGGATAACATATGCTTGTTCTATAATTTTCCCTTCGGGCAAACCCATCGCTATGTTTTAACGAGCCTAGCGATAGTGAAACTCGTTCTCGTCTAAAGACAAGTTTGTCGCTATTAATGTTTTTTAACGAGTCTAACCACAAAGATAACTCGGTCCTTTTCATTTTTAGAGAGTCTGAAAAGGTACGTAAAGTTAACTCCAAAAGTCCTTTTTCGTCATCTAATTCCTTAAGTCTGAAAAAGTATAAAAAAATACAGAAGGGATGAATTTTTAATAGTTTTAACGAGCCGAACAAAACAAGCGCTCGATATTTTTGTGCAATAATCCCTCAGGTCCAAAAAGATTAAAATCTAGAGGAGGAATAGCTCTTCCGGTCGCTTTAATGAGCTGGAAGGCCAAAACTCGGCAATCTTTTCATATTTTACGAGTCAGATGAAAAGAGCTTAAAGAAGACTCGTCTTTTGAGGAACGAGTGATAAAAACGGGTAGCAGCTGATTCCAGGTAAGGGTTGGAATTTTCCAAGCACGGCAGTGTCACAAGGATGGCTAGTGAAATCACTCTTTGCAGTTGTTCCTCAAAATGGGTAAACAATCATATGGAGGTGAATGATCGGCCAATGGAAAAGTGGAGGTGACGGTGCAAACACGACCAAGGCTTTAATGGCTGATAATGTTACATTCACGGTTGTTATTTACCAGAGGATAGTTCATTTTTTAACGAGCTTAAACGCGGGTTGAAACACTTGCTCGATCTTATGTTTATTTTTTAACGAGCATGAACTATGTGCTAAAACTGCTCGATTATCCAGTCATATGATAAGAATGTCTCATGTAAGATTCCATTTTTTATGGAGCTTGCGCCTTACAAAGCTATGCCCCGCATCCTTTCGATATGCAAGTTCGGAAACGACCTATCCTATGAGTTTAAAGGGTTAGACCTACAGGTTTAAAGGGAGGACCTAAAAATTTAAAAAATAAATAGCCGCCCCTTGCTTGCACTCCAAAAGGGTTGCATGCCCCCAGTTATAAAACAGAGTTTCAAGGTTACCCCTACTTTAGTCCGATAAAACATTTGTTTCAGCGAGAGATGCCTACCTCTTACAGGTCACCCAAAGATTGTTCTATTAATCTTTCAAACAAAACACTTCTTCGACAATGTCTACCGAGATAGACAAAGGTGATTGACTCAGTTCTGTCAACTCACATAACTTTGACAAGAGAATATTATTCTAGAATAACCCTCTTCCAGCATGGGCGAGGTACAGACTAGTCATATTCTCCCGTGGAAACCTACCCTATACCCAAAGTTTTCCTGCCGAAGCAGACCAGGACGCATGCCCCCTGGGTTCCAGTCATATCCCTCCGAATTACTCGCGCTCATACGGAGGACGGACCGTGGGTTGAGACATTTCTTGCATGAAGAGACCATTTAGGGATGGTATATGACTATTTGCGATGCGTGATTCGGGAAATGAAAGCTGCTCCACGAGCTTGACCACTCTTCCTTCGTGCGGAAAACACATTACTCTAAAGAGTGAGGAGACGATGGCTCCCATGCAATATATATAGTCTCGTCCAAGGAGTAGGTTATAATCCAAGGGTCCTTGAACGACCATCACGTTCATTTGAACGATCTTCCCTTTCAATGTTATGGGCACATTGGGGAGGATCCCTAAAGGTCGACTGGTTCCTTTATCAAAACCTGTCAGATTTCTCATTTCAGGCAAAAGCGCTGGCGAACCAAGCACTTTCCAAGCAGTAGAGGAAAGGATACTCACAGATGCCCCCTCATCAATAATGGTGTCAGCCATGACCATTCTGTATATTTGGATGATAATTCTGAATGGTATGCTTGCTGGAAAACGGGGTCTGCCTAGTTGGTTCCAGTCGAAGGAGACAAATAGGTTGCTTGGTGGTGGGACTGAGTAGACGGCCAGGTATCGCTCTGACGAACTTCCTTCCTGCGATAAAGGAATGGGGGGATTGCCCCCGTGCTCGTCAGAGTCTGTGTTGATGAAGAGAATTTGGATGGTGTCATCTTTATCCTCTTCAGTGACTGTATCATTCGAAGACAAAACCTCTGAAGACAAGACCGGGTCAACTGTCGCCTCGACCTTTTGACTTTCGTCGGGTATGGATTCAGCTGGTTCATCTTCAATGACCGGCACTTCAGCTGACCACTTGAGCGGGCCAGCTGGATTTTCAACTAACGAAGGACTCGACAAGAGTTTTTTATATCCAGGAGGACATCGTAACGGTGAAACTAGATGATCATCCAAAACTCTTTTCGCTTTGTCTAAGAAGGGACAACGGTGGATGGCGTGGTTGCCCTCACACAGTCTACAGGGAGATCTAGCTCTCCCTTTTTGTCCAAGGACTTCACTTTCACTAGTTGACGGTGTGCATTCAACATGGCTATCAGAGGTTGATGCCACCGGATTGTGCAAACGGGGAGACCAGTCCCTTAGTATCCGAGGGATGCAGGGACAATCTCTGTGGAAATGGTCTCCCTTGCATATGACACATGGCGATTTAGGCCTAGTCAGTGCTGTGTGTGGATTTTTGTCAGACGACACTTGTTTGCCCCCAGTCGCTTTTGGCTCCTTCTTCTTCTTCTTCTCTTTCTTCTTCTTTTCCTTCTTCTCCTTAGGAACTTGGTTTTTTGTTTTACCAGTTCCGTCAAGCGAAGAGGAAGGAGGAGAGGAAGAATTATAGGAAGTAGAAGGCTGGTGGGTAACTCTGGACTGGTCTAACTGTTGATTCGACTGTTCAGGAATAGTGGTGTTCTGAACGACATTGGTTGAGAAGAGCCAGACCGACAAGCCAATTGTCAGTCCTGGAAGCAACAATGTGGCCATATGGGGCGCACCAACATCTCCCCAAGAGGAGAAGGGACTAGGATTTCCACCAAGGGGAATTCCTTGGTTGGTAGGCTCCATTTTCTCAACCTAAAGATCAACGCAGGAAAGAGGGTGATTATTCCGTTTAAAATAAATTTTAACGACGCTTAGACACAACTTGCTTTTTCAATTTTAAAGAGTCGAGAAAAAGCAAAAGATGACTCTAGTCTCCTTCGATGTTTTAACGAGCCCGAAGTGACAAATGCTCGGATGGACTTTTTCCGTTATAGAGTCTGAAAAAGGTCAAAAGGAACTGCTCTGGAGTTCTAGGTAGAGGGTGTGCCAAACTTTTCGTAAAACCGCAGAATACTTTTTAAGGTACGGGCAGTCAATCTTCCCGAATGCTGTGTTCAGTGCATTGCGATCAGTAGGGCGGCCGACACAGCTTCGTAAGGATAAAGGTTTTATGCCTATAGGGGTCTCCCAATATATACTCGACGGTACGTGGGAGCACAATCCGTACTGGTGCTTATCGTCTCTCAGGAGGAATCGCCCAACCATCAGCGAGATCGACAGTCACTAGGTTTTACGACGCCGGAACACGTCTCTAGCCTAGACCTCTATGTTGTGCGTTAAGTTACAAAGCGTTGTTAAGTTCATTCAATTTATTTTAGGTTGATCTTTCTTAGAAGTTTGCATTTTTTGGATCACCACGAGATGTATATACAACTTCCTAAATGCAGTCTAAAGATGATAAGCAAGCTTTTATATCTTTTCAACAATGAAAATCCTAGCTACAAGGGGAAAAGAAAGACACAATCTTTTCTCAAAGAGCATAGAGCACACTGTAAATGCACTTTTCCTAAATCAACACAACAAACTGTCAAAATGCAAATGCACATATGCATGTATTTGTTTTCACTTTCTTAATATTGATGCCTAAAAAGAAAGCTGTTGTACAAATTTGAATTCGATTTCAAGTGAAAACATAAACAAGTTTCTTTTTGAAAACAAAAAGACGATTACGACACTTTATGATTTTGAAGTAAACACTTGTTTCGACACTAGAAATGCATAAATTCAAACCAAAAGACAAAAGTAAAAGCGCAATCAACTGTCAACAGCAAACAAACTTACTCCTAAGATCAAAATGACACTTACGACAGGTCTAGATCTAAGGGCGACAGTATGACTAGTTTACTCTTGTAATGGGAAACTGCAAATGATGTAACAAATACACAAAGTAAAAATACAGTTTCTTTATACAACTGAGGCGGAATTGAGGCAAAGAAAAGGGGTTTCAGATAGGTACACTGACTGATAACAGGCTGCAAAAAACAGAGATAAAACTGAGCAAAAGGAAGCAGGGAACCATAGCTGCACAAGGCAAAGGCTGATCAGCGCACCCTCAACACAGAGAAACTGAACTTCAGTGCAGGTATCCTTCACGGGACCTGCGTTGAAATGCAGAACCTCTTCACAGAGTCTGCGCTGAAGCAGAAACGAGAATTGTCTCTGGGTTCTGGGTCACGGTTTGCAGTTTAATCTACAGTTTTCGGCCGGATAAAAGCTATCAATTAGGTACAATTAGGAGGATGATTTAAAGGAGGACTAAGATCTATCACAAAGGGCTGTTGGAGCACTTGTGGATCAGCTGTTCAGATCATAAAAACAGGCCCAGTGAGTGGACTAGAGTGGCAGATCTCTACTTTGCATTTGTAAATGGCAAATGCATTTCGATTCGGCACTCCTGAGTTTATGAGAAGAACAACAATAGAAACACAAATAAACTAACAAGATACGATCCCCAGCGGAGTCACCAATTTTTTGTTAGGAAAAGTATCCATTCGGAATGCCCCTATCCCACTCTAAGGTGTGATAGTGCCTTAGCAACAAACAAGGGAAACTAATTGAGTATTTCTTCTTTATGAAATGTAAATGAGGAGAAAGGATCTAACTAACCTGTGTCTTCCGCTAGTTTGTTGATCCAACCACTCCTCTCTTCAGTGGCTCTCAGCTCCTTGCTCCTTCACTGGCCCAGCTTCACCGAATTCCTGCAAAATCACAAGAGAGAGAAACTACACGAAGATATAGATATACATTCATAAAAAGCTCAAGATCAGATTAAGCTAAACACGTAATCATAACAAAACATCATTGGTACACAGCATGTAGGAGAAACTCAAATAGTTTATTGATAGAATAAGAAAGTCCAAGAGGAGATACAACCAAGTGAGTTCCGATCCAGCATCTACCTCCCAACAAAGGAATCCCTTCCTCTCCTCCAACAAAGCATAAATCACCCAATGTACTAATCTCAATCTCAAACCAACAACAATTCTCTGCGAAGTACAAAATTCCAGCCTCCTGAACCTCTGGGTGAGAGATCCATATATAGATGTAAGCAGAGAGGATGAGTCAGCTTATGTTTTGACTTGTGGCTTCTCTCTGTTAGTTCTTGCTTCCACTTGGAGGTTGAGAGCCTCTTACTCATCACTAGTCGAATTCATTGAGGCAAGTGTCATTGGAGAAGATTCTGGAAGCTTCCAGGGTCTTTCCACCTCGTTGAATGAGTTTGCCATTTGTCATTTCCCACTCAGCGCACCCTGGTAGTGCTTTTAGGTGCGTTGCAACGCACCCAGCTAGTGTACTGGGGTGCACTGCAACACAGGTAGCTAGAAGAGCTTCTGAATTGATCCTGAATTGACTGTTTTTGAGTTGTTTTTGGTGGAGAACTTCTGGGAGAAGCTGTCATTGGTTGACCTTGTTCCTTTAGGGGCAGGAACAACTCTTTTAGGGACTTTGGATCCCTTGGATTATGGACATTTCATGCTTAATGCTGTAAGGCACAAAAATGTCTATAACAAGTACCAAATCATATTCACATCATTCTAGCTAGAGTCCAGTCATCAATGCATGGCCATATCAACTACACAAACCATGACTTCGTGCATGACAACAAAAACCACCTCACATGCATTTGATAACATGTGAACACTGACGTGCATAAAAATGTATAATCAACCATACACACTGAATACATACTCCACGACAACACCTTCAACCTTTGCATGGTGACATCACTACAACCACGATCAATACCATGCAAATGCAACAAGAACATGGACTACATGCATAAGGAACACATATGCAACCAACATGAAAGCATGACCAACACACAACCCAAGGAGAGCACAACCACGCTCTGATACCACTCTATAACACCCTCCTCCCACATCTACCCAAGCAACAAGCTAGTCGGGGTAAACATGCAATGAGAGGCCACTATGATATGATTAGACCTCCTAGGTAACCTTAAGGAAATGTAATCGACAGAACATCACATACAATCATCCAACATCATCAACAAAACCCTCATAAGACAAGTCAACCACTCAGACAACCTGTCCCTGGGTCCTACTGTTGTTCTGGACTTCTTAGGCCATAGTTGCTCTCATGCTATGGGCAAGGGAGCGACTAGAAAGCCAGTTTTCAAACCTAGAGCCTAGGCCATTGCCCAAAATGGAATGAATGCTTAGAATCAGGAAAATTACAGAGAAACAATGATGCAAAAACAATGATATGATCAAGACCTTAGCTAGACCCCTACTAGCCATGATAGGCATTTCATCAAACATATCGTGAGCATGTAACCTATAGGTGTAAACAATAGAATTAAGTGTAGGGATCTCATACTTATCTGAGAATCACTATGAACCATTGATTCCTCATTTTGTTCGCTACATATTCATCTATTAGGTCATAGACACATTATCCATTCACATACAAGTAAAAACATGTTGAGAGCCATATATAGTTGTTGTCATAAAATATACATATAACCAACATAATAGGGACATAAATACCAATGAAATCACAACCATATAACCACACATAATCCATCATAATACTCATAAAGATATGAGGAGAAATAACCTTTCATTAATGATGCAAAATCAAACCTGGGATGGGACTTCCATGTTGCACCCGGCCGTAGAATGGCTAAGCCAAATCTCTCTTCAGCCAGTCACCCCCATGCCATATTCCAAGCATGAATGTGGGATCTCATAGAACACATCAATCAAAACTCACCTAGGGATTCCAGAGGCCATCCACCTCAACCCATCAAATAGTGATTCTACCTCAAGTTCGAACATCACAAAACCAACATAAGATCGGTCTCTATCCCAACCTTTGAGACCTCCAAAGTGTTTGTTCCAACTCAGCTCCCAAGACTAGTAACTCAACCCATGACTGCCACCGGGCTCTAGAGCGTTTGTCCAACCAAGGCTTCCAGGACTAGTAACTCAACCCACAACTGCCACTGGGCTTCTAGAGCATTTTTCGAACTAAGGGTTGCAGGATTAGTAACTCAACCCACCAAGGGCTTCCAGAGCGTTTGTCCAACCAAGGATTCCAGGACTAGTAACTGAACCCAAGATGTTATAGGGATTCCAAAGCATTTGTAAAACTAGGGCTTCCAAGACTAGTAAGTCAACCCAATCCATTACATGGCTTCCATATCGTTTGTCCAACCAAGGCTTCCAGGAACTAATAACTCAACCCGAGCTAAGGAAACATGAGAACCAACCAAAAAAAACAAGGAAATACACCCACAATCGCCATGGTTATCCAAGAAATGGTAAGGCTAGGCAAATCCACTCTCAATCTGGGCAATCCTCCATGTTAGTGATAGATCATAACCAAGAAACCACATGCATGTGCCATGCATGCCAAAACTAGTGAAGAAATCACACATGCAACTCGGTACCTGCAAGCAAATCTGATGTAGCTGCTAATCCCGATGCCCTCTTGCACTTTTCTACTCTTCCTTTGCATTCTTTCTCCAAGAATCCAAATATGCCACACCCACCAAGAGTGATCCAAGAAAAATCTAAGTCTGCAAGAGTATGAGAGAGAGAATAATGAGAGAGCTCCAAAACTGAATTGACCAAGTCTTACCCACTGATCCTTAGAAGCCTTTTTATTAATGAGGTCTCTATTTTCTTCATTTTCCATTATTTTCCTTCAGTTTCCTCCTCACATGCAACCTGTGACCTTTCACCTTCCTTTTCTCCTAATTTCCATTATTTTCATAAATAAATGTGCCAAAATACCTTTTTGCCTCTTTAATGCTTTAGCCATTTCCTTTGCCAATTTCCTTAGCCATAAGAAACCAAATGAACACCCCTAGGATTTCCTGCCCAACATTCAACTTGGAATATGTGTCCCATCATTTGTGGTATTATATATATTTTATGTGGAATTTCACTAAGGCTGTTACATTTTGAGATATTAAATAGCAGCTAGCTCCTCCTACAAAGGGTTCCTTACCAAGAATCACATGTTTTCCATCCCCAACATTCCAGGCTAATCAATTAAATAGGAAAGGAAAGGATTCCATAAGGGTCTTCCAAACATAAGAGCCCCTAAAGACTGACTTAACAACAACTTTCTAAGCCAATCAACTACAAACATATTTTTGAGATACTTGTCCCTTAATACTTGGATAAACAATCCTCTCCGCAAGTTTTTCAGAGCTAGGACATTACCAAACCAAACCAAGTTCTTAAAACCCCACCCTCTAAGCCTCTTTGGTTTGGATAACAATTCCTAGCTGACAAGGTGAATACCCTCCTTGCTTTGCTCATCTATCCACAAAAAACTAAACATGCCTTACTTTATTAAGAATTGATTTGGGAACAATAGATAAAGACAACTATAAGACTAGAATATTTTCCAATATAGGTTTTACTAATGTCATCCTTCCTCCCAGAGATAGCCATCTATAACACCATAAACGTATACGCTTCTCAACTTTTCTAACCAGCCACATCTAGTCTTATTTTTTATAACCATTTGGCTTAAGGTGGAATCCCTAATAATTGAATCCTTTGTCCAGGATATCCATCTGAAAGGGCATAAATGACTTTATGGAAGAGAGGATAATAGGGCTTAACCCATTTTGCAGAAAAGAAGATTTAGTTCCATTGATCTCCATTCCAAAGGCTTGATAGAATAAGCTTACCACCTTATTAAAAAACTACAATTTTGAAATAGAGTCAGCCCCGATCAACAATACATCATTCGCAAAAAGTAGATGAGTAATATATTGATCAAGAAAGACTTTTATCCATTTTATGTTTCCTTCTTTTTTTTATTTCAACAAGAGAAGACTCAAACTTTCCACAACTAGCAGGAATAATAGGGGAGATAGAGGGCAACCCTATTTAAGTCCTCTAGAACTAGGGAAGTTATTGGAAGGAGAACCATTGATCAACGCTAAAAAAACAACAGCAATCATGCAACCCATTATCCAATTTGTGACCTCCAATCCAAAACCAATCTACAACAAATTCTCATAAAATGTCAAAGTCAAAACATTACAAGTATAACTAATTAATAGTTACAAAAAATGAGCTTGATTTCCAAGCATAACTTAAATTTAATCAACAATATCACGTAATCCAAACTCTTCATCCTCTAGAGTTCATCATTATCTTCTTCCACAATATTTTCTGCTTCATTTTTCTCATTTTCCTCTTCTGATGGATCTTTGATGTCTGCGAATCTCTTAATGTATGCCTTTCCAATCATTCCATCTAATGGTGGTTGAGGTTTCTTTGCATTTTTTGCCACACGTGACTCATTAAAATCCCCTTTCCTTAACCCAATTTCTTGCATTGCATTTGGAAGAAATTGAAGATTATTAATTCTTTGTTGAATAAATTTGCACTGAACTAGATCTTTTTTAATGGCAATGCAATTTCTTCATTTTTGTAGGCAAAATGCTAGTGTTGTACCTAATTGTCAAGCACAAAAAGAAATAATGAAGTAAATTAGTATAATGACATATAAATTAAGGAAGAAGATATTGAAATTCAATTCTATATAATAAAACTTACCTGAGCCTGAAAATAAATCCAGAACCGAATCTCTTTCATTTGAACATAAGTCTATAAGATAGTTAATCAATGATTGTGGTTTTTGATAAATGTTAACTATCTCTCCTTTTGCTTCTTTATCTTCATATGTTAGTTTTTCCACAACAACATCATAAACCAATACTTGGCTATGACTCTTTCCATCTACCCGATTGAGAAGCATAGACTTATAGCTATCATCTTTTGTCCAACTATCAATTTGGATAAACTCAGAATAATTTATAATTGGTTGATATTTACAGTTAAGAAGATTTGACTTTTGCCTGTAACATGAAATAGTAAAATTTCAATTAACTTGTACATAAATGAATTTTTTAACATTAATCAAACACACAATTTCAACGCCTTACCATGTAAGTTGCATCTTTGAGTTTGTTTTCCCATTGAAGCTTGTCACTAACATTACCAATTGTGTGTTTGAATGAAATGTCACAAATATCCATAATGGTGATGATGTGACTTCTACAAATCCCGCAACCACTTTACTAAGATCTTGATAAGTATAAGGGTCACTATTATAGTCAATGTTTGGGATATTGAAACCATGGGGAATATTTGAAATAACTAGGGAATAATCCCTTTTATGTATGAGTTTAGCAATGTCTTCATAGTCACCTTGTATTATTTGATATTGAATAGTGTCAAGCCCATTCCAAATGAAATGAGTAAGAGTTGGATCAAATTAAACATTCCTAAGACACTTTTTTCTCAGTCTTTCGATCTTAATTTTTTCAATAAAGCTTTTGAAGCTATTTGGTGCTCCATTTACATCCTTCCTCATATTTAATAAAATAAACAAATATATGTATAAGTTATAAAATAAAAATAATATACCGATGAATAAAAATGAATGTATAAATCAACATACCTTTTTAAATGCAAGATAAAAATATTTTAGTGTTGATATAGAACTTGAATCTGGATAGTTGTATACAACATCATCCCAACTATCTTCATTTAACTATTTAACCATTTGTTCTTGTATTTTCATGTAAACTTTGTGACCAAGAGAAAGATGTTATATTTAAAAGAAAATTATAATTTAGAAATAAGTAAAAATAATTCAACAAACTTACTTTTGAACTTCCTCAGACATTTCGTCCAATGATAATTCCCCTGACTTCACACGAGATGATATTGCTTTGACAAGCTTTTCTTCCTTCACTCCTTGGAATTCTCTCCAAGGTGTGATAGTCATATCTTTTGGAAGCTTCTTCATTTCAAGACTTAATTTACTGCTACTACATATCAATGGTTTAGACTTTTTGACCTTCTGGTTTTTAATGCCAATATTCTCCCACATGCTAAAAATCTCATTAATCAATTACCATATCTCTCCAGTTCTAAATGGCAATTGGAAAATGTTATCAATACTTCTGAATATATCAAAATTTACTTTGCCACCTTTTGAATTGATTTTCTCCTCAATTTGATAACCTATTTCCATACAAAATTCCTTTTGAAATTCTAAAGTAACATTTATCTTATCCCCACCACATTTTTCTTCAATTTCATTATGAATAAATCTAACCCTTTGGATGAAAGTCATAGAGATCCTATATTTATTATCTATGTTATGATCCCATGCCAATAACTTTGCTTCTGTATCTGATAAAGAAACATAAATGATACATTTCATTGTTTCAAAACGTGGGTTATTAGGATATTCTTCCATCAATTTCCTTTGAGCTTCTACATAATGGTTCCCCCCAAGCACATAATAATTGTATTCAAAACATTTTGACTTATCCAATTCTTCTTTGTTGGGAACTTGAACTGGATCAACAAGAAGCACATAATTAACCACATGAGCATATGGATTGTGTCTTATCAATGTCTTCAAGTTGTGAACATGAAGGTGGTGCGGCTTTCTGATTTGATATTTAAATTGTCCTTCACTTGGCTTATAGATTTGTCTCACATTAAGCTGAAATGTACGACCACTCTTAATTAAGTTTGTCTTTGTCAAGTTATGTCGAATGGATTTTTTTTTTTAATAATGCCATATTCTAAATCAACTCCTGGTGTGATGATGTCCCTGTTTTTTTTAATTTTCACTAGGATATTCACTGTTGGCCTTGACTATTTGAGAATGATCAACTTTCATTTTCTTCCTTTTTTATTCCAGATAAGTAACATTCTCATCATTAACTAGAACATAGATATTCCTGGGCATTTTTACTTTTGGTCTTTTAAGTCTCTTCTCGTTTCTAACATCAGTTCTAATGTCATCTTCAATAATGACAACATATTCTTCAGCGTCAGTTTCAACTTCCTCATCTTCAAAAGTAACATGTATACCTTTGCTAGATTTATCCACTATAGACATTCTTCGTTGATCCCTTGGATGTAGTTTTGTAGCATCACGAATTAATATTTTTTGCTTGTTTGCCATATCTTCTTTTGACCCTAAGTAGAAACTGCTAACAACATTCATAATATCTTTCTCTATGAAATGAACGCCTCTCAGCATAATTGAAAGATTTTCAATAAAATTATGTCAAAGAAAATATCATATCTGAATAAAAACTAAGCTATAAAAATATAATGACAAAGTTACAATAATTCAAAACACATAAATATAAATAGCAATACTTACCGTATCTTGTGCAATGTCATTTATAATTTGCTTACACATATTTGTAGATTCCTTTGTTGTGTCATACATTGACAATGATAACTGATATTTAATCTTGTTATGTGACTTGGGCAGTTTTGTAAGTACATAAACAAATTTAGTGTCCGGTATCAAACAAATGTCTATGACTTTTCCTAGCCCCTCATAAAGTCCACTATTGTTAGGTATATCAACATATAAATATATCTGCAACTGTTGTTCGCCTTCTCTATCTTTCACATACCATACATTTTCTGTAAGCCTCACTTCTTTTGATTTCTTCCAATATGAAATCATTTTCTTATCGTTTGAGGTACTTGATAGATTTGTAGTTATTAGCTCAAGTTTGGTTCATTCAACAATGCTTTTTGAGGATCCACCTTTAATTTTAGCAGTCTTTGGTCCAGAAAGATTCACATAAATATTCTTTGATTCCATTTTCCTGTAAAAAATATACACATATAAAAAAATCAGTAAATTACAAAAAAAACAATAACTTAAATAAACAAACAAAATGAAACAAAATCTAAAAACGATAATTAATCATATATCATAAATAATTTTGTAAAACATAACCTTTAAAAAAAAATGTAGCCCCTTCCTGCCCCACCCTTGCAGCCCACCGGGCTTGTGGGGGTGGAGGCCCAATTCACGCAGCCCCTCCTGCCCCACCCCCGCGGCCCAATAGACCCATGGGGGTGGAGGCCTGATTCGTTCAACCCTTCTCGCTCCATCCCTGCAGCCCAACGAGCATATGGGGGTGGAGGCCCGATTCTGAGAATCGACCCTCACTCTTGGTGTGTTGGGCCATAGGGGTGGCTGCCACTAAGCAACATGACCGGGCCCACCACACCCACTACAGATATAGTGGCCTTCTACCTTCCATGGGGCTGTCGGGTAAGCTTGGCTCATCTAAATTTTTAATTTCTAAAAAAATATAAATTTCATTAATAAAAAATTAAATATTATTTTACTGGAATATGTTTTTGGTCTAGTATTTTACATGAAGATAACAACCCAACTGACACATAACTACTAGTAAACCTATTGAATTTTAAAACTTGCACACAACAAAAGGGAAACTTACCTTTCAAATGCGATAATATTCTGTTGAATATGTTGTCGATAATAATATAACTGCTCCACAAAATCGCTCCATGTCTTTTAACGAACATCAAAAAGCCTTGGTGTGATGTGAGGAATAGAGATAATGAAATTTATAATATAGCATAATTTACAGAATTATTTTATGCACAGTGAATGTGTATTAATTTGCTCTTATAAAAACTTTAACATATAGATCTTGTTATGGTGATATAGATTATTATTATTATTATTTTTTTGGTGTAAGCTTGGTAGATTCTTTTTCTATTAATATTTTTTGAACATAAGCATGTCTTTGACAAAATTTGCAGGTGGCCTCAACCTGCCCACAGGAAACTAGGTCTGTTGGCCACCTGTCTGCATCGAATGCTGTCCAAAATTTAAATAAGGTTTTCATGACCATCCAGGCTACGTTTGCTGTTTTATCTACTATAAATTTCAGATTGAAACAGTAAAAGCTAACCGACATATAAACAAAATTATGTTTAAAGCCCTGTTTCACTCATCAGATGAGTCCACTAGGGCTGGGGCTTTCACACTGGACCTTGAGATTTCGCTTTTCATCATGTCCTGTATGCTCTGCTCGATCCTGTTCAGCGTGAGATTGTTTCGGTACACTTGTATTTGGACTGCAACAATTTCTCTGTGTAGAACCTTCATGCTAGGCTCTATTGGTCTGGCCTCCTCCTGTTCCTCTCGTTCGTTATATAATGTCATTACTTGGGCCACGATATTCTTCGTAACCCAGTACTGTTGAATTGTTTGCCGAAACAGCGTGTGATGACCTCTGGTGTTCCCCATATCTTTCACCATAGTTTCCCATTCTTTTGCCTCTATTTCCTGATTGGTTATAATGTTATTGAGCTCCCTCTCCCACTCTGATATTTTAGCTTTCACCTCCAACGAAGTGCCAACCATGTACGTGTTTATGAGGGTCTGCATGTTTTCTTTCCCAGTCTTTCTTCCTCTTTTGTTTGGACCTATGTTGGAGGTTGCTTCCACCCCGTTTGTCCTTTTTCCTGCCTTATCTATTCCTCTGGTTCCTCTCTTACCCGCCTCTTTTCCCTCCTATTCCATCTTGTCCTCTTTCCCGCTTAATATTTCTTTTCCCGGGCAGCTCACCATTCTAGGCTGCTTGCCTGTTCTTGGGCTGGATCACTATATGGGTTCCGAAACACTGGGCATCGCTGCATACTCGTATTTATATTACCTAGAACGTAAACCAATGAAAATTCTTTATAAGCCAGAATTATTTTAAACAGAGTGAACTTGAGCTTCTCTGGCCCGAGCTTATCCACCTGCTCCTAGCTTGGATAATTGTGGCTGCCCTCCTTATCCCCCGAATTCCCCCCTTCCTTCTCAGAGATGAACAAGCTTCTTCCCTTCACTTTGGGCTAGTGATTCTCTGTATTTTGTATATCTCAGTTTCCCAATTCTCGTAGGGTCTCTCTGTTTCCCCTTCCTACTTCAATTTCCTCCCCTCCCTACTTATCCCCACCCCAACGGACAGGATAATGCGTTGCAGAATTAGCCATTCTGCATGTGTCCTGATTTTTAGTCTCGTTATAGGTATTATGCGTCACGTTTGAGGGTCTGGACCAGGATTTTCTCCTCATTGTTTCCCTCTCCCAGTTGCTAAACCCTGATTTTTCCTTGTGACCCATAGCCTTCAACCAGGTTTAGGCTCAATTTGAGCCAGACAAACCTCAGCCTTCCTGCATGGTCTATGATGGTTACAAGCTTCCCTCCCATCACAATAAGTTCTTCCCTCGCATGCCACAAGATCCACCTTACTGGAGCGGAAAGTCACCATTGTAGAAGCCCCATTGGGTGTCCCAGTGTGTTAGCCTCCTACTGCAGCAGGTTAATCATCTTTCATGATCGACATTTTTACTTGCCAAATATGTCGTACTATGCATGCTGCAATGCTCCATATTTGCTACAGATGGCCAAAGAAGTGTCCATGAGAGTGTGATAGTCTCACTGCTACTGCTGTGTTCCAATTTTGATAAGCAATCCATTTTTTGGTTTGAGGCAGTTTTTCAGTTGGAGGACTTCAAGCGAGGCATGTCTAACTGCTTCCTTCTTCCTTTTCCCCAAGTCACTCACTAACTTCCCCTAAAGAGGTCAAGATCTGCTTGATACCTCTTAGTTTCATCATTCTCCATATCATTTGCCTTGGTGAAGATCTGCTTCACTCAAGGAATGTTCACACTTCTTCTATCAGTCATTTTCCCCCATTTGATAGCCTAAGACATCATACTTAGCGCTTTTTTTCATCATTGTCATATTAACTATTAACTTTACTATGTAGCTCCCTATATATTTCCCTTTCCCTTACTAAAGCTATGTATATTACTCCCCTATATACTTAGCCCTCCCCCTGGTAGAAAGATAACCATATACATCCTCGGGAATTGCTAAGTTTATCAGAAACTCAGCAAGAACCCACACTGCCCTCCTCTAACCATCTCCCAAATGCATAAGGACTCATTCCTTTGCATAGTTTCCCTTCATATGTATAAAAATCATCCTTTTGGCCTTGTTTTACCTTTTTAAGGCATAAACCCCTTTTTTGTCCATTAAACCCCTCTCAAAACACATAGAAATCCTCCCAAGTGCCTTTGGAATCCTTCCAAGGCATGAATCCTCCCTTTTTGGCCATCGGACCCCTTCCGATGCCCTAGAAGTCCATTCCAAGCACTTGCCTCACCCCTCCAAATTCATTTGCCTTGCCTTTTTTTTATTATAATAAATTGCTTTGATATAAAAAAGAGTCTTTTTTACCCCCTCCGATGCAATATTGCAGTCGGGAGGGAGGTCTTGTGTTGAAACAACAACATTTTTTGCATGTCCGATCAACAATGGCCGATGCGATATTGCTTATCGTCATATCGCAAATATTCGGGGTTATAAGGCATGGGTTATAATGGGTTGTCGATCGCCGATACAGCGACCAAATCTCATCCGTCCATCACCCCTACTGATCCAATGGCCCGGATCATTTCGGCGATCGCCCGTTTCGGCGATCGCAATATGTAAAGGCTGTGCCCTCCACCCCGCCGATTGCCGAATCCCCGAATTAATCACAACCATCCATTTTTGGGCCCCAGATCAACGACCCATATTATATCGGCAATCACCCCATGTATATGGCTCCGACCAGCGGAGCCGAAATATTATAAAGGCGTGGCTTATAAAGTTTTTGGGTCTGAAAGGAGCCCTTTGTACAGCGAAATGGGAGTGCTCCGATATTCCGGAGCCGAAATACAACAAAGCAGAGCTTAATGAATATCGGGTCCGAAAGGGGTCGTTACTGTAGGTTCCATATACCGGGCCCGAAAAGCAATAAAATGCAGTTTTGAAGGATTTCGGGTCCGCTTATCATTTTTATTAAAATCCACCGATTTGGGTTCGCCGATGGGCCAGACTCGAAATAAAATAAAGAGGGCCTGTAAAATCATTTTGGGTCCGATGGTTTCGGGGGTCATATGTTTGTCCCGCCGATAAGAGTTTCGTCGATGGGCTGGACCTGATATCAATAAAATGTGGGCTTATAGAGGATTTCGGGTCTGCGCATTTCAGAGGTTTTATGTGGCCGCCCCCCGGTCTGCCCCGATGCCGATATTGCGATTTAGCGTCAGCCGTTGGATCGGCCCGCGCCGGATCCAACGACCAGGATTTAATCCGGTGAACAGTTTGCCTCCAGCGTCAATTTTTCAATAAAATTCATGTTTTAAAGGTATTTCCGCCTATTTTGTGAAAAAGGCCGTTTTCAAAGGTTTTACATGCGACGCCTGCGCCCGCCTAGTGATTTATCAGTTTAAAGACGATTTTGGATCGGTCAGGCGCCGATAGCATCCCAAAGGCTACGGAATCATTTGTAGCAGTTATTCTTGCATTAAATTGGCAGATAAAGGGGCGATTAGACAGTTAAGGAGTATCAGAGAGAGAAAGTGGCCTGATTCAGTGTCAAAGTGTATTAGAGGAAGCGGCAAAGAGTATCAGATCAAAATATCAGCAGCCCGAAGCAGCAGAACATTAAAGAGGCCCCCATCAAAGTCAATAAAGCAGCTAAGAACCATCAAAGCCCACCAGATCACAGTTATGAGCATTAAAGCCACTCTACAGTAGCAGAACCGCCTAGAGGGGCAATTCAAGTGTTTAAAGCCCAGATTTTGCAGAGACAGTGTACAAAGACACATATGAGCAGCGCAACAAGTCCCAAGGCATAGTTATTGCAGAAGTGCCAATGCATTGCTCAAAAGACCAATAATTTATTCATTCTTATGGCTGCAGTCCCTGTGCAGCTGGTAGATAGGCATTCTTTCATTTATTTGCAATAAGTATTAGGTTAGAAGCATTCATTTCTCCAGATCTACTATCAGATCTGCTGTTGTAGATATTTTGTAGATATTTTCTCTATTTATACCACCCTCTGGATATTGTAAAGGGTTGTTTGGTTGTATTTCTCATTCCAGACTTGCGCTATAAGCTTAAGAACTTCTGTAATCAAAGATTGCTGGAATATTTGCATCTGAACTGGCTGGTTGTGCTTTCAATGGCTGAAGAGCTTGATGTGGAATTCATGTGCTTGCTCATGGTTCAATAAGTCTTTCCTCCCTCTGTTTATCAGTTTATATGTATCTGTATCATCTGTATATCATAATCTAAGTTGCAGGAAGAAGGAATAGTTCAGAGCTGGCTTTCATGCCCTCTGTGCTCAATTCTTGTAACTTTTCTATGTTTTCCTCTGAATTAGTGATAAATATGCATACTTAATTGATCATGTTTAAGCTATTTCTCATTTCTGAATGCTGTTTAGGAATCCTTCATTGCTCCTATATAGTCTTCATCCACTTTCCCTCTTTGGCTGGATGAGAGATCCTTAATTGACTCTCATCCCCTAACCTCCATTTCATCCTTGTTCCAGCATTAAATCATTGTGCCATGCGTAGCTATCCTGCTCCATATTTCCCTCTTCTGCCAATGAAAACACACCCTTCAGTTCACATTCATTGACTCCATGCCCAATGGTTTGAACTTCTTACACTTTGTATGCCAACTCTGCTTGAAAGAATCCTCCATCCCACCAAACTCAAACAAAACCCATGTGCATCATATCTAGCCTAAAATCATTCCTTAAACAAAGCTAAATCCTAAATAAAGAGCCCTCTCTGACTGCAGGTAGGCTAGGACCTGCAGTCCAAAGATTGGTTTGTGGTTACCTCGGCCGTATTCCCTTAGGAATCAAAGGGAACAACTTGAGTGATAACATAATGGCGACTCCACTGGGGACCTGAAATCATTTGTTTATTACTGTATACCCCCAATTTGATCAGTTTGCCTTGTTTTATGGAGAAAGTATCCCTTTTCTTCAGAGCTTCTCATGTGTTAGCTCTGATCTGTGACGGTGGACAGAGATCAGGCACTTCAAGGTTAATTCATCCACCTGGTGACTCCACTCAGAATAAAGACTCCACTGGAGAAATGAACCCAAAAGAGATATATGAGCAGATCAGGCTTTTGACCTGGATTACTATCCAAGAGGTCATGTTTTTTCTCCATAAAGTTTTGTTGTGTATATTGTATTTTAAAGACGATTCTATATCAGATTTTTATGATTTTCCTTTGGAAAATGTTGTTGAAAAGCCTCCTTGCACATTAGAGCAGCAATCTTCAAATGCTGTTGAACATCATCATACAACCGAGGAGGAACCAAAAATAGAGCCCAGTGTTATAGACATTTTTGTGCCTCGCGTCAAGGAGCAGGGAATGTCGATAATTACAGGGATCCTCAGTCCCTAAACATGTTGTTCTTACCCCTAAAAGAACAAGGTCATCAATCAACAGCACTTCCAATCAGTTCTCCACCTGAAAACACTTCAGAACAGACTTATTTTGGATCATGTCAGCTGCTTAACTGAGCTTCTGCGGTGTATTGCAACTGTCCCACTCTGTACCTGCGCTGGAAGTCAAAAACAATGAAGGCTACCTGCGCTGGGCGAGATTGGCCAAGTGGCACAGTCATCCTGCAAGGTGTCATTTGCCCAGGAAGCTTCCAAACTGACACTTGGGTCATGAGATTCGCCCTGTGATGAGTAAGAGGTACTTGATCACCATGTGTAAGCAAGGATCTCCAAGTGGACACAGGAACTGAAGATTAACTGAAGATGGAGAGGACACTAGTCAGCTATATGCCAGCCTCCAGCTGACTCATCCTTTCCTCTTCCCTCCTATATATAGAGCTCTTCTATGAGGTCTAGGGAGGCTGGAATTTTGTTTAAGCAAGGAGGTGCTGTTGGTATACTGCCAGGATTATTGGGTGATTGTTTTACTAGAGGTGAAGAAGAGAGTTCTTGCTGCCGAGGAGGTGCTGCTGGATTGGGGCCAACATCATTGGTTGTAACTTCCTCTGGAACCCTGTTACTTTCTATCAATAAAGTTTGCATGTTCTTCTATATACTTGTTTTACATAGATGCTTTTTGTGTTTACATGTATATTTGATGCAACCTAATCCATGCTTCAATTATGATTGCTTGTATCTCGTAGTTTGCTCCCTTTTGTTGTGCAGATTCTGTGTGTAGCTGGATCGGCTTGGAGAGTAAAGAGCTGGGAACGGGAAACAAAGCGAGAAGGACAAGGATCGACTAAGCGCAAGACACCAGGTTGGTTGATCCTCTTTCTATTCTCTCTGTGCTTTCATAAAGATGAACATGAAAACTTTGTCATTCAGTTGTTGCTAAAGTCTGTCACCTTTAGAAAGGGTTAGTGTCATCCGCATCGGATACTTTTCCCCACAACAAACTGGCGACTCCACTGGGGAGATCCTAGTATCTTGTTGTTGTAGTATTTTGCTATTCATTTCTTGAAGAAAGGAGTATCGAATCGAAAAGCTTTTGACTCTATCAAAAGCGAAGTAGAGGGTTTTGTTACTCTTGCTCCTTTGCTGAGCAAATTCAAGATTTAAAGAGCTAATCTACAGATGAATCCTTACTCTTAGTGATAGATCTTTATCCTCTTGATCATCCCTTAACCTGTACTTAACCCATAGCATTTTATTTCAGTCAAAACAGTACATTTTTGAGCTTTTTATGACCCGGAATTCTTAGCAGACGTAACTCTCGTAAGTCAGTGCAGGCTGTCCACAGGCAGTCTGCATTACAGCGCAGGTGCTCCCTTCGGGAACTGCGCTGAGAGTCAAACTGGTGAACTAGTGCCTGCGCTGGTCCAGTTAGCCTTAGTCTAGCTCAGCTCTTCCTTTGTGTCTTGGCCCTGTTTGCATTTGTTTTTGGCTGATTGCTTGCTGGTTATTGTATTTGCTGTAGACCACTTCTCCTTGACATTATTCCGCCTCAGTTGTGTGATGAAATTGTAAACGTTCTTTCAGTATTTCTTGTTTCAGTTACAATTTCCCATTGTGAAAAGCGAACCTAGTAGCTGTGGCCTCTTAGATTGCGATCTGAGTTAGTGTTATTGCTGTTCATAGCTATTTTGGATTGGTTTGCTTCTCATTTTATGGTTTGAATCTATACATTTCCTGTATTTAAAACAAGTCTTTCATAAGGTGTTCTTTTGATTGTGGACAAGCTTGTTTATTTCTACTTGAAAGTTGATTCAAAAATCATACAACAGTTTCCTTTTGTTAAGCATCAACATTAAGGATAACGAAAAGAAATACGTGCATTGTGCATTTTGCATTTGACTGTATGCTTGACGATTTAGGAAAATGTGCATTTTAGTGTGTGTTCTTTGATCTGTGGAAAAAGTTGTGTCTTGCTCTTTCCTCAAGTAGATTAAGGTTTTCAAAGTTGAAAGATTGAAAAGATTTTGCTTCTCATTCTTAGATTGCATATAGGAAGTTGTATATATACATCTCGTGGCGAACCTGAAAGGCAAACTGTTTAAAAAGATCAACATTAAAATAAACTCAATTTACATAACAACGCTTTGGAATTTAACGCAAACATCTAGAGGTCTAGGTAGAGACGTGTTCCGGCGTCGTTAAACATAGTGACTGTCGATCTCTACGAAGGTGGGTGATTCCTCCTGAGAGTCGGTGGCACTAACACGGATTTGAGCTCCCGCGTACCGTCGCGTATATTGGGAGACCCCTATAGGCTTTTATCCTTTATCCTTAGGAAGCCGTGTCGGCCGCCCTACTGATCGCGATGCAGTGAACACACCATTCACGAAGATCGACCACCCGTACCGTAAAACGTATTCTGTGGTTTCGCGAAAGGTTTGGCACACCCTCTGCCTAGATCTCCAGAGCAGTTTCTTTTGGCCCTTTTCAAACTCTATAACTGAAAAGGTCCAACCGAGCATTTGTCACTTCGGGCTCGTTAATACATCGAAGGCGACTAGAGTCATCTTTAGCTTTTTCTCGACTCTTAAAACATGAAAAAGCAAGTTTGTGTCTAAAAGCGTCGTAAATAAAACTTATTTTAAAGCGGAACATAATCACCTGTTATTCCCACGTTGATCTTTCAGTTGAAAAGTATGGAGCCCACCAACCAAGGAAGTAACCTTGGCGGAAGTCCAAATCCCTTCTCCTCTTGGGGAGATGTTGGTGCGCCTCATATGGCTACGTTGTCACTTCCAGGATTGACAATCGGCCTTCCTGTTTGGCTCTTTTCAACTAATGTTGTCCAAATCGCCACTAATCCTGAGCAGTCGAATCAACTGTCAGAACAATCTAGAACTACCCACCAGCCTTTTACTTCTTATGATACTTCCTCTGATCCTTCATCTTCGCAGGGTAGAGCCGGCAAAAGTCAGCCTCCCAAGGAGAAGAAGGAAAAGAAGAAGAAAGGGAAGAAGCAGAAGGAGCCTCTGGCGAAGGCGACTGGGGGCAAGCAGAAGAAAACTGACAAAAACCCACACACTGCACCGACCGGGCCTAAATCGCCATGTGTCATTTGCAAAGGGATCCATTTCCATCGTGATTGTCCTTGTATTCCTCGGATACTAAGGGACTGGTGCCCGAGGTTGCACAATCCGGTAGCATCAACCTCTGGTTGTCAAGTTGATTGCATTCCCTCAACTAGCGAGAGTGAAGGACGAAGAAGGGGACCAAGATCACCCTGTCTATTGTGTGAAGGTCACCATGCCATCCACAAATGTCCATTCTTAGATGAGGCAAAGAGAGTTTTGGAAGATCGCCCGGTGTCGCCGGTGCAACTTCCGCCTGGATACCGAAAACTCGCGCCTAATCCCTCGATAGTTGAAAATCCAGTTGAACCACTCAAGTGGTCAGCTGATGTGTCAGTCATTGAGAATGAACCTACCGAATCTAGACCAGATGAAAGTCTAAAGGTCGAAACGGCAGTTGACCCGGTTCTTCCTTCAAAGGTTCTATCGCCCAATGACTCCGTCATTGAAGACCCGTCTTCAAATGACACCGTCACCGAAGTGTCATCTTCATGTGACTCCCTCACTGATGAGAACAAGGATGACACCATCCAGGTTCTCTTTATCAGCACCGACTCCGACGAGAATCCGGGCAATGCGCCCATTCCTTTATCGCAGGAAGGAACATCATCAGAGTCGTATCCGGCCGTATATTCGGTCCCACCACCAAGCAACCTGGTTGTATCCTTTGATTGGAATCAACTAGGCAGACCCCGGTTACCAGCCAGTATACCATTTAGAATCATTGTCCAGATCTATAGAATGGTTATGGCTGGTACTATCATTGATGAAGGGGCGTCTGTGAGTATCCTTTCCTCTATTGCTTGGAAAGCACTGGGTTCCCCAGTGCTTTTACCTGAGTTGAGAAATCTCTCAGGTTTTGATAAAGGAACCAGTCGACCATTAGGAATCCTCCCCGATGTACCTGTTACATTGAAGGGGAAGACTGTCAGGATGAACGTGTTGGTAGTTCAAGGACCCTTGGATTATAACCTACTCCTTGGACGCGACTATATTTATTGCATGGGAGCGATAGTCTCCTCACTCTTTAGAGTAATGTGTTTTCCACACGAAGGAAGGATGGTCAAGCTCGTAGACCAACTTTCATTTCCGGGATCTCGCATCGCAAATAGTCAAATACCAATCCTAAATGGTCTGTTCACTCAAGATTCGCCTCCGCCCCCAGTCCTCCTTCCCGATGAGCGCGAGTAATTCGGAAAGAAAGACTAGGACCCAGGGGGCATGCACCCTGGTCTGCTTCGGGCAGAAGAAACTCCGGGTATAAGGAAGAATTTCCGCAGAAGAACATGACTAGTCCGTACCCCGTCCGAAGGAAGTGGGGTTGTTCTGGAATAATGATCTTTTGTTAAAGTTATGTGTTTGGGAATCTTTCACCTTTGTCTAAAAAAGTGGGCAATGCCCAAGTAGGAATTCCCTTATTATAACAAGTAGTCACCATCTTTAAATTCAAGCCTCGCCCATCGAAACATATGTTTTGAAGGATAAGCAGGGGCAGTAAACTAAGAAGGAGACCGTATTGTTGTAACAGAGGGTAACCATCTTTGGACAACCCAATGATAGACACCGCCGAAGAAAGAGATTGATTTGCGGCAGCGAATAGAACCACTCTTCGGATAATAAGAAAGAGGCAAGCCTCCCTCAATAATACCAATGTTTTATCTTTGAGTAGTGTTCTTCTATTGTCACATAGCTGTTTGTTAAAAGTGGGCCGACAGGAAGTCTGAGTACTGCGTAAGACCCCTTAAAATAACGAGAAGACAAGTATCGTTAACATTAGATTAGCAAGATGACAAATAAGTAAGAACACCCAGAGAAAAACAGAAGTAGGGGAGAGGAGGGGCAGCCTCGAAATTCTATCCTATACCTGGGGGCATGCAAACTTTCTGGAGTGCAAGCTAGGGGCGGTTATTTATCTGGTTTTAAGATTAGCCGTTTCCGAACTTGCATGAAAGAAAGCCTGTGGGGCAAAAGTAAAATTTGCCAAAATGGAGCATAGCTGTGGTAAGGCCCAAGCTCTATAAAAAATGGATCCTTAGAGGAGGCGTTCTTCTTATGACTGGTATATCGAGCAGTTTTAGCATATAGTTCATGCTCGTTAAAAAATAAACGCAAAATTCGAGCAGTTTTATGACTGAATTTATGCTCGTTAAAAAATAGAAAAGTGTGAGCAAAAGTTTCCCCCAGAGTTCAAGCTCATGGAAAAAATGAACCGGTAAATAACCTTTTGAGATCGTAAATTCATTAGCCATAAGAACCTTGATCGTGTTTTCATCCACCACCTCCACCGTTCATTTGGCCAATCATTCACTTCCATTTGTGTGTTTACCTCTTTTGAGAAACAGCTGCGAAGAGTGATTTCACCTAGCCATCCTTGTGACACTGCCGTGATTGGAAATTCCAACCTGTACCTGGAATCTGTAGCTATCCCTGTTTATCACTCGTTCCTCAAAAGACGAGTCTTCTTTCAGCTCTTTTCACTGACTCGTAAAATATGAAAAGTTTGCCGAGTTTTGGCCTTCCAGCTCGTTAAATGGTCGGAACGCTATCCCTCCTCTAAATTTTAATCTTTTTGGACTTGAGGGATTATTGCACAAAAGGATCGAGCGCTTGCCTGTTTCAGCTCGTTAAAAGTACCGAACAACCATCCCTTCTGTATTGTTTTATACTTTTTCGGACTTAAGGGATTAGCTGACGAAAAAGGAATTATGGAGTTGACTTTCTGTACCTTTTTAGACTCTCTAAAAATGAAAAGGACCGAGTTTTCCTTGTCGTTAGACTCGTTAAAATGATTAAATAGCGACAAACTTGTCTTTAGACGAGAACGAGTTTCCCTATCGCTAGGCTCGTTAAATCATAGCGATGGGCTTGCCCGAAGGGCAGGTTATAGAACAAGCATATGTTATCCTCCTCAAGCTTGACAAAAATAAAGAGGTACTGGTCAGAAATGACTGGGGAAAAATTGGGAGAACATCAAAGTTTAGAGGTAGCAAGTCACTCTTGAACATGACACTTTTCCTCCGTATCACATCGGGTTGGGTTGTCTCATTCACCGGTTTCATCACCATGGTCCTCGCCACACCATCCATTCGGGGTAATGCTACCGATCCATCGCATCAGTGTCGTTATATGTTCAAGAGGGGTCATTCAGAAAGTGTCAACCGTGTCCCATCCACTACCATACATTGTCCTTCATCCATTTCATGATCGCCACCCTGAATCATATGTCACAGTTTGTTTCCACCTCCACTAAATCATTAGCTCCGTTCCGTGTCATTGATGTGGGATTCATTAAGGCCCTCCTTTGATGGATCGCTTCTTGTCGACATCAGCTCATTATCCAAGAAGTCGATCTAGGAACACCCCCATCATTACTTTGAAGCTTGCATGCCTCAATGGCAAGTTTCTCACTTCCGGCGACAGGTATACATCAATGACCTTCGACTAGAAGATTTTGCGTGGCGTTCGACGCCAAGTCCTTTATTCACGCCACGTGAATTGTACTGCCGTACCTTGAGGGTCATCGTCATTATTGGTGATTCCTCTCGCGCTTGTTAACGGTTTTCATTATTGACCGGTAATCAAGCGATGTCTTTTCATGTTCGACTTCAACGCAATTCTCACATGGATCGACTTGTACTTAGAGTGAAGATCGAACGAGTTTGAAGACCCCGGATCTAGTTTCATCCATCCGGGCTGCGATATATATTCAGGAAATATAAAAGCATTTGCCATGTACATCATTGCAGCAGATGATCATCCTCCTCAAAGGATGATAATTTTAGCGGAAGATTATCAGTCTGTCTTCAGACGATCGTCTGTCATATGTACCAAAATGTATTTATAGAAAGCTGAGCATGGGAATGCCCGCCTCAGCTAGATCATGAGAATAATGATGAATGAAAGATAATGTATTGTATTGTATTGTATTACAGGGCACTCTCCTCAGCACTGGAACGAACTTCGGACCCTCTAGCTAAAGCATTTCACCCGATTAACGGCCTCATACTTTAGGGGGCAACTGTTATAGACATTTTTGTGCCTCGCGTCAAGGAGCAGGGAATGTCGATAATTACAGGGATCCTCAGTCCCTAAACATGTTGTTCTTACCCCTAAAAGAACAAGGTCATCAATCAACAGCACTTCCAATCAGTTCTCCACCTGAAAACACTTCAGAACAGGCTTATTTTGGATCATGTCAGCTGCTTAACTGAGCTTCTGCGGTGTATTGCAACTGTCCCACTCTGTACCTGCGCTGGAAGTCAAAAACAATGAAGGCTACCTGCGCTGGGCGAGATTGGCCAAGTGGCACAGTCATCCTGCAAGGTGTCATTTGCCCAGGAAGCTTCCAAACTGACACTTGGGTCATGAGATTCGCCCTGTGATGAGTAAGAGGTACTTGATCACCATGTGTAAGCAAGGATCTCCAAGTGGACACAGGAACTGAAGATTAACTGAAGATGGAGAGGACACTAGTCAGCTATATGCCAGCCTCCAGCTGACTCATCCTTTCCTCTTCCCTCCTATATATAGAGCTCTTCTATGAGGTCTAGGGAGGCTGGAATTTTGTTTAAGCAAGGAGGTGCTGTTGGTATACTGCCAGGATTATTGGGTGATTGTTTTACTAGAGGTGAAGAAGAGAGTTCTTGCTGCCGAGGAGGTGCTGCTGGATTGGGGCCAACATCATTGGTTGTAACTTCCTCTGGAACCCTGTTACTTTCTATCAATAAAGTTTGCATGTTCTTCTATATACTTGTTTTACATAGATGCTTTTTGTGTTTACATGTATATTTGATGCAACCTAATCCATGCTTCAATTATGATTGCTTGTATCTCGTAGTTTGCTCCCTTTTGTTGTGCAGATTCTGTGTGTAGCTGGATCGGCTTGGAGAGTAAAGAGCTGGGAACGGGAAACAAAGCGATAAGGACAAGGATCGACTAAGCGAAAGACACCAGGTTGGTTGATCCTCTTTCTATTCTCTCTGTGCTTTCATAAAGATGAACATGAAAACTTTGTCATTCAGTTGTTGCTAAAGTCTGTCACCTTTAGAAAGGGTTAGTGTCATCCGCATCGGATACTTTTCCCCACAACACCCAGTCTTACAGTTCCTGTATATACTCTTGTGTCTCGTAAAGTTCCTGATATATATAAGCCTCTCATTTTGCCTCCTGTGCTTAATCCTTTGCCCGCAAATCATCCTGAGTATCTCCCTAGATTTGATGGAGAGAATGGTATTACTGCCCAGAAAGATATCCAGGATTTTGAAGATTATCTTAATATCTTTGAAGTGGAAGAGGAAGATGTTAGTCTTAGAATGTTTTCCCTTTCTTTGCAAGGCGAAGTTAGGACTTGGTTTAAAGCATTGCCTGAGGCCAGCATCTCTAATCTTTAGAATTGTTCTAAGCTCTTCCTTGATAGATGGATGATGAAAATCAATTTCCTCTCACTCATCGAAGAATATAATCAGTTAGAAAGGTGTCCAAATGAATCTGTTTAGCAATTTTCTGATCGATTCAATCAAGTTTATCTTTCTATGCCTTTGAATATAAGACCTCCCCCTGATTTAGCTCTATTGCACTATCCTAGAGCTTTTGACCCAGAGATGGAATTCCGTTTGAGAGAAAGATGCCCGTCCACTTTGAAACAAATGCAGGACATAGCAGTGGACGTGGAGGCAAATCTGAAGATGAGGGAAAAACAGTGCAAGGCAGAGCAAGAAGAAAGACTTCATAGTGTGTTACAAAAGTCAGAAGAAATGATGCAGTTGATCACAATGAAAGTAGAAAGTTTAGAGCGCCAGGACACATCTGTTGTGCAAGAGGAAAGTAGTGACATTCACGAACAAACCTACCACAAATCAGATGACATATTCATAGAGCCATATGTGAAGGAGGAGTCTCCTGATATACTGTGTGAATATAATAGCTTCTCTTCTTTCAACTGTCTGCCCAAATATGATTTGTATGATGATGATTATGAGCCTAACGACCAAATCAGCCTTGCTAAGGAATCAGATCCTATTTTTGAAGGAAGTGAAGTTCAGGCTCAGCAGCTTGAATGTAATGATCAGCTTGCCTAGTTCAGTTATGAAGTAAAGGAGGAAAGCGCAGAAAATTTTGATTTCAGCGAAGGAACTTTACCATTTTGTTTTGAGTCTTTTCAATTTATCAGGATAATTATCATGCTGTGTATGATCAAGTGTCTCCTTGTGTTGCTATTGACCGCCTCGAGGTTAATCAAAATATTGTTCCAAAGGTATTGCTTCTAGTTTTACAGCCCCAAAGAGCCATCGAATATCAGATTGAGGAAGACTTAGAAGCAACAGCATATGATCAAATGATCCAAGTGGATCCCCTGCCTCTTTGTTTTCAGCCGTTTGAGTTATTCGAAGAAGAAGAAGAGGAGCAACCTGCGCAGATCAGTCAAGTCCTATTCGAGCCAGATTGTAATAAATTGCAAGCACCTCTGCAAGTTTTGAATGACCTATCTGCTGGCAGGTAGAATGATGAAAGAGATCAACGCTTTTCTCCATTAGCAGGCTGCAAGGCTCAGTATCGAGTTGTTGATGATCTTCCGACTCCAAGGCATGGTAGCGATCCTGAACCTTTGTACAGTTCTTTATTTCAGCCTAGCAATTGTATATATATGTTGCAGGACAGTTTTGTACAGTGTTTAAACATAGCAAAGGAGGTCAATAGCTTCTTGATCTTCTCAAAGATTAACAAAGCCACATCAGATTGCAAGATCTTAGTTTTTCTCACCGGCAAGCACAAGCAACAAAGCTCACTGATGTCTATTTTGCTTAAATGGATGCATTGGTTATTTCACTTCACCTAACAACAAAGTAAGTGCTGGTTAGGGTAGGTAGGTAGGTAGGATCAATAAGGCAGCTAGCCAAGGGAATTTTGTAGAACACAGCAACAATTGAATACAAGGCAGTCTGACCTGCTGTTCTTGGCTTTTCACAAGGAAAAGCCATCCCCAAGTGGAGCCACTGTTAGCCTCCTGCTGCAGCAGGTTAATCATCTTTCATGATCGACATTTTTACATGCCAAATATGTCATAATATGCATGCTGCAATGCTCCATATTTGCTACAGATGGCCAAAGAAGTGTCCATGAGAGTGTGCTAGTCTCACTGCCACTGCTGTGTTCCAATTTTGATAAGCAATCTATTTTTTGGTTTGAGGCAGTTTTTCAGTTGGAGGACTTCAAGCGAGGCATGTCTAACTCCTCCCTTCTTCCTTTTTCCCCAAGTCACTCACTAACTTCCCCTAAAGAGGTCAAGATCTACTTGATAACTCTTAGTTTCATCATTCTCCATATCATTCTCCTTGGTGAAGATCTGCTTCACTCAAGGAATGTTCACACTTCTTCTATCAGTCATTTTCCTCCATTTGATAGCCTAAGACATCATACTTAGATCTTTTTCTCATCATTGTCATATTAACTATTAACTTTACTATGTAGCTCCCTATCTATTTCCCTTTCCCCTACTAAAGCTATGTATATTACTCCCCTATATACTTATCCCCTCCCCCTGGTTGAAAGATAACCATATACATCCTCGGGAATTGCTAAGTTTATCAGAAACTCAGCAAGAACCCACATTGCCCTCCTCTAACCATCTCCCAAATGCATAAGGACTCATTCCTTTGCATAGTTTCCCTTCATATGTATAAAAATCATCCTTTTGGCCTTGTTTTACCTTTTTAAGGCATAAACCCCTTTTTTGGCCATTAAACCCCTCTCAAAACACATAGAAATCCTCCCAAGTGCCTTTGGAATCCTTCCAAGGCATGAATCCTCCCTCTTTGGCCATCGGACCCCTTCCGATGCCCTACAAGTCCATTCCAAGCACTTACCTCACCCCTCCGAATTCATTTGCCTTGCCTTTTTTTTTTATAATAAATTGTTCCGATATAAAAAAGAGTCTTTTTGACCCCCTCCGATGCAATATCGTAGTCTGGAGGGAGGTCTTGTGTTGAAACAACAACATTTTTTGCATGTCCGATCAATAATGGCCGATGCGATATCGCTTATCGGCATATCACAAATATTCGGGGTTATAAGGCATGGGTTATAATGGGCCACCGATCGCCGATACAGCGACCAAATCTCAGCCGTCCATCACCCACGCCGATCCAATGGCCCGGATCATTTCAGCGATCGCCCGTTTCGGTGATCGCAATATGTAAAGGCTGTGCTCTCCACCCCGCCGATTGCCGAATCCCCGAATTAATCACAACCATCCATTTTTGGGCCCCAGATCAACGACCCATATTATATCGGCGATCACCCCATGTATATGGCTCCGACCAGCGGAGCCGAAATATTATAAAGGCGCGGCTTATAAAGTTTTCGGGTTCGAAAGGAGCCCTTTGTACAGGGAAACGGGAGTGCTCCGATATTCCAGATCCGAAATACAATAAAGCAGAGCTTAATGAATATCGGGTCCGAAAGGGGTCGCTACTGTAGGTTCCATATACCGGGCCTGAAAAGCAATAAAATGCAGTTTTGAAGGATTTCGGGTCCGCTTATCATTTTTGTTAAAATCCGCTTGGGTTCGCCGATGGGCCGGACCCAAAATAAAACAAAGAGGGCCTGTAAAAGCATTTCGGGTCCGATGGTTTTGGGGGTCATATGTTTGTCCCGCCGATAAGAGTTTCACCGATGGGCCGGACCCGATATCAATAAAAAGTGGGCTTATAGAGGATTTCGGGTCCGCGCAGTTCAGAGGTTTTATGTGGTCGCCCCCCGGTCTGCCCCAATGCCGATATTGTGATTTAGCGCCAGCCGTTGGATTGGCCCGCGCCGGATCCAACGACCAGAATTTAATCCGGTGAACAGTTTGCCTCCAGCGCCAATTTTTCAATAAAATTCATGTTTTAAAGCTATTTCCGCCTATTTTGTGAAAAGGGCCGTTTTCAAAGGTTTTACATGCGACGCCCGTGCCCGCCCAGTGATTTATCAGTTTAAAGACCGTTTTGGATCGGCCAGGCGCTGATAGCATCCCAAAGGCCACGGAAGCATTTGCAGCAGTTATTCTTGCATTAAATTGGCAGATAAAGGGGCGATTAGACAGTTAAGGAGTATCAGAGAGAGAAAGTGGCCTGATTCAGTGTCAAAGTGTATCAGAGGAAGCGGCAAAGAGTATCAGATCAAAATATCAGCAACCCGAAGCAGCAGAACATTAAAGAGGCCCCCATCAAAGTCAATAAAGCAGCTAAGACCCATCAAAGCCCACCAAATCACAATTATGAGCATTAAAGCCACTCTACAGCAGCAAAATCGCCTAGAGGGGCAATTCAAGTGTTTAAAGCCCAGATTTTGCAGAGACAGTGTACAAAGACACATATGAGCAGCGCAGCAAGTCCCAAGGCACAGTTATTGCAGAAGTGCCAGCGCATTGCTCAAAAGACCAATAATTTATTCATTCTTATGGCTGCAGTCCCTGCGCAGCTGGTAGATATGCATTCTTTCATTTATTTGCAATAAATATTAGGTTAGAAGCATTCATTTCTCTGGATCTGCTATTAGATCTGCTGTTGTAGATACTTTGTAGATATTTTCTCTATTTATACCACCCTCTGGATAGTGTAAAGGGTTGGTTGGTTGTATTTCTCATTCCAGACTTGCGCTATAAGCTTAAAAACTTCTGTAATCAAAGATTGCTGGAATATTTGCATCTGAACTGGCTGGTTGTGCTTTCAATGGCTGAAGAGCTTGATGTGGAATTCATGTGCTTGCTCATGGTTCAATAAGTCTTTCCTCCCTCTGTTTATCAGTTTATATGTATCTGTATCATCTGTATATCATAATCTAAGTTGCAGGAAGAAGGAATAGTTCAGAGTTGGCTTTCATGCCCTCTGTGCTCAATTCTTGTAACTTTTCTATGTTTTCCTCTGAATTAGTGATAAATATGCATACTTAATTGATCATGTTTAAGCTATTTCTCATTTCTGAATGCTGTTTAGGAATCCTTCATTGCTCCTATATAGTCTTCATCCACTTTCCCTCTTTGGCTGGATGAGAGATCCTTAATTTCCTCTCATCCCCTAACCTCCATTTCATCCTTGTTCCAGCATTAAATCATTGTGCCATGCGTAGCTATTCTGCTCCATATTCCCCTCTTCTACCAAGGAAAACGCACCCTTCAGTTCACATTCATTGACTCCATGCCTAATGGTTTGAACTTCTTACACTTTGTATGCCAACTCTGCTTGAAAGAATCCTCCATCCCACCAAACTCAAACAAAACCCATGTGCATCATATCTAGCCTAAAATCATCCCTTAAACAAATCTAAATCCTAAAGAGAGAGCCCTCTTTGACTGCAGGTAGGCTAGGACTTGCAGTCCAAAGATTGGTTTGTGGTTACCTCGGCCGTATTCCCTTAGGAGTCAAAGGGAACAACCTGAGTGATAACACAGTGGGCCACATTCCCTTGGACCCTATCTACCTGTTGAGGTAAAATACAACCCCCCCATTTTTGACTTGTTCACCTCAAATAATGGGGACCCTTTCCATAAAATTTTTGGCTAAACGCCTTTTAGGATTTTTATTGAGTTGATTATCCTACGCTTTTGTCAATTTTTCATTTTTTTTAGATTCTTGTTTTGATTGCTTTGTTAAAATCGATTTTTTATAAGCTTCCCATTGATACTTGTTTCGCCTCATTTGGACAACTGATTTGTAAATGACACTCCTTGAAGTCTAATCATTTATCTAGCCTGAGTTAAAATGCGTAAAATGTAAAATATCCCTTTTTTTGTAAATAAACTAGTTCAATAATGCATTTATTTTAAATATTAACCCCTAATTAGTTATTACTATCATTTTTCATTTTTCACTTATACAGCGAAATCATTAAGCATCGGGATTTTAGTAATTTATTCCAATTCTCAAATTAATTACTAATCTCCAAAACCCAGAACATCGAAGTGGCTGTAGTTTATTTTTATTTTTATTTTCAAAGTGGTTGTAGTTTAGAAATTAAAATTCATAAAAATAAAACCATATTTGAAATTAATGTTAAATTTTAAATTAATTAATATATAATTAATTTAATTAAATAAAATTTAATACATAAAATATGTATATAATAAAAAAATGATAATAATAAATTTTATTTTATTTTTATTTTTTTGATTATATCGGGGCTTTGGATTAAATCGGAGGTTTTAATCGACACATATCATTTTGAAACCCCGATACCTCTATACCCCGACATACCCCCGACACCGATCGCTGATCGTGAAATGTCAAAAGGCATTGCATAAGGTTATATATTTTATTTTGAAAGTTTCACTCATATGTTTTATTTTGAAGTTTCACTCATACGTGAGCGAATGAAGGTAGGTAGGTTAATTAATTTTAATATTAAATTTAATATTTATTGATTTAAAACAATAAATTTTAAATTAATTAATATATAAAATTTAGTATTAATTAGTATATAAATAGTTAATTATATCAATTAGTTAGATTAAGATTAATTAATAATAGTTTATTAAATAATTAGTTTAGTTAATAATAAATTATAATTAATTATTAGATAATTAGAATTCTAATTTAGGATTAAATTTTTAATTAAAATTCTGATTTTTTAGCCCAGCAACAGAAATTCCAGAATTGTGCCAGATTTGACTTATCAACTTTGGAGGCTCATAGATTGAGTTTTACTTGGCCAAATGAGGCCCAGGACGGCTCATTGGAAAGATAAAATCAAGGAGAACATTTCTGAGAAGGTTTCACTAATAGATTTTGTCATTTATTGAGTCGAAAATTAGACAGAAGATCAAGCTCCAAGTTTTCAAAACAAAATCAATTTTCTGAGTTTTATTTTTGCATTTTCATTTGTCCAAGCCTCTTCTCAATGCAGATCCATTCGTCAATGATATCCTTGGCCAATTAAACTATCTTAGGCATCAATAGAGTGCTTATATTTTATTTTCAATTATTTATTTAAATTGAATTTGATTGGATTTGTTTTAATGCCAAAAATGACATTTTGATTTTATTGTTGCATCTTAATTTATTTTGATTTATTTTTTTCAGAAAAATAATAGAAGAGATATGGAGGAAAAAGATCTCAATCAATGAGAATGATTCAACAATTAAAAGATTGGAATTTTGAGCAAATAAAATTGGATTAGGCAGATTTACCTTCAACAAACTTTCTTCTCAAAAATACTTTTGAAAATATTATAAATAATAGATTGCAGAATGTAATAAGGGGCTGCTCTCCTCTTCAATTTTAGATTTCTAAAAGCGCTTCTCTAATAAGAATTTAAAGTTGTATAAGGGAGTAGAGAAAATCTGAGATTTGAGGATTATTGAGGATTTTTCTTTTGTATCTTTAATTATGTATGATGGGCAGAGTTTGCACTATTGTGGCTCTAGCTTTGAAAGCAGAAGTTCAAGCAATGTAAAGGTTGGAGACTAGGGACAAAGAAATGGATGCAATAAATTGGTATTTTTTTTAACACTACTGTTTCAAATATCAATTTCATTTTTATGATAACAAGAATGTGTCATTTTATTCATGTTTGTGCACTTTTGTCAATATGGGTAATTTGTCTCAATGTTGCTATTATGTATCTCTGTTCTTATGAATTAATTTCTGATTCTGCGTAACTATTTACTCAGAAATCTGCCTTATAAAACTGATTTAGTGAATGGTAATGTGTTGTGAACTATTTCTGCATATTATTGTTTAATTATTGGATTTACTGATTTGACAATCAATAACATTTTTGTGAATTTCTTCCTGAGTGTTGTTGACTGATTATTTCAGTTAATAGGTCTCAATAGGATGTGTTTTGGTATCCATAATGTCAGTTAATTGAACTATTTCATTAATTTGATATTAATTATAAACAAGACATATTTAAATCCCAATACTTTAAATATCTTGCTCTTGGTTGGGTTAGATCTATATCTTCCTAATTGAGATAGGATTAAGATTAGTTTATTTTGCTTGCATTATAGAATAAGTTTACATTTAGATTAAGTTCTGTATTCTTTTAAGTCCTCCTCTCAAAAGAGACAAAATTTTAGTTGTGGCTTAGCTGAACCCAAATCAGCTTAAGGGTCATTCTCTTGCCCGATCAACAAGAAGAAGTGATTTTATATCCCTAAATATTGGTAGTTAAAGATACATCATAAATCAATAGCGATAGGGAGAAGGTAATTGAACCTAGTTAAACCAATTGGAGCCACCACACCAAATGGAAAAGGAGCTGCTTTAAGGTCCGGACCGAGTGGTTATCCCCCAATGTTGAGGTAGACATTTTTGGCCCTCTCAACATTTTTGGCGCTAGAAGGAGGGCCTGAAACTTGTTGTCTATTGGGGTCTTTTCAATTTTAACATTTTATCTAAATCACGATGGCTCCTCTTAAACTTCCAATTTGGAGTTGCATCCATTGACGTGCATTTTCCAATACTCCACCTGAAGTGGTAAGACTCTTGTCTCAGGGAAAGTTCAATGGTAAGAAAAATTCTTCTGCTTTTAATCATGTCTTTCAATTTATTCAAAAAGTTTCAAATTATGATTTTCAAGGAATTGATGAAGGCATTTTATGCAGAATTTTTACTCTCACATTTGCGGTAAGAGTGAGAAACTGGTGTAGAAATCTTCCAGTTGCCTCAGTCCACAGCCAAGATCAATTTGTTACAATTTTCATTCGTAAATTTGACGGCTGTGATTATGAACAGGTATGTGATGAAATTGAATATTTGCGAAGATTTGAAAATGAGTCTGTTAAAGATTTTAATTATTTGATTTCATTTGAATTGTTTAAGATTCAAAATCGAAGATAAACCTATAGAAGAAGAATCATTAGATTGGTTTGAATATATTTTCTCTCTTCCTCCCATTCCCTATTCATATCAAATTATTTCAAGCTTTGTTCCATCTCCTTCCAACATAAATGAGAATTCCAATATGGATGTGAAAATAAATTGTGATGAAGTGGTTTCACAAAGCTCAGAAAATAGTTCTAATCAAATGCAAGAAGACAACAACAAAAATTTTGGAGAAAAAATACCTTGAAATCTGAAAATTAATTTGTATTAAATTCAGAAAATCAGATCACAAATGAACAAGTGTAAGCAGCAATTAAAGTGAATAGTAAAATGCAAATTGCTGTACAAATTTCTGAATTCTTTCATTACAAGCAAATGCTGAAATTAGAGCAGCAAAACAACTTTCTTCAAAAAAGCATGACTACGCAAAGGAATGATCTGCAATCTGAAATTTACAATGAGCAAAATGCACAAGAGTTCTCAAATAGAGATAGTTTTAAATGCATTGTTTCAGGTTCACATTTTTTCCTTTATCCTGATATTTTTAATGATAGTAATTTTTCTACTCTTGGTATTAATGATGTTTTATAAAATAAAGAGGATGATCTACAAGATATAGAAATAATTATTGATCATTCTTTTTCTATTTATGAACATGAAATTTTTATTCCTCCTTGTTTTGATATATTGGATGGAAGGAAAGGGAATTCTAGAGAATATTGTGAAGTCATTTATGATAATTACTCTGACATTGAGGATGTTGATTACTATCCTCATGAGAAAATTCAAATAACATCTGAGAATGAGGAACATTTCAATTTAGAAATTATTCCTACCAATCCTCATTCCAGAGCAGCAAATTATCTTCATGATTTCATCGTTCGAGAAAACACTCCAATTTATGATTCATATCATAATCAAACTTTCATTCCTACTCATAATCATAATACTCTTTCTAATTCACAAATTGGAATTGACAATTTCTCAAATTTCATAATTCTGGCCAATCCTTGTGAAAAAGAAATTATTTCAAAACAATCCCAATTGTGCTGTAACATTAGTTGTACCAATAGCGATTTCATTTTATTTTTGTTTCCTCACTTATTTTGTTTAAAATTAGATTTATTTTCTGATTTTATTGTTCAAATTTTTGATACTTTACGCTGGCATATTGGGCACTTTAATAGTAAACACTCAATTGATGTATTGTTTTGTTGGGAAATTGAAGTTTCATATTATAATCATGAGCATAAAAAACTATTAATATTTCAATTTCAATCAATGCTAATGTTTTATCAAAAGCTTCTATCTTCTCAAAGGCAGTGTCAACAAGAGAATGTATTTTTACAATCTGGCCAACAATATAATCCAATTAATAATTTTCCATTTTATTTGACAGATTTCCATCCATTTTTCATTAGCCTATTTGAAAACTATTTGGAAATTTTTTCTTCAAGAAAGATTGTTAATAGTTTAACATTTGTACATAACACTAACAATTTTTCCAGGCCTTTGAATGTAAAAGCTCATATCCACAATCTGGTCTGCTATCTTCTCTTTTCAAACCTTTTCAATCATTAATAGAAATCCATTCAGATCTCTATGATCCAATTGGTATTCAATTGGAAAGGAAATTTCAAGAGAAGGGGATTTTAATTAAGTTGCTAACAACAACTGTAAATTCTATTTACAAATTTATCTTCCTTAGTTTAGTTAGATTTGCATTTTTATTACTAACAGTTGAACTGTACATATATGCAGGAATTAAAATGAAAAAATGGGTACATTGGAAATATGACTATACTTAGTCATTTTCACGTATATGGTTAGAATATGAGTAGAATTAATTTAGTTAGTTTGTTTTATGTAGTTAATTTATTCCTACAGTTCTGCAGATATAAATAAAGCAAAGCAATCAGCGCTTCTCATAAACGTTCAGTGAAACATTTTCTTCTCATCAGAAACTTTTAATTCTTGCTTCCCATTTTTTTTAAAAATAAAAAATTTCTTGCAGAAATACCTCTACTCTGCCTATTTTGAATAATGTCTTGATTAAATTAAATTGAGGTTGCACTTGGCACCAATTACCTCAAAGCCAATTTTCTCCATTTCGAGATGTCCTTATAATATTTTCTTTTGAAATTTATATATTGAAGGTTTCGATGATACAAAGCTTCATGATCTCATTATCACATGAAATGTATGACTGTTTATTATAAGCTTAATTCCAATTCAATCATTATTAGTCAATCTAACTTTTCACTATAATTACATGAAGTTCATGTTATCTTCCTAAGAATTTGTTTAAATGACCATAAGGATGTCTGTGCTGCTATATGCACACATTTAAATCTGTGTTGATATTCTTCCATAATCAGTGGCTTTATCCCATTCTGATCTTTAGTTTATTATCTGATGTTGCAATACACACCATATTTATTTACTGAAGGCATTATTGAACAGTCACTATAACAATACAGATTTTTCTCAAGTTAATTCAGAATGAGCAGAGGTAATAAATTATTGTTACAATTCAAAGGGAAGCATATTTTCATTTTATTTCTGATGAATTTTATGAGTTTCAGATTTCTTGAACATGAATAAACAGATTTTATTTAGGCTGATTGCACACTCCAATTTAGAAGAAATAATAAGATGATTTTGAACAAAGTCAGAATTTTGATAAATCGAACGAAGAATTTCAAGATTCATGAGGTAAAATCTATAGACAATTTCCTTCCAGGTATGCATTTACATGTTCATTCTCATTTATTGTTAGTTTCTCTTTTCCTTAGTTTATTTTTCTTGTTCTGTTTTATTTGCAGATTTTCATTTGTTTTCAAAACTTGAAGTAAGCAGCAAACCCACTTCAAATTTGCAACAGGTTCAGGGAAGTTTTATTTTGTGATTCATTAGAATTTGTGTATTCTTTAACTTTTCTTTCATTCATTAGAAAACACAATTGAAATTTAAAACAATATCGCAAGATTTATGTCTGAAACGTTTCAACTTGATTTTCAGATCGCTGATACTACAGTGGATATATATTCGCAATATCTCATTACAAGCGATTCTTAGTGTTTACTGATAAAAAATTGCTGATACAAGACCTTCGATGTGTTACTTCATTCAGTTTCTCATAAAATGCCATATCGCATTTCACATATAAGAGTTTTTCAGTTGAATATATTTTCAGTTATCTTGAATCATCGATCTTCGATAATCGAATTACCAATATTGCGATTTCCACATAATTCGGTACTCGATATCAAATTTAAATCCAGTTCACAAGAAATATCGCGTTCGTTCAATCGTAATAGTGGTAAGAGCATAATTTTAAAAGGACCGATGTCTCAGCTCCGATATGTTATTAAAATCCCATCATAAAGTTATCGGGTCCACTCTTCATCGCACAACGTATCAAGAAGTGTTAAATCATGTGTTTAAGATTGCCGATTGCCGATTAGCCACGTCATTCATCGCATATCGGCATCACAAGAATCATATTGTGTTTCATTCAGTACTTAAAGTTTGCCGATCGCCGATTAGCTACGTCATCCATCGCATCGCCGATATTGGCATTTCTAACATGATTATTCTTTGATATTCCGATACGCTTCATCGCAATCGCTTCATCGCATTTTTATTCATGGCCATACCACTATTTCGAATATGCGATGCGCGATGTGCGATGTGCAAAGTATAAATCGCGAGATGCAATGTGCGATGTGCGACATGATTGTCCCCGATCCTAAATATAACATTTCTTCAATGGTGTGATCGCTCCATCTCATCGCACATGTTCTCATCGCATGTTCTCATATCGACAATTTACCATTGTAACCTCCGATGCGATAAACTCCAACACATGCCTCTACATGCAATGTGAATCATCCGATAAGGCATTGTGTTAATTTAAAGCGAGCTTGTGTAACCACTATGGTAAGAACGCAGTTGATGACAAATTTGCAGCATATTCAAATCATTTTGATTTCTCATATATTTCAGTTTTAAATATATAATTCCATAATTAAAAAAGAAATTCAAGACTTCTCTATCTTCACATTTGAATTTCATTATCTTGGATTTGGTTTTAAATCTGAACAATTAATGGAGTTTATATGAAACTTATAATATTTTGAGAACATTCATTACTGTGAATTCTCGTTCTCATTTCTGATGCATTGGTTTTAATTTCAATTCCCTTGAACACTAAGCATTCCATTTTTGCATTTTACTGCTTGCTTTAGTTTAAATAAAATAAATAATGATTTTGGGTTATAGGATTTTGGTCAGTTTGCCTTCTTCATGTTTTTAATGTTAACTAAAAGAAGAAGTTAGCTAGTATTGGAGAAAATGATGCCTCTCAGGTAATATCAAAAGTAATCATCCAATGGTAAGATTCATATATTCTTTTGCCATCAATTTCCATCGCATTACTTTAGTTTCAATTTTGTTTTTCTGACATATAAATATGTTTTACAGGTCTTCATAGAGGCTTTCAATCATCCATCAGAACATATTTTGGAAGTTCTATACTCTTCTGCTGGCTTTATTTCAAGAAACAACGATAATCTTCATTGAAACAACTACACCAGGAAGTTTCTGAACCTTTAGTTTGTTTCTTTAACCATTCCTTTCATTAAAAAATGATTAAGTTAATGCTTTGAAACAAGAAAATTGACATCAGATAGAAAGTTTTCATTGTGGCTGAATTTTATCATCATTGCTATCTAAAGCCTAAGACATTTATAACCCTGCAAGGTATGATTTTTCTAAATTTCAACATAAGAAGGAATGATTACATGATTATCTTCCTTTACCTTATTTTGTTGAGACATTGGTATCTTTCAAAACTTGGATTTTTCTTTCCATTTTTAAAATTTCTTCATTTTTATTTTTGTTTACTGATATCTTTTCTCACTTTAGCTTAAGAATTATTTTCCTTTGGTTTGCCATGATTTATATAGAAGGCCTTCTTGTTACCTAACAATGGTCAGCATACATAGGAAAAAACTGCTAATAGTCACTTATTAGCTTTTTCTTAAATCTCTTAATTTTTTTTTTCTTATTATAAAGGTAGACATACTTAAGGAAGAGATTATAAAACAAGAGAAGTTGACAAAGTATCATAAAATCTTAGAAATTTCTTTTTTCATCAAAATTGTAATCATTTTGAGATTTCAAAATCTTATTAATATCGTTCAAAGTTCTATTATCAGTGAAGAAAAGTTATTGTTAACCAAGTAAAGACACTTTACAGCAAAACACCTTTAACTATGAAATTATCATTCTTAACTCTTAAGGAGTCAATGATTCTCCCTGTCCCAAAAAGTCTTATTTTTTTCTAGAGTGTAACCCAGAAATATATCTAAACTTTAAAGATAAGAGGTCTCATCATGAGCCAGCTTATCATGATCATAGGGGAAAAATAGGCTGACATTACCAATACTACTAAACAAACTAGGGTAATGGCTTATGATTGCAAACAATTATAAGACAAGGGGTCTCATAACAAGCCAGCTTGTTCAGTCTAATTATAACCAGTAAATGACATTGTCAACTATCTGGCTACCAAATCAGGACAATGGCTTAAAAAAAAATAAATAAATAAAAAATTCAAAGAAAATAAACATATATAAATGTATTTATCTCTTGGTCAATAATTCTTAAATAGATGAGATTCTAAATCATTGATGATTAAAAGGTAACCCTGTCGAGACTAGAGATATTTGCTAGCAGCAGTGGCTCTACATGTGACAAATGAGTATATTTTAAAAGCTAAGCTGTAAAGTGGCCCCTGCTTTATCTTTACAACTAATTAATGACTGATATAGAGTTTTGAAACATTTTAATTTATGAGGAATTTTAAGAAAAATTACACTTAGATGATTCTTGTTTTTATTCAGACTAATGAACATAGTCAAGCATTTCAAACATAATTCTCTCTTCTTTAATTATTTTTACTTGAATTTTGGGAAAACCTCATTCATATTAAATAAAGATAACTGGTTCTTCTCCTGTGTGTTGCCATTGTTGAGGTAAAACACAACCCCCCCATTTTTGACTTGTTCAGCTCAAATAATGGGGACCCTTTCCATAAATTTTTTGGCTAAACACCTTTTAGGATTTTTACTAAGTTGATTATCCTATGCTTTTGTCAAATTTTCATTTTCTTTAGATTCTTGATTTGATTGCTTTGTTAAAATCATTTTTTTATAAGCTTCCCATTGATACTTGTTTCGCCTCATTTGGACAACTGATTTGTAAATGGCACTCCTTGAAGTCTGATAATTTATCTAGCCTGGGTTAAAATGTGCAAAATGTACAATATCCCTTTTTTGTAAATAAATTAGTTCAATAATGCATTTATTTTAAATATTAACCCCTAGTTAGTTGTCACTAACATTTTTCATTTTTTACTTATACAGCGAAATCATGAAGCATCGAGATTTTAGTAATTTATTCCAATTCTCAAATTAATTACTAATCTCCAAAACCCAGAACATCGAAGTGGCTGTAGTTTATTTTTATTTTCAAAGTGGCTATAGTTTAGAAATTAAGATTCATAAAAATAAAACCAAAATTGAAATTAATGTTAAATTTTAAATTAATTAAATAAATTAATATATAATTAATTTAATTAAAATAAAATTTAATACATAAAATATGTATATAATAAAAAAATGATAATAATTTATTTATTTATTTATTTTTTTTTCGATTGCATCGAGGCTTTGGATCAGATCGGAGGTTTTAATAGGCACATATCATTTTGAAACCCTGATACTTCCATACCCCCGACATAGGCACATATAATTTTGAAACCCTGATACTTCCATACCCCCGACATACCCCCGACGCTGATTGCCGATCGTGAAAAGTCAAAAGGCATTGCATAAGGTTATATATTTTATTTTGAAAGTTTCACTCATATGTTTTATTTTGAAGCTTCACTGATACGTGAGGGAATGAAGGTAGGTAGGTTAATTAATTTTAATATTAAATTTAATATTTATTAATTTTAAAATAAAATTTTAAAATAATTAATATATAAAATTTAATTAAATTAAAATTAAATTATTATTTAGTATTAATTAGTTTATAAATAGTTAATTATATTAATTAGTTAGATTAAGATTAATTAATAATAGTTTATTAAATAATTAGTTTAGTTAATAATAAATTAGAATTAATTATTAGATAATTAGAATTCTAATTTAGGATTAAATTTTTAATTAAAAATCTGATTTTTTAGCCTAGCAACAGAAATTCCAGAATTGTGCTAGATTTGACTCATCAACTTTGAAGGTTCATAGATTGAGTTTTACTTGGCCAAATGAGGCCCAGGACGGCTCATTGGAAATATAAAATCAAGGAGAACATTTTTGAGGAGGTTTCACTATCAGATTTGGTCATTTATTGGGTCGAAAATCAGACAGAAGATCAAGCTCCGAATTTTCAAAACAAAATCAATTTTCTGAGTTTTATTTTTGCATTTTCATTTGTCCAAACCTCTTCTCAATGCAGATCCATTTATCAATAATCTTCTTGGCTAATTAAACAATCTCAGGCATTAATAGAGAGATTATATTTTATTTTCAATTATTTATTTAAATTGAATTTGATTGGATTTATTTTAATGCCAAGAATGATATTTTGATTTTATTGTTGCATCTTAATTTATTTTGATTTCTTTTTTTGCAGAAAAACAATAGAAGAGATATGGAGGAAAAATATATCAATCAATAAGAATGATCCTGCAATTAAAAGATTGGAATTTTGAGCAAATAAAATTGGATAGGGCAGATTTACGTTCAACAAACTTTCCTCTCAAAAATACCTTTGAAAATATTATAAACAAGAAATTGTAGAATGTAATGAGGGGTTGCTCTCCTCTGCAATTTGACTTCTAAAAGAACTTCTGTAATAAGAATTTAAAGTTGTAAGAGGGAGTAAATAAAATCTCAGATTTGGGGATTATTGAGGATTTTTATTTTGTATCTTGAATTATGTATGATGGACAGAGTTTGCACTATTGTGGCTCTAGCTTTGAAAGCAGAAGTTCAAGCAATGTAAAGGATTGTTGGAGACCAGGGACAGAGAAATGGATGCAATAAATTGGTATTTTTTTAATACTACTGTTTCAAATATCAGTTTCATTTTTATGATAACAGGAATGTGTCATTTTATTCATGTTTGTGCACTTTTGTCAATATGGGTAATTTGTCTCAATGTAGTTATTATGTATCCCTATTCTTATGAATTAATTTCTGATTTCTGAGTAACTATTTACTCAGAAATCTGTCTTATAAAACTGATTTAGTGAATGGTAATGTGTTGTGAACTATTTCTACATATTATTGTTTAATTATTGGATTTACTAATTTGACAATCAATAACATTTTTGTGAATTTCTTCCTGAGTGTTGTTGACTGATTATTTCAGTTAATAGGTCTCAATAGGATGTGTTTTGGTATCCATAATGTCAATTAATTGAACTGTTTCATTAACTTGATATTCATTATAAACAAGACATATTTAAATCCTAATACTTTAAATATCTTGCTCTTGCTTGGATTAGATCTATATCTTCCTAATTGAGATAGGATTAAGATTAGTTTATTTTGCTTACATTATAAAATAATTTTACATTTAGATTAAGTTCTGCATTATTTTAAGTCCTCTTCTCAAAAGAGGCAAAATTTTAGTTGTGGCTTGGCTAAACCCAAATCAGCTTAAGGGTCATTCTCTTGTCCGATCAGCAAGAATAAGTGATTTTATATCCCTAACTATTGGTAGTTACAGATACATCATAAATCAATAACGATAGGGAGAAGGTAACTGGACCTAGTTAAACTAGTCGGAGCCACCACACCAAATGGAAAATGACCTGCTTTAAGTTCTGGATCGGGTGGCTATCCCCTAATGTTGAGGCAGACATTTTTGGCCCTTAACACTACCCAAGGATGCATTGTAGTTTTCCCGAGCCCCCTCACCCCGACAGAATTCCAGGAGAAAACACTGCAGGCGACCATGCTAGTTTCCCAAGCAGAACAGGTCTCGAATCGTTCTGAGTTTTGACTTCCCTCAGCCCTCAACATAGATTCCTCTGTAAAATTCATTTTTAATATGCAATTAAGAATGGGGACCAAGGTAACATACCGAATCTTGCCGACGAAACCCATTTTCCGCTCGACGTTCTCCAGCCCGCTTCCACAACCTTCCATAGCACGTTCTTCCTCCTTTTCCCTCTGCATGCAAATGCCTTCTCTCCTGTTTGCCTTAGCTTATTGTTTTTCTATCCAGCTTCCTCGCCTAGCATCGAAATGGTCCTCCACGTGCCCTCGTCCTCTTTCCTTTGCCCATTCCCTCATTCGATTTACTCGGGATGAGGTTTCCCTGACCCTTCTGTTATTTCCTTCCATCACTCCACTCGTGCCACTGGCTGCTCCTGCCATGGGTTTCCTTCTTTTGTCTTGCCACTTCCCATCGTTTTTTCTGCCCGCCCTCGCGCTTGACCCGAGAGCTCCGTCTCTCTCCTCCACCCTCGGCCACAACTACATTAACCCTGTACTATCCGCTGCCTTGTCCTGTCATGCATGCTGCCCCACCTGCATTCGTGTCCTCACGTCTTCCAATACCCACTCTATCATTTGGGCCAGCTGGGTGGCTTCTATCACCTTGGGTCCCCATACCCTCTGGCCCATCTTGGATTCCGTCACCACTTCGCACCTACCACACCCCGATCGGGGAGCGACATAGTAAATTATGATAAAGCGAACATTACAGAATTGTTTTACCGCATGGTGAATGTGGCATTAATTTTTTTATTGTAAAAACTAACATATAAATCGTGTTATGGCGATATAGCAATTGATTTTAAATTTGTGATAGAAGATATAATAAAAATTAAAAGAAACATTCAATTGTCTAGTAAATGCTATATAGTTTAAGTAAAAAGTTAATTTAGGTAAAAGATTTAGTTACAATTTTAATTTAAAGATTTAGTTTAAAAGATTAATTTCATAAGAAAATTTTAGTTAAATTTTTTCAATAAATATTAGAAGAAAATTATGGAGGAAAATACATGAAACAAAATTTTTGGAGGGAAAAATTTCGGCGAAAATTTTTAGAGGGAAACTTTGGAGGGAAATTTTCATTCTTTAAGCTATATATTATCATTAGGAGAGAGTTCATTTGTATCATTCAACCTCTTCTATTTGAAAGGCATGGACGTTTCTGATAGTGAAGTTTCACTTTGTGAAGCATCAACATCTTCGTCGTGCAACAACTTCATATTGATGAATATAACGGAAATTCTTCCACTATGAATAGAGAGTCAAATCTTCCACTTAGTCATAATCATAAGGACTATGAGAATAGCACTGATGAAGGGCATGATGAACAATTTCAAATAAATAAAGGGTCATGGTTTCCACTTAGTTCTAATATTATGGACTACGAGAGCAGTAGTGATGAAGAGCATGATGAGGATTTTCAAATAAATAAAGAGTCGCGGTTTCCACTTAGTCCTAATCCTATGGACTATGAGAGTAGCAGTGACGAAGAATTTCAATTGAATAGAGAGTCACAATCTCCAATTAGTCCTAATCCTATGGACTACGAGAGAAGAAGTAATGAAGAGCATGATGAAGAATTTCAAATGAATAGAGAGTCACGGTGTCCGCTTAGTCCCAATCCTATGGACTACGAGAGAAGCAGTGATGAAGATCATGATGAAGAATTTCAAATAAATAAAGAGTCGCGGTTTCCACTTCATCCTAATCCTATGACTATGAGAGCAGCAATGATGAAGAGCATGATGAATAATTTCAAATGAATAGAGAGTTACAGTTTCCACTTAGTCCTAATCCTATGGACTATGAGAGTAGCAGTGATGAAGGCCAGGATGAAGAATTTCCAATAAATTGAGAGTCACATTTTCTACCTAGTCCTAATCCTAAGGAATATGAGAGTAGTAGTGACGAAGGGTAGGATGAAGCACTTAGTCCTAATCCTAAGGACTATGATAACAACAATGATGAAGGGCAGGATGAAGCACTTAGTCCTAATCCTAAGGACTATGAGAGCAGCAGTGATGAAGGGCAGGATGAAGAATTTCCAGTAAGTAAAGAGTCACATTTTCCATGTAGTCCTAATCCTATGGACTATGAGAGCAATAATGACAATGCACATGATGAAGAATATCCAATAAAAGTCGAGTCAAATTTTCCATTTAGTCCTAATTATAAGGACTATGAGGGTAGCACTGAAGAAGGGAAAGATGAAGAATATCCTCCAAGTCAGTATTTCAAAAACACAGATGATCATAGTGAGGTGTTGACGGTGTTGGAACCGCCAACATGTTAGGGGATCTCCCTGTAAGAAGTCCCAATTAGACCTCAGACCGTTTGGTGTAGGAGTCCCAGTGGTGGGTCGTAAGGTAACACCTTGACCGCAGTTTTATACAGAGGCAAGTAAGATAACTCTGTTGGTAGCAAGGGTGTGACAACTGCAGTAAGACAAGGAAGGTGTATGAACAATTCTAACACACAGAGAGTTGGGTGAGTGCACCCCTTGGAAACCTATGGTAGCACACAGTTTGGAAGGGAACACACGAGCAAAGATGCATCACAAAATGGAAAGAAAGTTAGCTAACAATCCAAAGTGATGGCTAAACCAATCAACACATTTCAGCAAGATTCATACATACTTATACAAAATAGTCCATACATGCATGCGTAAGAAAACAAATACATATACCATTTAGAGTAAACAAGATAGCTAGAATACAATATGACATATGCATGAAATGTGCTGGCTCTATTATATTAAGAAGTGTAAGCTCCAGTCATACAATACATCCTTCTCCAACCACTAGTTTTGACAGTGGAATGTTATAGCCATAACCGCCTGCTCCTCCAAAGAGATGTACTAGCTCTGTGCAGTGGAGAAGCCAAGGCTCATTACAATACTACCCGAGCTCTCTCTAAGATAGTCTTATCGGAAGCTTGGCTGACCAAAATCCTATATAATGAGTTATAAGGTTCTGTTTATAGCAAAGGGTGGGGTGACCCTTGACATTCCCCTTAGAGATCGTTCATCTACCCTCATGACTCTTCAACTACTCTATGACTGTTACATTAAACTATTGACACTTGAACTTTCATTTGACAAGATGTTACATTACAATGCACATGTGCCCATGTGAGACAAAATGGCTTGAACAATCCATGCAAGACATCACTGACACTGGGGCCGTTGTGGTGAGACCAACTCTTTGACATGCTTGTGATGGTCGAAGGTGATGAAATAATGCTAAGCTTGGCTATCCGTGCTCTCAATGGTGACATCTTGCTGAAGCAAACTTTTTCCTTCGTTGCATCCGGGTGCACTGATATGGCTCCTCTTTCCAACTTGTATGATAACATGCACATGGTCGTCCTAGTGCGACCAGACCGACATCATGTTGATGCATAGTGTGTATGCTACTCTCCGAGCATATGCTGGTGGCCATGCGCATCAACTTGTCGAGGTACATTTTCAGCTCCAATCGGACTTGCTTCTTGTCTTCGCCTCAGTGAGTGTGCCGAATGGGTGGGATCACATGCGTGCACACAATGACATGCATGATGCTGCATTCCTTTACATGCGATCAACAACACTGCTCACTTGGTCTACTCCGTACCGACTTCTAGGATGGATCTATAACTTGTACGAGCACAATTTCATCCGTGAGTGCATGTTGCACCCCCTATTGTACTTGTTCCTGCTGCAACTCAGTCTCTCGTCTATGTAGCTCTTGTTCTTCCTTGAGTTATTGCTTCAACACATGCAACTCCTTATTTGTTCCGTTCTCAGCCTTTGTGTGATATTCATGTGGCGTCGTCACCTCATAGCCTGAGTCTCCAAAGTTGCTTTCATCACAAGTGGATCTTCTTGAGCTTGCAACTTTGTTCTGCCTTTGTGTTGTCAACAACCTTCCTCTTGCATTTGTTTCATCTGGTATGATACCTTCAACTACTATTGATGGTGCTTCTTGCTGTGATGCTACTGCCGTCATATCTTGATGTCCTTGTTTAAGAACAACTTGATGTCTTCGTGGGTAGGCAAGTTCATAGACACTTGATCGACTGCATCCCCAAGTGTGCTCTGAATAGTGTCTTCTACTCTGCTCTCCTGGAAGCCATTGTACCTGTGCTGTTGAGAGATATATGAACACTTGTGATACCTAGAGACATGGCAACACTCATGGAAAGCAATTTGTTAGTCGAAAACCAAAACGAACTTGAGAATTGACTTGCAACATACCTATGTGACTAATCATGAAGGTTGCGCAATTTGTGCCGGGAGGTCGGAGACTAACTGCAAAAATTGCGCAAGGCATAGTCCGAGCTATTAGGAGGCTAACTTACTGCTGGAACTGTGCAATGCACAGTCCATCCTAGTTTGTTGAGGACTAAAACTGCACAATGCGCAATTTCAGTCAGCAGTGACATACAACCAGCAAACTACATTGTGCAGTTTCTGGGGCCAACAGGGCACTGCCTCCAAGAATTGCGAAATGCAAGCCTGGAGGTCAGTGCCTTGCTAGATTTGTGCAATTTCTGGAGAGAAGGCAAAGCCTTCACTTCGGGAAATGCGTAGTGCTAGCGAGGCAAGGCATGATCGAAGCTAAGGCAACCCAGTCTGGCAGAAGGGCGACTAAAAATATGAGAAGTTTGAATGCATGAGGAGAACAGTGTAAACTATGAAACGAGAACTGCTACTGTTACCCGTTTTGTAGAGATAACAAAAAAGTGACCCGATTTTGAAAAGCGGTGATGCAAAACACACATGTTTTTTTTAAAGCATAGTTTTTGAAACTTTAATTTTTTTTTATGTACATTGTGTTTTAGAATGGTAGTGATTTTCATGCTGATTTAAAAAAGTGGTTATTCTGCATCAGACCCTTTTTTTAAAAGACCTATTTTTTGACTTTAAATTTTTCTAACATAGGAAATGTAAATGATTATTTCGTAAATTTAATAATTTTGGAAGTGGTCTTCTTTTTCATATTTTCTAGTTTTTATTTTTATTTTTATTTTTTTTGTAGTGGGGTTTTTATTGATTTGCATATTTAAAGAAGAAAGTCGATATTTTGTATTTTCGATATACTACATATTTATACATCATTAATTAAATTTTCAATCCAAATGAAATAATTGTCTCTGAAAAAATATAAAAATATATGTAAAAAAACACAAAAATAAAAAATAAAAAATATTAAAAAAATTATCTCACAAACCATAAAAGAATTTGGAAAAGAAAAAAAAAATTAAAAAAATACATATATATATATATAAAATTAAGTAAGTAAATATTGAGAAATTAAAAAAAAAAACATTAGCAAAAACTAGGGAAAAGAAAAAAAAAATTAAAAACAAACTAGTTTAAAAAAAAGAAATAGAAAAATAACGAAAAAATTAAAAAAATAGCAAAATTAATATTAAAAAAAAATACAAAATGTAAAAAAAAAAAAATATCTCACAAACCATCAAAAACTTTGGAAAAAAAAAAAGAAAATTAAAAAAATATATATTTATAGAATTAAGTAAGTAAAAATAGATAAATTAAAAAAAACATTAGCAAAAACTAAGGAAAAAATTAAAAACAAACTAGTTTAAAAAAAAATAAAAATAGAAAATTAAGGGAAAAAAAATAAAAAACTGGTAAAATTAATATAAAAAAAAACACAAAAACAAATTTAAATTATAAAAAAAACCCAATAAAAGCGCGTAATTTTTATTAAAAAAAAAAAACTGCAATTATTTTTATTAAACATATATATTTTATTTAAAAATAAATAAATAATATTTTTTTTTAAACCATCTTTGTTTTTATTAAAAACAAAAAATTAAAAAAAAATTAAACAATTTTTATTTGAAAAAACCAAAAAAACAATTTAAAACGATATATATATATTTTTTTTGTTATGTGAAAAAAATTATTTTGAATTTTATTAAAATTTATATTAAATTTTATTAAAAATTAAATTATTAAAAAAAATTATCAAATAATTTTAATAAAAATTAAATTTTAATTTTTTTTGGGCCGCTCGGGGGTGGCGCGGCCGGGGGCGCACATTAATTTTTTTTTTCATTTTATTTTTTTATAAAATGAAAGTTTTAAAAAAAATTAAAATTTAATTCTTATTAAAAAATTTTGTTGAATTTTTTGAATAGTTTAATTTTTAATAAAATTTAATATATATATTTTTTTAATTAAAAAAAAAATCGTTTAAAAAAAATACAAACATTAAATTTATTAATAAGTGTTTTTAATAATTTAATTATTATTATAATGATTTAAAATTTAAGTTATATTAAAATTGTTTATTAAATTAAAATTTAATAATTTTTATTAAAAATTTTTAATGATTTTTTTTTTTGTTTGTTTTTAAATATGTAATGAAAATTTAATAAAAAAAAAATTATTTTTATTTTTAAAAATCAAAAACACATTTTTTTTTTTTTAAGTTTAGAATGTTTTTTAATTTAATTTAATTTTTTTAATTGGAAAAGACGTATGTTTTTAAAATTTTGAATTTTTTTTTTTTTTTTTTTTTTTTAATATTTTGAGCTTATTTTTGTCTTTTTTGTTTTTTCTAAATGCTTTTAATAGTAATTTTATTTTTTATTTTTTTTGTTAATTTTCTAATTTTGTTTAATCTAGTTTGTTTTTAATTTAAATTTTTTTTTTTGCTAGTTTTTGCTAATGATTTTTTTAATCTTTCTATTTTTACTTACTTAATTTTATATATATAATTTTTTTTTTTTTTAATTTTTTCTAAATTCTTTTATTGTTTATGAAACAATTTTTTATTTATTTTTTGTCTTTTATATATATATATATATATATATATATATATATATATATATATAAGTAATCATCATTTTAATTTTAATTTCACTAGTTTTTAATATTTTTTTGTTAATTTTCTATTTTTTTAAAAATCTAGTTTGTTTTTAATTTTCAGTTTTTTTTTAGTTTTTTGTTAATGTTTTTTTTTTTAATTTTTCTATTTTTGCCTACTTAATTTTAGAGTTTTTTATAATGTTTATTTTTTTCTTTTCCCAAATTTTTTAAGTTTACATATATATATATATATATATATATATTTTTTTTTTTTAATATGGGTTTTTTACTATTTATTTGTTTATAATTTGTAATTTTTTTCTAGTTTTTTAATTCTTATTTTTTGTTGGTTAATTTTGTTTTTTATTTCCATTTTTATGATTGATTTTTATTTTTGATGTTTGTTTTTTTTTTTGTTTTTTTATTTATTTTTTATGTTTTGTTTTTAGTATATATTTTTATTTATGTTTTGTTATTTTTATTTTTATTTTTTTTGTTTTGTGTTTTTCATTGTTTTAACTTTTTTATTTTTATTTATTTATTTTTTCTATATGAAATTTTAATGTTTTTCGGGGTCATGATAAAATATTTTATGCTATTATTTTGAAATGTTGAAATTTTACCCTTGAAAAACAATTTGTTATCCCAGCATCAACACTTTTCGTTTTGAGGGTGTTCTCTGCACAAAATTTACCATTGAGAAAAAAAAAATGTTATTTGAACATCAACACTTCATTTTGAGGGTATTTTTTGGATAATTTTTGCACAAAAAATTGGTTTTCGTCGCCATTTTTAAAACATGTTTAAAATTTACCCTGGAAAAAAAAAGGTGTTATTCCAGCATCAACACTTTTCGTTTTTAGCATTGTTTTTGATGTTTTTTAGGGGTTTTTTGGCCAGAGTTCCCGTTTTGAGTTTATAGTTCCCGTTTCATAGTTTACACTGTTGAGATGAGTGCAAACAAGAGTGAATGATCATTCATGCAAACACCAAGTGCAGGATTCAGGAAATGGGAAAGCATGCAAGTGTGTTAAGCGAGTCGCCACATCGGTGACCATTTGTGCAAAAATAGTTCCATGCATGTGACAACAGTGAGATGCAAATGAAAATTGAAACGGTGATAGTATAAGCTAGTATGCATGTAAATGATAGCAAGCGCTGACTGAAATCGAGTAGAAAACACTCACACAAAATGAAACACAAAAGTGATAGAAACATAGCGCAAGTCATGAACAACAAGTTTACCCCAAGACAATTGAGCTGAATGTGCTGACGAATCTTAGATGCAATGTGGGATGCCAGAGCTACAAGGTCGATGTGAGAAATGAGCTCTGATGCATCCAGTTGATGAGTTTTGATAAGATCAAGGTTGTGACGCGCATGCCACAAATTTAGGAAAAGCAATACTTGATAGGAGGTTTCTGAGATGATCCTTGCATGTAACCTCCAGCTGCTAAAAATAGATCCATGAATCAAGGGATGCCTTTGCATGTTGCCTTGGGAGGAGTAGCCCATGCATGCAAATCAGTTTTGCTCGGTCCCAGAGGGAACCAATCAACTCAACTGCACATGCAAGAGCCTGCTCAACCACTGCGAGAAAATGCACATTTCTGGGAGGGAGATGGGTTGGCTGCCCAGGAGATTTGCACAATTTCTTCGCAGAGCAGCTGAATTCTGTCCAGGATTGCGCAATTCCTGGGCTAAGTAGCCCTGCTGGGAAGAATTGCGCAATTTTCTCAGTGAAGCTTGACTGGTAGATTTGTGCAATTATGGAGCCCAACAGGTTGCCAGATAGAATTGCACAATTTTTGGAGGGAAGGCTGGTTGCCCTCGATAATTGCGGAATTTCTTGAGGGATCTGCTCAGCCTGCAGCTGGACCAAGTATGGAAGAATAGCCCGTGAGGGGAATGCAACAAGCTCTAATGGATAAGCTATCATTATGCAAGAAAATCATTGAAGCTTGTGTACTTGACGAAGCAAGAAGACATGCTGCCATGAAAGGTTGGTAGGGAGGCTCCAAAACAAAGCTAAGGAAATTTTTTGAGGGTGGTTGTAGCCGCTACAACACTTGGTGACACACTGGTAGAACTCCAGTTCTCTGAATGGACCTTGTTCGTGAAAAACAAGTCTAACACCTCCGAAAGTATTGTTCAGTTCTTAGTTCGTCTTGGTTTCACACTAGCTTGATTGTAATATGTAGCATCTGCCAAACTCTTGGTCAATTGACACACATTCCAAGCCAAGGCAACATAATTGTTTCGATTAGGGTTGAGGGGTATATTGGTGCACAAGCAGTATAGTTGTCAGAGTCTTAATTTCATCTCTGGTGTTGCTCTGCTGCTAGCAGGCCTGGACAGTATACCGACAGAGTCATATAGGAACACAAGCATGGCTCCGTTGCCACTGAGCCTGGTCAGTACCCTGACAGAGTTACTTGCATCACATTTCTACGCAATAAGCCTTTCTCTTCTTTCACTTTATTCATTTTTCATTTTTTGAAGTTTTCACTTTTCATTTTTTCATTTTCACAACTACGCATAACACTTATTCATTTGAGAGGCGAAAGAGGGATCCTGACTTATTGAGAGCTGAAGAGGTTGTTCCTGCAAAGAAGTAGTTTATTGTACCTCTAACGTGGCTGTTAAGGTTTTTCCCCTCACCTTACTCTACTTGACTGAGTTGATAAGGGTTAACCTAAAAACAACTGACTAGAGTAGGTGACACTAGTTAGTGTGCAAGTGCTGTGTTTTCACCAAGGTTCACTTCGAACAATACATATTTTCCATCGACGTATCATGGAATAAAAGTAACAAGTTCTTCATATAGAGGCAGGATGACAAATAACCAAGTAGTGATAGCTGTACAAGACCTCCTGTACTTTACCCAACTTGTTTCAAGAGTCATACATGGTTTCATGCGAAACTAACCTACGAAAAAAATAAGAAAACAAAAAAAAAAGCATAAGCAGAAGCAGAAGAAAAAGCAAAAGCGAAAGCAAAGTGTGCATGCAGACAAACAAACAAACAAAACAAGTAAGCAAACAAGCATGCAAGCAAACCAACTGAAAGAAAAAAACTACTCCTACTCCTAAGCTAACGGTGCATGGGCCTAATCATGTGAAGTGATATTTCCAATGCAGCCACTGGCACATTGGTTGACCCATGTTGGTGAAGTCTTGGTTAGTGAGCAACCCGTTTGTGTAGACCAGCAAGAAAGAAATATATAACAATGAAGACAAACAAACTTCATGTTTAAAAGTGCCCACAGGACATAAGTGAGTGCAAGTACATGACAAGTAGTCTGTGGACTTATCATGGTGATGTGCGACACTGTGTGAAACTGTGAAGAATACACACATTCTTGACTGTGACATGAAAGCAAACGAAAGAAACAAAGATAACATGCATCCTGCACACGTGCTTGCATTGTAAGATTCCTCCAATGCATGAGCGATGGGATCGTTTAGTTCGAGTGGAGGAAGCATGATATGTGTGTGAGATTGATCTTCAATGCATATAGATGAGTGATGAGGAGCCTTGGTTGATTGAAAAATTTCTTGATCGGAAGCGAAACTAACCCCAAGAGAGCGAGGGCTTGACATAATCATCATCTCAAGCTAAAGTGCCTCGACAGCCTTGGGTGTTTCGACTTCATCGTCAGATAGATCATCATAAAATGGTGGCTTCGAAAAATTGACTGCGATAAAATCATGATCGTGATCGAATATGGAAGTAAATGGATCACGAAAACCATGATCAAAAAAATTAGTGTTTTCATCGACATCCTCATGATTTGATGAATCAAACAGAGTGGTAGATGAGAAGCGAACAAATTCATCCTCTGTGTTTCTGGAAAAGGTAGATGAAAAATCAAGTGGATTTTCAATGAATAAATTATCTTCTCCATTTTCAGATGATGGATTGACATCCAGTGTGTCCTGCGAGTGATCAATAATGGGTACATCCATAGATGAATATACACATGTGAAATCATGGATGGCAGGTTCACCAAAGATGTCAGGGAAGAACAGAGGAGGCTTGGATGGAAGGGAGTCATCCTTCGCCGAGTGTTGATGCTCAAGCTCCCAGTCATACTCTTCATGAATGACAATACATGTTGGTTGTGCAACACCAACTTCGTTGATGGCTTGATCTTCGTTCACAACAAGTGTAGAGTCTAAAATGGAAGAAAAAAAGATAGTATCATCCAAAGGATTAGCCGAGTACAAAAACGGAGGTTGTGGAACAAAATGCATATGACAACTCGATGGACTCACAATCAAATCTGCACGAAAATTAAATGAAGTGATGTTGGGAGGATGTGACAGCTAAACAAATGTGTGAGTATGAACTCCCACATCACTCTACAGTGGCTGAGCTGTTTGATGAGGGGACGGTGGACAATCCCTTATGACAGTGGCCGCATCTGTATGTGATTTTGTAGCTTCATCACTAAAGAATACTGAGCGAGGCTTGATTTCAAACTTCTTCTTGGGACAAGCAGATTTCTTAACGCAATGCTCGAATCATTCCCAAAGATAGAAAAATTTCATTTGGCTCTTCAGAGCTTGAAACTGGAAATCACGGAAGTGCTGCCAAAAATCCATAAGCGATTCATGCGGAGCCTTCCGTTGTTGTAATAATTTTTGGTCAAGATGGTCTGGATCAAAGGATAGAAAGTGTCTTCAATGAGATCACAGAAGTGCTCAAGTGAGTGCACGTTGTTAGTCGACAAGCTGTACAACGATCGATGAGGAGATTCGGGAAGTGTGTATGCAAGCAACAAACTGGTCTGTTCGTCAGAACATCCATTTTCCTCATGGAGCATGGAAAGAAAGTCATGTAAGAAATCAGGCCAAACCACTTCGCCTTCACCATCATACGTGTAAGTGGACAAGTGATTAAAAATCCCTCGTGATGGTAACAGATTCAGAAATCGAAAAAAATCGTGGAGGGAGAAGAGTGCAAGAATCCATGATAGATATGCAAAGGTTCAAAACAGGATGAGAGGACACAACTTGTCATCTGGCCCTCCTTCTAGCACCATAAATGTTGATAGTGCTGGACCCACCAACATGTCAGGGGATCTCTCCGGTAAGAAGTCCCAATTAGATATCAGACCGTTTGGTGTAGGAGTCCTAGTAGTGCATCATCTAGTAATGCCTTGACCGCAATTTCGCATAGAGGCAAGTAAGATAACTCTGTTGGTAGCAAGGGTGTGACAATTGTAGTAAGACAAGGAAGGTGCATGAATGGTTCTAAGACACGGAGAGTTGGGTGAGTGCACCCCTCGGAAACTTGTGGTAGCATGCGACTTGGAAGGGAACAGACGAGCGAAGATGCATCACAAAATGGAAAGCAAGTTAGCTAACAACCCAAAGTAATGGTTAAACCAATCAACACATTTCAGTAAGATTCATACATACTTATGCAAAATAGTCCATATATGCATGCGTAAGCAAACATATACCTATACCATTTAGAGTAAACAAGATAGCTGGAATGAAATATGACATATGGATGAAACGTGCTGGTTCTATTATATTAAGAATTGTAAGTTCCAGTGATAGAATACATCCATTTCCAACCACTAGTTCTGATAGTGGAATGTTACAACCACAACCACCTTCTCCTCCAAAGAGATGTACCAGCTCTGCGCAGTGGAGAAGCCAAGGCTCATTACAATAATGTCCAAGCTCTCTCTAAGATAGTCTTATCGGAATCTTGGCTGACCAAAAGCCTATACAATGAGTTATGAGGTGCTATTTATATCAAAGGGTGGGGTGACCCTTTACATTTCCCTTTGAGACCGTTCATCTACCCTCATGACTCTTCAACTACTCTATGACTATTACATTCAACTATCGACACTTGAACTTCCACTTGACAAGATCTTACATTACAATGCACATGTGCCCATGTGAGACAAAATGGCTTGAGCAAGCCATGCAAGACATCATTGAGACTCGGACCATTTTGGTGAGACCAACTCTTTGACATGCTTGTGATGGTCGAAGGTGATGAGCTGATGCCAAGCTTGGTTGTCCATGATGGTGTCAGTGCACTGAATGGTGACATCTTGCTGAAGTGAAGTCTTACCTTCATTGCATCCAGGTGCACTGATATGGCTCCTATGTCCAACTCGTCTGATAGCATGCGCATGGTCATCCTGGTGCCACCGAACTAGTAACATGTTGATGCATAGTGTTTACACTACTCTACAAGCGTGTGCTAGTGGCCATGCGCATCAACTTGTCAAGGTACATGTTCAGCTCCAGCCAGACTTGCTTCTTGTCTTCGCCTCGGTGAGTGTTCCAAATGGGTGGGATTGCATGCATGCACACAATGACATGCATGTTGCTGCATTCCCTTGCATGTGATCAAAAACACATCTCACCTTGTCTGCTTTGTGCCAGCTACTGGGATGGATCTATAACTTGTATGGGCATAGTTTCATCCGTGAATGCATGATGTGCCCCCTGCTATACCTGTTCCCGCTGCAACTCATTCTCTTGTCTATGCAGCTCATGTTCTTCCTTGAGTTGCTGCTTCACCACATGCAACTCCTTCTTTGTTTCGTTCTTTGCCTTCACACGATCTTCATGTCATGTTTTCATCTCATAGCCTGAATCTCCAAATTTTCTTTCATCACAAGTGCATCTTCTTGAGATTCCAACTTTGTTCTGCCTCTTTGCTGTCAACAACCTCCCTATTGTGTTCATTGCATCCGGTATGTTGCCTTCAGCTGCTGTTGATGGTGCTGCTTGCTATGATGCTGCTGCTGTCATATCTTTATGTCCTTGTCTATGAAAAACTTGATGTCTTCGAGGGTAGGCAAGTTCATATACACTTGATTGACTGCATCCCCAAGTGTGTTCTGAACAATGTCTTCTACTTTGATCTCCTATAAGCCATTGTACCTGTGCTACTAAGAGACAGATGAACACATGCGATACCTGGAGATATGGAAACACTCATGCAAGAAATATGTTAGTAGAAAACCAAAACGAACTTGAGAATTGACTTGCAACATACCTGTGTGACTGATCATGAAGGTTGCACAATTTCCGCCGAGAGGTCAGAGATTGACTGCAAAAAATGTGCAAGGCACAATTCAGGCTATCAGGAGGCTGACTGATTGTTGGAACTGCACAATGCATAGTCCAACCTGGCTTTTTGAGGACTGAAACTGTACAATGCACAATTTTAGTCAGCAGTGACATGCAACCGGCAAACTGCATTACACAGTTTCTGGGGCCAACAGGGCATTGCCTCTAAGAATTATATAATGCAAGACTGGAGGTCAGTTCCTGGCTATATTTGCGCAATTTCTAGAGGGAAGGCAGAGCATTCACTTCTGAAAATGCGCAGTGCTAGCCGGGCAAGGTAGCCCAGTCTGGCCGATGGGCGACTGAAAATATGAGAAGTGTGAATGCATGAGGAGATGAGTGTAAACAAGAGTGAATGATCATTCATGCAAACAACAAGTGTAGGATTCAGGAAACGGGAAAGCATGCAAGTGTGTGAAGTGAGTCGCCGCAATGACGACCGTTTGTGCAAAAACAATTCCATGCATGCGACAATAGTGAGATGCAAACGAAAAATGAAATGGTGCTAGCACCAGCGAGTATGCATGTAAACGACAACAATAGCTCACTGAAATTGAGTAGACAACACTCACATAAATCGAAACACAAAAAGTGACAGAAACGTAATGCAAGTCATGAACAACGATCTTACCCCAAGACAATTGAGCTGAATGTGCTGACGAATCCTAGATGCAATGTGGGATGCCAGAGCTGCAAGGTTGATGTGAGGAATGAGCTCTGAAAACGTCTAGTTGATGAATTTTGATAATATTGAGGTTGTGACGTGCATGCCACAAATCTAGGAAAAGCGACATTTGGCGGGAGGTTTTTGAGATGATCCTTGCATGTAACCTCCAGTTGCTAAAAATAGATACCTAAATCAAGGGATTCCTTTGCATGTTTGCTTGGGAGGAGCATCCCATGCATGCAAATCAGTTTTTCTCGGTCCCGAAGGGAACCGATCAACTCAACTGCACATGTAAGGGCATGCTCAACTTCAGGGAGAAAATGCACATTTCTGGGAGGGATCTGGGCTGGCTACCTAGGATATTTGCGCAATTTCTGGGTAGAGCAGCTGACTGCTGCCTAGGATTGTACAATTCCTGGGCTGAGCAACCCTGCTGTGAAGAATTGCGCAATTTTCTCAGTGAAGCTTGACTGGCAGATTTGCGCAATTATGGAGCCTAGTAGGCTGCCAGATAGAATTGCACAATTTCTAGAGGGAAGGCTTGTTACCCTCTAGAATTGTGCAATTTCTTGAGGGAGTTGCTGAGCCTGCAGCTGGATGAAGTCTGGAAGAACAACTTGTGAGGGGAATGCAACAAGTTCTGATGGATAGGCTATCATTCTGCAAAGAAAAATCCTTGAAGCTTGTGTACTTGATGAAGCAAGACATGCTGCTGTGAAAGGTTAGTAGGGAGGCTCCAAAATGAAGTTAAGGCAAAATTTTGGGGGGTTGTTGTAGCTGCTACAACATGAGGATAATATTGCTCATAATGATGATGTAAATTCTTATATAGATGATGATCCAATGATGGAGATGTTGCCATAAAATATTGTATCGAGGAGTAGGAGCAAACCTTTTCGTATCAATCCAAGATGTTCTAGTTATACAAGGCGTAGAGCAGAATATATGACGAGAAGAAGTTCTATCAGTGCTCTCGTTTCAAGTGAATGATGTAAAAAATATTGCTTGAAGCATATGGATTTCAAGTTTGCATTGGAGAAAAGGAAGAGATATTTGTCAATGAATAAAAGCATGCAAAATTCATATTTAGTGTGGTGCATGCAATCTACATTGTCAGGTTATGCTTATCATATTGGGTCTTTATTTATGTGTAGAAAGGCTTTCAAAACGTTTCATTCAATGGGTAATTTTCGTCTGTCAAGAATCTAAGAAAATTTGGAAAAGGGTCCCACATTTTATTCAGAAGTACACCATAAATGACAGTTTGGGCCATTATCAAATACTGCAATGTCATGGATGAAATACTTATTTCCAAAGCATGGAGAGTGTATGCCAAATATATAGACAATACATACTCCAGATAATTTCTCAAGATGAGAAATCTACAACTTATACAAAGAATATGTAGAAGGTACTGAAGGAAATGGTCGATTATTACATATCAATATTTTGTGAAGATATGGAAGAAATAATTCAACAATGTCTATATTCCTAAGAAGACAAGGATGGGGATTTGCAGAGTATGTGCTTCTTTTAAATAAAAAAGGGATAAATGTGAAGGGGCAGAAAAAGGTAAGCATTCATAACATTAAATTATATAGTCATCAACTATGAAAACATATTTATTAATGACTTTCTTTTATGTTGTGTAGATTCCATTGTCAAAGTGCTTCAAGAGCATCATGAACAATAAACAAATGAAAGGAAAAATTTGTACAAGCATCGAAAGAAGTGTTATGATAATCCAAATAAATATTTGTGTTTGATACTTGATGGTATGGACCAGAAGAAAATAATTCTACCACATTTTGTTCGCACACCCAAATATTTATAGGAGGAAAATTCTTTTCAGTATCACTTGGTCAGTTGTATGGTCTTCAATGGGAAAATTTTGCCAAGGGTATACTTCATAGATCCAAATATTCATAATGATGCAAATATGAAAATAACCATAATTCATGATGTGCTTTCTCATTGGTCTGGTAATCTTCTTGAAGTTTCGTATCTACAATTCAACAACACTTGTCGCGAAAACAAAAATAAGATTGTTTTTGGATATCTAAACATGCTTGTTGAATTGAGAATTTTTCAGAAGGTAAAGGTTGGTTTCCTTCTTGTTGGGCACACTCATGACCATATTGATCATATGTTCAGTCATTTTTCAGTCACATTGAGGAAGGAACTTGGGATCTTGCCATCATTAACTGAATGTATTAAGAAATCATACATGCCAGAGACTATTTTTGATGTGTTGGAAGAAACTGTTGACATGAGATGGTTTATTCTGGGATCGCATGGTGAGGAGAAATCCATTGAACAAATTAATGACATTAGCTTCCAACATCAATTTTGTATCAAAAAAATTGATGAGAAAACACTAATATGGGGCAAGAAGTATTCAAATACTGCAGAATGGTTGTCGTGATCAGGTTTGGCATTTTTGAAGTTCATTCCAGATCATCCAATATTTGCGTCAAATATATTGCTATTACAATCAGTTGTTGAAGTTCATAATGCACACAGGTAGAATAGAGATATAAATTATTCTGATTGCCTAGAAGAAATTAAAAAATGTATTATATAGACATATGAGTACTTTGATATTGTTGAATTGAGGCTTCTTTATGAGAGATTTTTCGGCGTAAATCACATGATATTTCATTTGTTGACGCGTTTCGAACCATCCAGTGTGGTTCATCTTCAGGACAAGTTAAAGAATCAGATCAAGCATTGCATGTTAAATAGTCCTAGCAGAACCTCCAACGGATAAAATTCTTGACCATGCGACGACTATATTGACTAATGGCTAAATATGACTAGGGGACAGCTAGACGGACTAGGGTCATAAAAATAAGTTAATTTCATAGCTAGTTAGTTATATTATTATTAAATTAAAAGTCAAAGGGACATATGAATTTTCTAAGGGGTTTTAAATATATATAAATAATAAATTAATTTTAAATGATTATTAAGTTGATAGTTAGTTATAAAAAGTATTAACTATTTAATAAAAATATATAATATAAATATTAGAATAAGTCAAGTGTTAGAAAAAATAAGATTTTAACTATTCAAATTTAATCAATTGTTTCTCCAATTGTCACATTAACCTAGAGGTATTAACTAATTTAATTGTTTATATGAATTTACCTAAAGGTCTTTGCTATAATATATATCATTCATACATATATATATATATATATATATATAGATATATATATATATAGATATATATATATATATATATATATATATATATATATATATATATATATATATATATATAAATTTCTTAAGATAATAGTTAGTTATAAACAAAAATATATTGATAGACTAAGTCAAGTGTTGGAAAGAAAATAGTATAATTAATCGTTTATCTTAATTGTTAAATTAACATCTGATTAAAGTTAAAAAAAAAAAGGCCAAAGGATACGGGAAAACAAGAACAAGCCAAAAAACGAGGGAGGGGAGGAAAGGAAGAAAATGACTAGGAAGAGAGTGCTGGGACCCAGCAACTACTAATCTTCCAGCCATCTTCTCTATTGAGATTGCTCGGCCTTTTTTCAATCTCAAGGGCTTCCCTAAATTTCCGATGATGGAATTGTGAAACTCTAGCAATCACACTAGCCTCCTCAATACACACATGATGCTTGGTTCTTTCCGCATGTTAATTTAACAATTAAGATAAACGATTAATTATACTATTTTCTTTCCAACACTTGACTTAGTCTATCAATATTTTTTTGTTTATAACTAACTATTAGCTTAAGAAATATATATATGTATGATATATATTAATAAAAAATTATATATATATATATATATATATATATATATATATATATATATATATATAATTTTATAAAATAGTAAAGACCTTTAGATAAATTCATATAAACAACTAAATTAGTTAATGCCTCTGGGTTAATGTGACAATTAGAGAAACAATTAATTAAATCTGAATATTTAAAATCTTATTTTTTCTAACACTTGACTTATTCTAATATTTATATTATATATTTTTATTAAATAGTTAATACTTTTTATAACTAACTATCAACTTAATAATCATTTAAAATTAATTTATTATTTATATATATATTTAAAACCCCTTAGAAAATTCATATGTCCCTTTGACTTTTAATTTAATAATAATATAACTAACTAGCTATGAAATTAACTTATTTTTATGACCCTGGTCCGTCTAGCTGTCCCCCAGTCATATTTAGCCGTTAGTCAATATAGCTGTTGCCTGGTCAAGAATTATAGCCGTTGGAGGTTCTGCTCGGACTATTTAACATGCAATGCTTGATCTGATTCTTCAACTTGTCCTGACGATGAACCACACTGGTTGGTTCGAAACACGTCGACAAATGAAATATCATGTGATTTACGCTGAAAAATTTCTCATAAATACTTTGATATTGTTGATTTAGTTTGGTAGAAGTCTTTTTTCAATAATCAAAGTGATATCAATTCAAGAACAAGAAATTAAGATATACCTTTGAAAACTACATTTATTTGGCCACAAAATGTGTCAAATGAACATGAGGAAAGAAACATTGTTAAACAACAACAATCTCAAGCTATTATTAATTCTTCACAAGTAGAGGAAAGAGAAATGTATATTGGTTCCATAAGATCTCGTGCACACCGTGTAGCCATGGAAGACCTTTAAAGGGGTTTAGTACATGATATTAAAGAGGGTTGCATGATCGCAGTGCTAGCAGATGGAGATCCCAATGGTTATACATTATGGGTTGCTAAGGTTATAAAGGTCATTATAGAAAATGAAGATGTCGCAGTGTTGAAGTACATTGGTATGCCACAAATACACACCCATTCAATGGTGTGTATAAGACAAAGAGGGTAGTTTGCTAAAAACAGACGTAGATCCAAAAGAATTTTGAAACCTAAAATGGTGAGCATGCATGTGGACTCAGATGAGGCACTAATTGATGAAAGAGAAGAATATAGAACATCTTCATCTGTATCCAGTCATTCATTTGAAGATGTGAATTTTGATGGCGTGCAAGAAAATATGAGTGATTTTGAATCATTGTCTAAGACAGTTTATATAACTTATGTTTGCATCGTATCTGGAAATAAAAATTTTGATTTCCATATGGTGTTAAATGAAGTTATGAGTAATTTTTATGTTTGTTGGATTATATGTTTTAATTATGATAATTTTTATTGTTTAGAATATCTACAATACAACAATAACTTAAAGATATAATTTATGTTTCATTCAATATACAAGTATTGACATTTTGATTAATTTAGTCATGTAATTTGTTCATAATGTCATGGTTTAAATGTGTTGAAAACTTAGATTTTTTTTAATTCCATGGTTGAATTTTTTTATTTTTATTTTTTAAATGTTATAGTTGAAAACAATTAGAATTTTAGCGACCTATAGCGTCATGTTATTATATGTTTAACAACACGGATGAAAACTGATGGAATTTTAATGTGTTTCGGATCCCATTATTTTATATTTATCATCATTACTAAAAAATGTTGAAATTATACCTGGGAAATAAAAATGTTATTCTACCAAAAACATTAGTGTGTTCCAATATACACACTTTTCGTTTTTAGCACACTTTTTCATGTTTTTTTTGGGGTTTTTTGGCTAGAGTTCATGTTTTGAATTTATAGTTCCGGTTTCAAAGTTTACATTGTTGATTGCAATGTATACATTGATTTTAGTGTAATTGTTGATTTATAATCTTATTTGATTGTTTGAACTAGATGCAATGATTTTAGTGTAGATGTTGATTTCTAATCCTATTTGATTACTTGCACTATATACATTGATTTCAGTGTAGATGTTGATTTGCAATCACATTTGATTGTTTGCACTAGATGTATTGATTTCAATGTAGATGTTATTTCTGATTTTATGTAAGTAGATGTATGATGTACATTAATTTCAAAGTAATGAGATTAATAGTGTGCATTGATTTTAGTGTAAAGACACAAAAATTATTGACAATGTACTTTGATTTATGTGTTACACTAATTCAACCATAAATAAAATACTTGAATTTCCATCTTAAATAAAATGTTCACTTACCTGAAATTTTTTCTTCTTGAAACTATAAACTATTTGTCATTGACTACATTCTTACTATTCCCATTTTCTATCATTCAAAATTTGCAGTCACTTTGCATTCAAACGAGGTAATAGAAAACGACTACCATTGAAATGTACTCGGGGTTTAACACTCCATAAGTCATAATGATTGAATTTGGAGAAAGATACCATTAATTTTGCGGAGCAAGAGAGACAAGATATGACATTTTCCAGGATAGCTCGAGTTAAAGACTTGATTGGTCTACAATTTCAATTGCCTTTTTCATGTGATTGATATGAAAAGATGAAAAAACTAACATGTGTGACAATAAGAACAATAAAATAAAATAATGAGATTGATCATAATGAAGACTTTTTGTAATTGACTACATTCTTATTATTCACATTTTCTATCATTCAACACTATTACATTGCCACTTTGCATTCAAAATTTTTATTTCATCATTTTTCATCATTCAAGTTATTAATAGTCTCCATCATCTCATCAAACTGAAATAACTGAGCAAATTTAAAATTAAATGACTAGATTAACATTAGACATTTTTGGCATATTTAAAGTGATCAAAATAATTAGGATTAATATTAGACATATTTACCATATTTAAAATGATCAAAATAATAATGATGCTCAACGAATTTTGTGTGACAACACACGACTGGAACCAACCTAGATCCATATTAACCCCGAATCTATCAAGCACCAAGGGGGATAAAATCTCTTGGGGTACAAACCTTTCCTCAAGTACAAAACTTGAGGAAAGGTTTGCACCTCAAAATATTTGACCCCTCTCGGTGCTTGATAGATCCAGGGATAAGATGGATCTAGGTTGGTTTTTAATGTTATAATGTATTAATTTTAATGATAATACACTTCAAAGTGAATAAACATTATTAGTGAAAGTATCAATATTAGTATGTGAAAATATTAATATTTGTATGCGAAAGATGGGAGTGAATTACATTACATATTGATATCTAACAACATGGGATAAATTGTGAATTGAATTACAGGAAACACATTGCCAAAAAGCTTGAGATAATAAAAGAAAATAAAATGAATATAATAAATCTATAGATGTCAATATAGTAAGCATATATTGTTAGACACAAGTATATGGTTGATGCATATTACCGAAAGAAATTATATAATGAGTTATATTATCAAACTCAATTCTATAGACAATTACATGTGAGTATAGCTACATTTTAACACTTGGCTATCATGCATCGAGAGGGATAAATCTCTTAGAGTGCAAAAAAATTCACAATTTTTCATAATTTGATGTTTTTTCACCTCCAAAATTTGAAAAGATAAAACTGTAATGATAGATTACTTTTATTCATTCCATTTACTATAGAACAATAATAACCATATATAGAACTAAAGTACCGCCATTTTTTACTCTAAAGATGTTAAGCAAACAACATGAATCCAACTTTGTAATAAGAGCTATGAACACACATTATCATGAAAAAAGAAAAGGTCCCACAACATTGAATGCAACAGAAAATACCCTCTACATACTTGTTGGTAACCTCTACATATATGTTGGTCATTGGTGTACCTAAGTGAGATTGTTACGAACCTTTATTAGAAACAACCATCTAGCAAATTCACATTTCAAAAATCAGCCAAAGGAAATTTGCATGCCAAGCAACCTTGCCTACCTCATGAATATAAGTTAATTGCATGAGTCACTGAATGCACCTACGATGTTGTTAATGTAAAGGAGCGAATATAGTGAAGAAAAGCCACATGGTCTAAAATAAGCATGTAGAATATTAATACCCCATGTCTAAAGTTTCCAACAATTCCCCTATGTGCAGATTAAATTATTGAAAGTTCCCAAGGTTCACGATTCGAGTACATAAGTGTTTTTGTGAAGATTTCATGGTGGGTCCTTGCGAGAGCCATGTAGAAAGTAAAATAGGTGAGATAATAAGGAATGTCTATGGCACCTGAGAAATCCAATGAGATAATAATAGTAGTTTGATATTGCAAAAACTATTATGCATGTTTAAACTAATGGTGATGTTCTCAAAAACTCCATACCCATATGTCTTGTCAGTTATATATATATATATATATATATATATATATATATATATATATATATATATATATATATATATATATATATATATATATCCACTTGCAATTAATTTTGTTTGTCAGCCTAACAAACTTTACATTTTTATACTCCTTCACGTGACTATTTGTTTTCAGGGCTTGTTTGGAACATATGTACGCATATTCTTTGCACATAGGTTTTCAAGTCTAGAATAGAAGCGTTTTCCCTATGGAAATGGAAGTATCAAGACAAATCATAGATCCAATGCAACAATCAAGAAAATTAAATTAGTGTTTGAAAGACTTTATATAATTGACTTTATAGTTGGAAATTAAAGCGTTCTTGTGGATAAGACCAATCTCCCTAGATCCGGTACCCAGATCTATAAGAAAACAAAACACAGATATAAGGATTTCCCTAAGTCTATTGTAATAAAATCATAGATGAAAATACTAATGAAAAGAGTGAGATAAGAGATTCATACCTGTTTATTGGAGTTTATCATTGCTTATTCGAATTTCCATAGCTTCCAACCTTGTCCTTAGTGCTCACAAAGAAAATACATGTCCCTTGGTCTGCACCCTTCCCCCAAAGTTTTCTATTGATGCTCATCTCACCATGCAAGAAATTGATAAAGGAATTCATGAGGCGATCTGCAAGGCTCACTTGAAGCCAATATAGATAGATCTCAAAAAGCCTCTAATAGTTGAGCTTGTGCATGACTCCCAATTTTAGTTGTCTCTAGGGCAATTAAATTTGAGCTCTAGATTATGTCAGAAGGATTATATCATGTTGCTTAAAACCCCCTTTAACACAAAATTATTTGTTCCATTCCACATGAGTAGGTTGTCTTCAAAAGCCCAAGTCCAGAGACTATTTCACTTGGTATACTCTCCATCATTGCTTGTTTAGAGATTCACACAAGTCCTTTAAGAATTTTATAGAGTATAAAATTTAATTATCCATGAGATGTTTCAATTTTGATTATCCATAGAGTTTTTAATTATCCATAGAATTATAAATTTAATTATTCATGAGATGTTTCAATTTTGACATAAAATCATCTCCTCTAAATATTTCCATGTTGTTGGATCCAAGGTTATCACTTCCCCACCCATCCCCACATATATAGATCTAGGATAATCACCCCTTGATCCCCCCATCCCTCAACTCCCCCACTCCACTTTCTCACTCCACAACCTTCCTCAAAGGTTTTGTATTTATGTTCTGACTCTCCATGCACAAAATTAAGAAAGGAATTCATGAGGTGATGTCCAAGGTCCATGTGAAGCCAATATAGACAGGTCTTGAAATCCTCTAATAATCAAGCTCATGCATTACTCCCAATTTTAGTTGTGTCTCTAGGGTGGCTAAATCGAAGCTCTTGAGTCTCAAGAGGATGATATCATGTTTTCTGAGAGTCCCCTTTAGCACAAATTTAGATTTGTCCCGTCAACTTTATGGGAATCAAAGCACCACATTCCAAATTTTACATGAGTAGATTTAAATTTTGAAATAACCATCCCCTTCAAATCTTTCTACATATATAAATCTTGGGTAGTCACCACTTGCTTCCTCTCCCCTCTTCTCACTCCACACCTTTCCCCTAAGGTTTTCTATTGATGCTTATCTCACCATGCAAGAAATTTGTGAGGTGATCTAGAAGGCCCTTTTGAAGCCAATATAGATAGATCTCAAAAAGCCTCTAAAAACTAAGGTCGTGCATTACTCCCAATTTTAGCTCTCTCTCAAGGGTGGTTAAATCCAAGCTATAAAGCATCTTAAGAGGACGATAGAATATTGTCTGAGAGTCTCCTTTGGCATATAGTTGATTTGTCCCATCAACTTTGATGGGCACATCAAAGGACCACATTCCACATTCCACATGAGAAAGTTGTCTTCAAAAGCCCAAGTCCAATGACTATTTCACTTTGTATGTTCCCTTTCTATTGAAATTTGTGGATGACATTATTGCTTGTTTAGAGATTTACATAGCTCGTTTAAGAATTTTATTAAGTACAAAGACCATAAACTTGTCTTTAATTATCCAAGAGATGTTTCAAATTTAACATTAAGTCATGCCCTCCAAATCTTTCCACATAGTTGGACCCTAAGTTGATACACACTACCCAACTCCGCCCACAACCAAAAGAAATCTTTCCAACACCCTTCCCCCTACAAAAAAAAAAGACCTTAACACCATCCCCGAAAGGTTTTATATATGTGAGAAATTAATAAAGTAATCATGAAGCAAAAAGCTCATTTGAAGGAAAGAAACCCCTTCCTCACACCCTCCCACCAAGGTTTTATATTGATGTTCATCCCATCATGTGAGAAATTAATGAAGGATTCATGATGCAAAGCCAACTTTAAGGCAATATGGAGAAATCTCAAAGTCTCTAACATGTAAACTCATGCATCAATCCCAATTTATTTGCACCTCTAAGATGGCTAAATCCAAGCTCCAAACTAATGGGTATGATATCATGTTTCATGCAAATTGAGTTGTCACATCAATTTTCCTTGGTGTCAAAATATCATATTCCGCTTGATTAGCATACCTACACATTGTCTTCAAAAAATTAAAATCCATTAATTATTTCACTTCATATATACTCTATGAAATTCATGGATGAACCATTACATGTTTGGAGATTCACACAATTCCTCAGGTAAATAAATAATGTTATATCTGTGACAATAAAATCAATTATAATTTAAAACTGCAATTACTTTTGGCAATCCATAATTATTTCATAATATACTTTATTTCATATATAAATTAGTTCACCATGTTACAATTCAAACAATCTCATTGTCACACATTCATTCTTAATCCCTCCTAAATACAATACATCACTGGGTGTCCTTGCATTAAGAGACCATCTTTAAAAACAAAATTATTCAAAATCCCTCAAGTCAATCATCATCCATTTATTCTTAACTACTATTAAATGCATCACAACTTTATAAACAAATGTTATCATATCATTATTCTAAATCCATTGTGACCATCTTTATAAACAAAATTATTCAACATCCCTTAAGTCGTATTCATTCTTAACTACTACTGAATACAACACAGCTTTATAAACTAATGTCAACATGTCATTATTGCAAATCCATTGAGTCCTATAAATCTTCATTCTTAACTCAAGATCCAGATCAAGTGCCTTAGAGAACATCAGTTCACCCGCCAAGGAAGATACTTCTCCTAAGGATATTGATAAAATCCCTCCTCAAGATAAGAAGGAAGAAGAGGCCACTTTGGAGGAAGAGAAGGAGGTCATTCCCTCCTCTTCTTCTCCTTCTTATTTAGATGTTCTAAAAATCAAACAACAATCTTCCCTTCCATTAATAAGAAACATAAAAGATCGAAGTAAGAAACCCCCAAAATCTGGTACCTCTGCTGGTCTTATTGGGGTCAGTGCCTATTAAATCTTAAAAAATATTGTTTTTGTATTATCTTGTGCAAGTAATTTGTAAGAATCTACTCTTGTTCTCAAGTAATTTGTAAGAATCTATTTCTGTTCTCAAGATGCAGTAGGCTCAAGTCTCAAAGGTTTAGTATTGGATCTCTCTTCTTTTTGTGTTAGGAAAATGATGGTTTTTTACAATCATGGAATAATTTTTTCCTATAGTATTTATTCTGTTGTACTTCAGCTATGTTTGCAGTCACATAGTTTTGCTTAATACAAAATTCTGGTCCTAGTTTAAAAACAAAATAATTGTTAAATATATATAATTTTTTAAATCAGTAAAATTAAATATATGTATATATATATATATATAAATCGTCATTATTATTCAAAATGCATTGGTTCACAAGTAATTTAGCAGTGGCTGTCATAGCATAATGCCCTGAGGCCAACCTTATCATGAAGAGTAATCTACAAGAGGGTAGGGGCCTTTCCCGGGATCTTGTTCCAAGTTAAACTGCAGAAAAAATTGCATCCAAATTTCATTCATGCTTCTTGGTCCTTGAAATTCACATTGGTTAGAAAAGGTTGAGGCAGCGACCTAATTCCATTTAACTTTACTGTGGCAAATTTACATTTAAACTGCTGGTCTATTCGCTTCTGTACTTTTATACAGAGATGCTATGAGTATTAAGACATACTCAAAGCCCATGAACAAACAAATAATGTCACATGGTGAAAATCCAAATTCACATGGTAAACGAAAGAAAGCCATAATGCTAACTCTAAATCTAAGGACGTTGCCCGTTTATGTGACGTTGCCCGTTTATGTCACTTCAGAGTGGGGCAATTCAAAAGATCTAGTATTTATCCTGCCAGAGAAGAATAACTGTTCAGTATTAATGAGATTTTCCAAGGTATGAAAAAATTCAACTAGAAGTTGACATATATTTTGTCAAGAGCTATTTACATGAACAGCACAATCAATACCAGGTTTCCACCAAACTTGAAGAATGCGCGACCTTTAATTAGGGTCCTGAAGTAATTCTGGTATGCATGTTGATCAGTTGTTGGGGCTGCAACTGTCTTCAACAGGTAACTTGGCATGCATGTTGATCAGTTGTTGGGCTGCAACTGTCTTCAACAGGTAATTTGGCAGGGATTAAAAAAGCAACATAGCCAAAAGCTGGAACTGAATACTTCTCATGAACAGCTCTCAGATTATTTACTCCCGCATTTCCGTGAAAGTCAACCATGAAATGCGCACATTCCCTGGAACAATGCACATAAATGTCATTACCTCAATGTACAGAGTTAACAAAATGTTCACACACCTCCAGACAGTTAGTATTAGATACAATTCAGACAGGATGTCAGTAGCTGAGTTCCAACTTATAGTTGACCGAGACACAATGTTCTGGCCATAGCTGATCAACTATGCCTGCCCGTAATTGATGAAGACATAAAAAATATCCAGGAGTAAGGAATTCTTTAGAAGGATAAAATCACTAAAAGCATGATGCCATAAAAATGAGAAGTCTTACTTGAGGTCCGATTCAGAGTCGCCTGTATGAAGGTTAAGTGTTTTATTCCAACATGGATCCTTCCTCAAAGTGCATCGAGCAGTGTAGACAGCAGCAGCAGCAAGCATTGATGGACTGTACTTAATCATTATGTACTGAAGCAAACACAGTTCAACCAAGAAGAATGCCAGATTTTCCATCTGAAGCATTTTGATAATAGATTTTATGACTTGTCAGTACAACAGAGTATTATTAGGACTACAATGAAGAAAAGTAATTTAAACAAAGAAGAATGCTAGATTTTCTGAGGCATTTTTGAAAGCAGATTTGATCAATGCCACAGAGGATTATTTCGACAATATAAAAGAAGTGTGATTCAGATCTTTACCACTTTGTCGGGACCAGATGCCTTCAGAAACCTGAGGAGGAATACATATGGAGTGGGAATTGTAAGCTTGAACTTCATTTGTTTTAATATTGCAGACTCCTGCGAAGATTTATTATCAATTGATCAGTCAAACTAAATCTTTGGAGACTATGTTGCAATCCAATGACAAAGAATTATCAGTTAGAGCTAATTACCATGGCCACTATCTGTTCTGGCATGCATTCTTTTGGGAAGACGCAGATGAAGTCATTGACCTGAAGCCAAGTATGAACCAGCTCTTATCAATATTCTGTTACCCATTATGATATATTTATTGCGCTGATTTCAAAATAAAGGGTAATCTTCACTACAAGTAGAGATTGCAGTAGTGTATGTACTTTTCAGCAGCGAACAAGGTCTTCTATTAATTAGATATATACATTAAAGGTTTCCTTACACCCATCCTTACTTTACAGATGCCACTAAGTCATCCTACCTCTGGAGGCCAGACTTCTTCATATTTGCTAGCTATAAACAATGCAGCGATACCCACTAATGGCAAATTCCTCCTTGCAACACTCTGAACAGAAAGGTATCTATCAATGATGTTCACAGTGAGATACAACGTCTCTGGCATTAGCTCAAATTTCAGATGCACCTGAAAATTTAAAATTTTGACGTCAGGCCTAAGAGATAGTCCAGACTCCATATAAACCTCTTTTACATCTAAATTTGACAGCAAATGGAACTAGCATATGAACAAAGTTGTACCTCCATCAACCAATCAATCACGATTGCCCTCATCTTTGCGTTGATTTTAACCTGATTTCTCATATAATCTGGAGGTACGCAACTCATCTCCTGGGCATACATGAATACCAAATTTTAGTTGAGGAAAATAAAATTTTACCTTCACACTCACAAGAAACTGCAATCATTGACAGAGAAACATACCTCAATTGTCCTGTAGAATTTGTATATATCTTCAACGTATTCAACAACCGCCAATTGGTTTTCAATGTTTCCATCATCAATGCTAGGGAGCACCTGATGGGAATCCCTGAATGCATCCTGAAATACCCTTATCAAGATTATTAATCATTTTCAGCCAACTTACATCATAAATAAATACAACACTAACTTGAGGCTATCAAGATAACTAATCATTTTCATCCAACTTACAACATGATTAAACACAAAGCTATCTTAAGGCTATAAAACTTGCTAGTAATTTGGAGTGGACATGGATACTCTTTGGTTTGTGTATATTTGTTGAACCAGTACCAATTACCAAACAAGAAAAGTATAAGAGAGTGACACAGACCTCACTTTGAGCTGTTAGCATTGCAGTCAATGATGGTGCAATGTGTTTCCTTTCCCCTTCTTGTGCACTTGAGTCTATGTTATCACTGATACAAATGGCAGCGTAATTGCTGGTGGTGCAACTGTCATCATCAGATAAGTTGGCAGGGTTTAAAAAAGCAACATAGCCAAAATTTTGATCTGAATACTTCTCATGAACAACTCTCAGTTCATTTCCTCCTGCACTTAAGTGGAAGTTAACCATGAAGTGTGCACATTCCCTGGAACAAGTAAATCAAATGTTATTCCTTAACAAGGTACAGAGTTAACTAAATGTGCACACACCACAGACATTTTGATGTGCACATTCGTTCATCTTTCCCATATCTAGAATTAGATACAATTTCAGACAGGTTGTGACTAAATTAGTGTTGTAGGTGGTCCACTATGTTTTGGCTATATAATCTATAAATTAGTGTTGTAGGTGGTTGACTATGTTTTGGTCCAAGAAGACTTACTTGAGATCTTCTTTAGAGTAGCCTGTGTGAAGAACAAGTGTTTTACTCCAACATGGATCCTTCTTCAAAGTGCATTGAGCAGTGTAGACAGCAGCAGCAGCAAGCATTGATGGACTGTATTTCATCATTTTGTAAAGAAGCAAACACTGCTCAACCAAGTAGAATGCTAGATTTTCCATCTGAACCATTGTTATAATAAATTTTATTTCTTAGCAGTACAGGAGAGGATTATTAGAAAATACAATGAAGGAAAGATATTTAAACCACAATTTCAATTCTCCAGGGGCATTTTGAAAGTCAATTTGATCAATACATCAGAAGGTTATTCTGACAATACAAAAGAAACATTGGAGTTCATCACTTTACCACTTTGTCAGGACCAGCTGCCTTCAGAAACCTGACAAGGAATACATATGGAGTGGGAACGGAAAGATTGAAATTCAGTCGATTTAATATTGTATGGTCCTGCCAAGTATTATTATCAATGTATCAGTCACACCGAATCTTTGAAATCTATTGTAATTTAATAAAACAGAAAAACAGAAAGATAATTACCATGGCCACTATCATTTTGGATGTGTATTGGTATCCTGAGATGCGGATAAATTCATTGACCTGTAGCCAAATATGAATGGATTCTTATTGTGTCAATGTTCAAGAGCCAACCAGGTATTCTATCAATTAGATATATACAAAAGGTTTCCTTACACTAATGCTTATGGATGTCAGTAAGTCATCCTACCTGAGGAGCACGAGTATCTTGATATTTGCAAGCCATAAGCATCGCAGTGATACCCACTAATTGTAATTCCCACTTTCTAACAATCTGAATAGAAAGGTATCTATCCATAATGTATACGGTGAGATACAATGTTTCTGGCATTAGTTCACATTTCAGATGCACCTACAAAATTTAATATTTCAGAGTAAAGCCTAAGAAATTGTCCACATAAAGCTCTTTTAGATCTAAGATTGGCAGCAAACAAAATTAGAATGGAACTAATCTGTACCTCTATCAACCAACTAATCAGGATTGCCCTCATTGTCTCGTTGATTTCATCCTGCCTTTTCATATAATCTGGAGGCACACAACTCGTGTTCTGGACATACGGGGCTATCAATGATTACTAAATGAAAATAAAAAATTTACCTTCACAGTCACACAAATCTTCAATCATTGTCAGAGAAACATACCTCAATGTTACGATAGAACTTGTATATGTCTTCAACATACTCCACAACTTCCAATTGGTTTTCAAGGTCTCCATCATCAATGCTAGGGAGAAACTCTTGCACGTCCTGAAATACCCCCAACAAGATTATTAATCATTATTATCCAACCTACATCATATATCAACACAAAGCTATCTTACAACTATAAATCCCCTTAGTAACTGGGTGTGGATGCGGGTACCTTTGGCTTGTGTATATTTTGATTTGGGCTAGTAGTTAATTCAAAACAAGAAAAGAATCAGAGAACTAATAAACTTAATCAATAAGACAGACCTTACTTCGAGCTGTTAGCACTGTAGTCTGTGACTGTGCTATAGGTTTTGTTGCTTTGAGTTGGCTAGGTGCTTGTGCACCCGAGTCTATGCTATAACCGACAGAAACGACAGTGTCCTTTTGCGTAGCAGTGTCATTCTGAGCCTTCCTTCTGATAATACGCCTCTGTTTGTTTCCCCGGATTACCTTTGCCTCTGCTTTCGCTCCTGCCTTAACGACAATATCATGTGGCTGGAATTGCTGGAGTCAAAATCGGAAAACTAAAGAGTGAGATTCCATACTTGGGCTCACAGAAAATAGAGAACAGAATGAGGGTTGTGGAATGAAAACAAAGAGCAACAAATAAAACATGCCCAGAAAAACAGAATACAGGGAGACCGATAAAGCAGGTGGCTGAATACAGTGGTTTGCCCAGTTGGTAGTTCAATTCCCTGGGAGATTGTCCTTTGAAAACCGTACACCCCTTTTAAGAGTTCTACAATAAATCAATCTTTCAGCTTGCTTAATTGTCTCTGATTAAACTTACCTCATTGCTGGGATTGGTTCCCTTGTTGGCATTGACAACCAAGTTTACTCTAGACCTCCTGAAACAGCAGTTAATCCAATAGTGGAGTACATGACATGAGAAGCAGAAGCTACAAAATAGAACAACAAAATGGAAAGAAGCAGAAACACAGCAGCAGATTGATTCAATTTATACATCTAAAGGATAATAAATAACATCAAACAACATACTCCATCAGGGCATCTTTGTTGATATTGCATTTGGCGTTCCGAGCTCCCACCAGATTGCCAATGTCCCCTAAGGCCTTCCTATTTTTGTTGTTGGCTTGCAGCGCTTTCTGATTGGGTGCCGCCATTGCAGGGCCTGCCATTTTCCACGCACACATCTTAGAAAAAAAGAAGAAGAAATCTTATTTAGTCCAAGCACTTGTAAACAATGCAAGTTTTCAAGAAACCCACTTACCTTTTGCTGCCACTGCTGGCTTGGGAACAATGCACCTGTTCTCCATCTCGCAGCGGTCCTGTTCCTGCACCCAGAAGTACCAAAAACAAAATCACAAAAATAACAGTCTATATTTCGTATTCCAAAGGGCATCTAGCAGATCGAATTATGGGTTACCCTGGCAAAATTTTAATTTAGGAGTGCTGGAATTTGCTAATGCCGACTGTTTTGGCAGATATTGAATACAACAAGAACACGCTTATGCTTGGCTTACTGATCCCCGAGTTATTCCCAAGACAGACTTGGCTCCCGTAGTATCAGACTGAGTACACCCTACGTTCCAAAACGAAAATCAGATGGTTGTTTAATGATCTCAGTTTCAAAGTAGTTACGCATCAAAATGTACTATGCGGGCCAGCCTAGATGTTTAGCAGCTTAACATGCAGACCGATCATTTGATTCTTTCATAACATGATATCCATTCGAGCCTCAAACTCCAAATTCTATACATTTTGGCAATGACAATTTTTGTAGAGAGACACCCAGGAATCTATAATATAAATTCAAGAGCAGCTTTGTTCATGGCATGGAGCCAACCTGTGCTAACGACAAGTGACTGAACGAGATCAAGTATAGAGATTTAACTTAGATGGAGTGACTTTGGATTGGAAATTCCAACGGGCATAAAACTCTTCCTCCTCTCTTCTTTTAAAGGTAATTTGCTTAAGACATTGTAGTTCCTAACGGCTACGGGTATGTTTTGGGTAGATTCCATGTTTTGGGCAGTTTTGGGTAGATTCCATGTTTTGGGCAGTTCCGGGGTACGGGTACTCTTATTTCCAAGGGATTGAGTGAAATGTTAGGAATAAAATTAAAATAAATTTATGAACAAAGTAAATTTATAAATAAATATATTATTTATTAATTAATTAAATTTATTTTTTCTATTAGTTAATTTTAACATTTTAAAATATTTTATTAATTAAAGTAGTTGTTATATTCATTATTTTTATATTGTTTTATTTAATTATATGCTATGATGTGATTTTGCATCTTGTCCTGGTGATGAATCACATTGGTTGTTCGAAAGACAAAATTTCTCCTACGTGATTACTCCCGAAAATTTCTCAATAATTCAAGGATGGATCACATTGGTTGTTCGAAAGACAAAACTTCTCCTAGGTGATTACTCCCGAAAATTTCTCAATAATTCAAGGATGGATCACAGAAGTCCAAATAAAAAAAAAATGGAATTTTCAATTTTATTTAACAAATTAAATAGTAGTAATTTATATACTAATAACATGTTATTTAGGTAAAGTTTATAAAATAATAATATGGGTTTTATGTAAAGTGTTTAAATTACATAGTAGTAATTTATATTATAATAACATGTCATTTACATAAAGTTTATATAATAAAATGAGTTTTACGTAAAAGGTTTAAAATTTAGAGAAAAATTAGTAATTAATATTATATATATATATATATATATATATATATATATATATATATTATTTATTTGAAAATTTTAAATTTTATATTTATATTTTAAATGTTTTATAAATTTAAAATTTAAATGAATTTATATTAATATTATAATTTTTGTTTTAAAAAATGACTTAAAGTGTTTTGAATGGATAGTGATCACTGCGGTTTGAAATCCATTGGTAATTCCACCTTTTAATCTATCAAAAATAAAGAAAGAAAAATGATTGAAGGAAACTATCTTTAAGTGTCATTTTATTGTTTTTTGTTCGTAAATAAGATAATATATTACTTGTAAAATTGGCAGATTACAAAAAGGGTTGTGTGGGAAGGAACCCGACACAAGACCCAGCCGAAGAGCTGGTGCTGGTAATAGCACAAGTTGTAATTACAGTACTTCCCAGACAAAAGAGGGAACAAAGTACAAAAGTGGAGCCGATAGGTGCTCTCTTTACAACATTTTCAGAGTTGAGACAATAGAAGCCGATAAATGAGAAGAATGCCTTATGGTGGTTGATCATGCAGATAATGATGACCGCTGTGGTAGACAGCCTATCGCAGAGGTGGAAGAACATACACAAGGGTAGAATAACAAGGAATGAAATTGACTGCATCATTCCTAGATGGTGGTGACATGATCCTCATCTAGACGAATGGGAGTCTCTTGAGGGCTACCCTCTTGCTGCGTGGTAATGACATGATGACTCATAGAGGCCCCAGGATCCTCTTTCTTGATACTTAGGGATCCTTCAAGGGTTGAATGTACCTTCAATGTCGACTTCTTCTTTATGATAGTGTAATTAGGAGTGTTCTGAGTGATGAATTTGCAATGGTGGATTGCTTCTACATACACTACAAACCTTTCAGTTAGCCGATTGATCTTAGTTTCCAGAGCCTTGGAATGCTCCTTTTGTTCCTGCATAGCAAGCCCCATAATGGTCTTCATTTGCCACCATGTTTCAATGGTGTGTGCGTAAAGGTTTTCGTGCACAAGGTGAGAGCTGGGTCCAGAATCCATGCAAACTCTGCATCGACCTCCTCCGTGGTGACCTCTCTACAAAGAATTTTTGCTTGGACCTCTAAGTTTAAAATTTGTTGCTGAGTAACCAGATTAACTGCCATTGCGTAACCCAGAGCAGTGCACCTATTAGAAGTCTCCGCACGAGTGGTAGGGGCCAGGCCCAAGGACTGCCAACGGGAGGCTGCTCGACTGCGCTCACTTCCCCTACTTGGACTAGGGGTGGAGCCATGCCTTGGGGCCATGAGAGAAACAGGACTGGAGAATAGGGGAAACGAGAGAGTGATGGGCCAATAGAGTAGGGAAAAGGCAATGAGAGGAATGAGAGGGAGAAATGGTAAGGGTGAATTTATAGAGGTCAGGAGGAGGAGAGAGACCAGAAAGTGGGAGAGGGGGTGGGAAGGGGAAGCATGCGAAGATTTGAGGAGGGGCAGAGGAGTGATGGCAGAGTAGGGAGGATGATACTGAGAGGTGATGGTCAGACATGGGAGAGGGGAGGTGGTATCGTGGGATCTGGAGATAGACAAGCCAAGGATGAGTCCGTAATTAGGTGCCCTCCATCTATCCTTCCGATTGAGCAGAGAATCAACCTCATAATGATGAAAGGTACACAAATAGTTATTATTCGGTAGAGTAGTTATCTTCTTCATTGATTGTTGCACATTGCTAATAGAGCTCCCCTTCTTCCAAATCCTGCCATTCTCGGGACTTCACGCGTAGGGTACCAACCATACCCCCATTCGCCAGTTTGTCATCGAATTTATTTCTAGTTCTTCTGATTGCTTGAAAGTGGAGGCCTGCCATGCTGTCAATTCCCTGCTTGATTTGTTGTATTATTTTGTTTAGGCGACAATTTTATGATATTTTTTCCACCTCAATACTCTGTTGAAGTTTTTTTTCTGATATGGGTGACCAACGTAAAATCTCCTTCAACTATTAGAGGACTGAGGTTTAAGTTGTGTACTATGGTGATGCCATGTTCCAGGGCATGATTTTTTGCGGCATTGTTCGTGGTTGAGACTAAATTTCCCTCATAAATCTAGATTATCACACCTTTGGAGTTTTTAAAGACCCCTCCAAAACCTGTTAGTCCTGGATTAACTTTAGTTGCACCATCGTAGTTTCGCTTGAAGGTCCCCTGCTCTAGTAGCCACCACGAGTTATTTTTATTTTCATGCCTGGGGAGGGGAGTGACTTCGCGGACCTTAATATGAAGGAGATCTAGCATTGAGAGAATTCTCACTTCGAAGAGGGTGGGAGGGGCTTTGACAATCTGAGTAGGTAGAGAGGTCACTGTTTCACGGAGCGCGCTTTTGATCTTTATGATAATGAATTCTTCTTGGATGGAGAGGCCACAAAATATTCTCGCGTTGCGTTCCTTCCACAGAGCCCAGCAGATCAAACCAGGAATTAAATTCCAAGCGCAGTTAACCAGAGGATGGGGGGAGAATATTGTTCTCCAGTTCGTGAAGGTACTTTGGATGGAAGAGGGGTCCCGATTAGAGCTTTTGAAGACCAAAGAAAACCAATTCCATAAATTGGACGTGAAAGGGCAGACATTTAACAGGTGATTGGGGGTTTCTTCTTCTTGCTGGTAGAGGGGACATCTCGAGGGGCCAATGAAGCCTTTTTTCCTTAGATTGTCCCACATTAAAACTTTTCTGTGCATGACTAACCAAAGGAAGATAGAAATTTTTGGCCAGTGCTTCTTGTCCCAGATTGCATTCCACTTTGGATCTGGTTGGAGTTAGTTGTGCTTTGCTATGTATATGTAGGCTTCACTTAAGTTGAAGCGTCATGTTGAGTTTTTCCCCCATCTAAGTTTATCCTCGGCAAAGCCATGGAGGATTTATCTTTCTTGTAACTCGGAGGAGAGGTCCGAACAGGTTTGGGGGTTCATATGGGGAGTCCATTCCTCGTGATTGATCCAATTTCTCCATCTATCATTTTCTTCGCTTTTTCCCCAGTACTAGTTGACTTTGATCTTCCTTCTATTTTGCATTTAAGACTTGATATGTTGAAAATGATCTTGATCATGTTCCGACCTTTGTTACCAGGCATCCTCCCAGAAAATGGCCTTGTTCCCACTACCTATTTCCCAGAAGCTATGTCTTTGAATGATGTCTCTGTTCTCCCAAGCTTCATTCCAGATGACTGAACCTTTGATGTTCCCATTGAGCCTGATGATTTGCTCTTGCATTAAGGAGGTGGTGTACTTTTCTCTCTAGAGGGTACCCCAGGGGGAGTTGGGGTTCGCAATGCATCTCCAAAGTTTTTTGGTTCCCAAGGCCTTTCCTAGGAGGTCTATGTCTCTAAGACCGAGGTCGCCATCGTTTTTGGGCTTGCAAATTTTTTCCCATGCTACAAGAGCCCATTTCTGTTTGACCTCTGCACCCTTCCATAAGAAGTTCCTCTGAAGGTTTTTGATTTTGTTAGAAATCAATTTTGGGGTTGCCAGAGCCGAGTACATGTAAAGCGGAATGGCCTGAAGGACATATTTTACCAGGATTAGCTGACCAACCATATTAAGAGATCTAAAGGTCCAGTTGGTCAATATTTTCTCCAATTTGTTTATCAGGTTCTCCCAAGTTGCCCTGGACAGAGGAATATATGTAAGGGGGACCAAGGTAGGCGGAGGGGAGAGTGCTGATAGGAATGGCCAGGAGTCTAGTGATGTTCCTACAAATGGGAAGTAGAGCGTTAAAGAAAAACAACTTGGATTTAAGGGGATTGATGGAGTTTCGTGAAGCGGCAGAAAAGTTCATCAGGATGGACCTGAATGAGGCAACCTTTTTGATAGATGGGAGGCCCATGAGGAGAGTATCATCCACAAATTGTTGGTGAGTTGTAGCGAGGGTGGAGGCATGGGTCTGTAAACCAGAGAGTTTGTTTTCATGCAGGGAAACAATGATAGAGAGGCATTTCCCTTTTGCCATTATAACAAAGAGGAAGGGAGAGATTGGATCCCCTTCCCTGATACCCCTAGTAGGATTGAAAGGTTGTGTAGGTGATTCATGAGGATGGAGAAGAATGCTCCTGACACCATATCCATGATCCACTTGATGCTTTCTTTGTGGAAGCCAAATGCATCCAATACCTGTCTCATATAGTTCCAGCTGATTTTGTCAAAGGCTTTGGACATATCAAGATGAATCATCATACCAGGTATTTTTTGGGATTTGAGAGAATGAATGAGTTCATGAGAGAGTATGATACTGTCCATGATTTGTCTTCCTTCCACATAGCCAGACTGTTGGTGGGAGATGAGGAGAGGGAGGATGAATTTAATTCTATTGGCAAGAACTTTGAAGATTATTTTGTATATGACATTGCAGAGGGCTATGGACTGAATTTGTCCGGGGAATCCGTAGAGATTCCTTTGGGTATCAGAGTCAAAAAAAGGTGGAGTTAAGGGCTTTGAGGACATAATTTTGAATTCAATATTACTCCACAAGGGTATAAAAATCCATCTTTATGATAGGCCAGCAAGCTTTGTAGAAATCAATGGTGAACCCATATAGCCCTGGAGATTTTCTATTGGGCATTCCCATGACTACATCTTCCACTTCCTAGAGGGAGACTTTCCTTAGGAGCATTTTGTTATGGTCCTCCGTGAGGATTTTGGGAATATTCTTGGTGATCTTTTTGATATCCTGATCTTGATCATTTCTCAGCTCTTTGAGTAGAGAGCTGAAATAGTGGTTGAGCTCTATTTCCATCTCCTCTTGAGAGTGAATGAGATGACCTTCTTGGTTCTTCAGGGCCAGAATTTTGTTGTTCCTCCTGTGCTGTATCATTGATTTATGGAAAAAGGCCGTGTTCCTTTCTCCACATTTAAGCCAATTTATTATGGATTTTTGTTGCCACAGCTTTTCTTCCTGAATGGCTCTTTCATCCCAGTTTTGTTGTAGTCATTATTCCTCTTGCTTACTAGTATCCATTAGCCCTTATTCAATTATAATTTGTTGAAGAAGTTCTAGTTGGTGTTCCAAGTTTTTTTTATCCGTAAAAATATTACCAAATGTTTCTTTGTTCCATTTTTTGATTTCCTCTTTGATATGTTTTAACTTTTGTTGGAAAGTATACATTTTGTTTCCAGTTCTGATGGGAGAGTAAGTCCACCATTGTTTCATTTTTTCCATGAAATCTGGGTGATTCAACTAGAAGGCCTCAAATCTAAAAGGCTTATTCTTTAGACTCAAGGAAATTTGAATCTTGAGAGAGATAGGCCAGTGATTAAGGCCTACTTGCGAAAGGATTCTTGCCTCCATTTCCGAGGAGGTGAGATAAGTTGCCTCAAAAAGAAGGAAACAGTCTAAATGGGAGGTTATTTGACAATCTTCTCCTCTTCTGTTATTACAGGTGAATAAGCCATTGCTAGGGGGAATGTCGATGAGGTTGAGGTTTTTAATGGTGGTGAGGAAAGCCTTAGAGTCCTTACCTAACTTCTTGATTCCTCCTTTCATTTCAGATAATTAAGTTATCATATTAAAATCATCTACTATGATTTTTATAGGGTGGTGGAGAGTGTCAAGGAGATTGGATATGATTTGGAGCATTTTGATGCGGTCTGTCACCTTCTGTAGGGCATAGACATTAGTTATACATAAGGTCTTGTTGGTGCCTATGATTCTTAGGATCGCTGTTAGGGAATGGTGAGTGGCCAGAGAGGAAATAAGATCAAGTTTGGAATTTTTCCATAAAGTAATTATGCCCCCCATTGTGCCAGTAGCCATATTAGCCAAGGAGATGTAAGGCTTGAAGCATGAGTGAAGCAGGAGGGGAGGGTGAGTCGAATCCAATTTCGTTTCATGAATGAGCGGGGTCTTAGGATGATCATATAAGACTCTACTTTTTAATATGTGTTTCTTCTCAGGACTGTTAATTCCCCCAATATTCCAAGAGATGCAATTCGTTGACATGGAGATGGGTATAGAGCTAGAGCCTTTACCTTTCCTTCATTGATTAGTTTGGCTCCCAGTTCTTGAAGGAGTTGATTGGTGGTCTTTCGTCCCCACTTTCTGCTTGAGCCTTTGAGGTTAAGTCCTTCTACTGGAATGTTGGCTAATATTCCTTTTGAAGATGTACTTTCTTGTGCTGGATAGTGAGCTTTGAGTTTTAGTTCTTCGTAGAGGAGATAAGCTCCTTCGATTTTTTGTAGTTGTTGTTATGATATGGCATTTATCCATTTTTGTTTCCATTCCTCTGCAATTGTTGCAAGGTCTATCCCCTGCAAAGATTCCTCTATCGTGTTTTCCTCTAGTGTATTCGTTATTTCTACTTGTTTCATTTCTGTATCCTCCAGCGCATGCTCCTTTCCTCTGTTGGTATTACCTGTATCCATTTCATCTTGTTCGCTTTCTACTGGGTCCATTTCTTCCTCTCCTACTTCATCTGCTATCATTTTGTTAGGGTCTCTTTACTCTTGGGTATTGTTAATTTCCTTAAACTGATTATAGCTTGCCTATTTGTATATGTTCTTCTTGGGGATAACCTTTTTCTTGTTATTCTTGTTCCTGGAGATTACTTTGGTGAACCCTTCACTTTCTTTTTGTTTATTTGATTTCTCTTATGTTTGAGGGGTTTTATTCATGGGTCAGTCTCAAAAAAGATGCCCATGGTCATGACACTTTATGCATCGAAAGGGAATTTGTCCATAGTCTATATTTTGTAGCCAAACTTCATCCCTAGAGATTATTTTGATTGCTTCTGGCAGGGCAATAGAGACATCTATATATACAGAGATTCAAGTGTAGGAAACGTAGTGACCCATTCTGGTACCTTCAGAAATTTTGATGTACTCCCCCATCTGGTCTCATATTCCTTTTAAGACTGAAGGAGCCTAATAATCGGTTGATAAGGAGTAGAGGCAAGCCCTGAATGGAACCCTAGTGCAGTCTTCCTTTTCTGGTGTGAAGTTCTCCCTCCAAAATCTCATGTATAGATCGACTGAATTGAAGAAATAGGGTCCTCCTTCAAAAACTCTATCTCTCTCTTCTGGGAGGTCAAAGATGATTGTGAAAAGTCCTTTGGAGCCCAACTGAAGTCTGATCTCCCTTGTTAGGGTCCTATAAATTATAGGATCTCAAGGTGATTGAGTATTTGGTATTTGTAATTTCATATTGTACATAAATTTTAGTATTCAAATGATTCTAAAAATATATGAAAAATTAGAAAATGAAAAGAGGGCATGTTAAAAAATAAATAACAAAAAAAATGAAATAAGAACCCCACAAAAGAAAAAATAGAAAATAATACGAAAAGTGTTGAAAGTTTAAATGCCACTACTGATAAGTTAGTTATTTTAGTTTATTATCAAATAAGGTTGTGTGCAATTTTTTTTTGAATGCCACAATAGCTAAAGTTCTATTCAAATCATACAATTAATCATGATTGAACACATTTAAATTTCTGTTCAATAGGTTAGTGAAAGAAGATTTACCAAACAAATTAATCTTGGTGAATCAATAGCTAGGTAGAAATAAAATTGATTCAACAGTTTAATATGAATAAATTGTGAAACAAGTGATAGGATAAGGTAGATTTTCATTAAAAAAAAGCGATTTGGGCTTGCTACCATGCAAAGGAAGAAGAGAAAATGTTAGCTTAGAAAAAGAATTGAAATGAAAGGGTAGGCAGAAGCACTATGGTGATTTCATGAAAAGCATGAAAGTTTTATCCTAAGTTGAATTTTAAATATACTTTCATGCGTAGAAGAAAGGAAAAGGGATCAAAGTCTTACTCTAAAGTTCAATATATCAAATAATATTTGGTATATTAATCCACTATCCCTAAAGTTTTATTATCCGAAAATCACCCCTATTTTCATTCATCCGTCTCCCTCACCACATATCCAATCATATCCCATTAAATACATTTCCCTACACCACCATACACCTATCATATCATGATAATAAGCCGCCACTTCCCACATCATCCAAACTCACCTTTTTACATCCGATGACCTACATTATGTTTCGGCCACCCCTCACCATCCAAACTTTACCATTGTGGGGGGGGGGGGTTTCCAAAATGGGCAGTATTGAGACCCTCCCTCACCATGATGTGGCACCATTCTATGTTTTCACACCCACCCTAACCAAAACCATTAACCACCTTCCCCCCTCCAAAAAGTGGTTTCTCTGCCATGTGATACCACTTCCCTATCCGTTACGCTCCCACCAATACCCTCTCACCACGTCATATGTTGTTTCTCCCACTAATCACATCTGCTCCCTCCAAAATCAACCCATTACGTAATTTAATTAATTAACCATTAATCCAACGGACCCGTGCCACCATCAACAACAAAGCCAGAAGATTATAAAGTCCCTCCTTTCACCCATTCATAGGTTACTGATTCTATACATGACCTTTTCCATTGTTTTGTCACAGGTGTGCCAATTCAAACTGCAGCGTTTTCACCCGGCTGAGCATCACATCTATTAACTTCCATTCAAGCTAGCGTCTCTATTTCCTATTATCTTGAATCCAATTCCATTTCTGCATCTTGTAAACCTACATAATCAAGATTCCTTCAGTGTTCTTACCCTTATCCAATCATGCCTCCGAAAGACAAGGGACAAGAAGAACCCGTGAGTCCTCTGATCCACCCTCCCATCGATTTTCACCATGTTACTTTGGCGAATAGAGACTACAAAATTCATGAAACCCTGTGCGAATTTGATCTATTTGAAATGTACTGCTGGCTTTAGGAAAATTTCGTTGATAAGTCTTATGATATTAAATTGTGGGAATCCAATTTTCCCCATTATATTTTTCCCCGTACCCACAACACCCCTGAATTCGTTAGGAAATGTCATGCTTGTTATCTACCTAGTCAAAGAGCTATTATTTCCCCTACTAGAGAAATTCTATTCACCATAACTCCCCAAGCTATAGACCAAATGATGCAAGCTCCTACAATAGAGAATTCCGTTCCTTTCTCTCATGAAGCACTTATTGGATTATATCAGAAACTAAACTTTGCAAAAAGAGCCAAAGCCATTGAGATTTTCTTGACTGAAGATGCCTCATTACCCAAGAAAAACCCTCCCTATACATCCTCTATTTTCCCTGAGAGGGCTAAGAAAATCATCACAGTCATCTCCCACCTCCTTGGTTATTACTCAGATAAGTGGGTAGATGAAGCTATTATAGGTTTCCTTTCCATTTTCTCTATAGATTCCAAGCCTTCCATATTGTTCAACTTCAACCAATTTCTTACAGATTCCATTCATGAACAGTTTGTCAAATTCCAAACCGAGGAAGTATTTAAATATGCTTCTGTGTTAGTATATATGTTTTTATATTTTCAGGGAGAAAACCTCGAGATTGCCTTACAAAAGTTGGATGAAGAGGGAAATAAAAAATTAGTCATCTTCTGGACTATGTTGGTAATGAAGGAGAAAAAAGAGTATTCATACAAACAATTCATAGAAATGTTTGTACATCCAACACTCAGTCTCCCAAGCAGCACTCTAGAGCCAAGGATCAGTGAAGAAATCAGGAAAATTTTGCAGTTATCAAACCAAGTCTAGATAGGAGATTGGTACCTTTATCAAAATTACACATAGCTAAGGATATTTGGGTGTGAACTTGCCCTTACAAAATGCCAAAATTCCTCCGAGTGAGGATTTTTGCCTTAGAATACATCAAGCAAATGCTCAATGTTGATGAGATTCATTTTGTATCTGCCAAGAAGAAATATCAATTCAAAATCAAAACCCAAATAGGACCTTTCATTTGGAACAGTAGGGAAACAGGGGAAGAAGCAGACAAATTTATGAAAGAAATGCAATTCAACCTCAGTTTCACATCGTCATATGATCCTTTAGGGACCATCTCCAAGTTAAGGGTAGAGAATAAATCTACTGCTTATTTTCATACATCCAAGCCAGAGATTGAAAAGTAAAAAAAATAGCTATAATGGACTGAGAACACTCTACAAGAGACAAAGGAGCAATTGGGGTCAACTTCAATAGTAACTCCTATCACAAAGGAGAAAATAGGAAAAAGGAACATAGAAGAAGTGTCACCTTTAGTGACTGAGATTTCGAGTGAAGGCTTCAAAATCACGTACAGGAAGAGGACCAAGCTAAATTCCAAACTTCACCTAAGCAAGGATTTAGAGCAAGAAGATATTATCACTACCAAAGAGACACCCCTTTCCTCACTAGTAGGTGATGAGACTACACTTTCTCCTACCACCTTAACAACTTCACAGGATCAGTAGCAGGTTATGCAAACCAGAACATTTACCATATGGGAGAAAGAAAAGAGAATATTTGATATATTCAAAGAGATTAAATTGAGAAATGAGGCACTAAAGATCAACACATACAATCAGTTCTAGAAGTAGACTTCTAGTTCTCAAAGCAGATTGTTGTTAGCCTTTGATTTAGAGAAAGGAAAAATGTAGATGGCATTCCTCCAATCACAGATCCCACAACCGAAGGTAGCATCAAGTTACAAGAAGACTTAATTTGAATTTGATGTATAGACATACATCCCGTTGACCAAACAAATATGCACCAACAGACTGGGAAAATGATTTCATCTACACTCACTAACACCACTATGAGTTTTTATAAATTGTAGGTTATTTTAGCTAATTTTCAGTCACAATTGAAGATGGAGAAAGTCTTTACACTGGCTAAACACACAAGGATCAAAGCTTTGGAGAACTTGGTAATCGAAGTAGGGTATGATCCTGTAAATATCAATATTGCAGAAGAGCTCGTAAGAAAGAAGAATACTGACATAGCAACATTGAGAAAACAATTGAAATTACTAGCCATAGAAGATCCTCTAGCCAAAGAAATTGAAGAAACAGAGTCACAGAAAGCAGACATGATGAAACTCATCATGGAGCAGAATGTACAGTTGAAGAAAATGGAAACAAAGATGGAAAAAATAATCAAAGAAAAGGAGCAAGCTGCCAGAATGTCTATTGTCCCTTTACAAGGAGTGCCTCTTACATCAATTCCTACAACTACATATTCTACAACAAACACAGGGACTACTGCAGATTAGTTGGAAATTGTAGTGGGGAATATGTCTCTCCAAATAGAAGAGATTAAAATATTGCAGGCTCAAGTTAATATTCTGCAAGAGTAGAAGACAAGGACTGAAACTTTCCATGTAGCAAAGCTACAAAGAGCTCAAAAGCAGAGAGAATCATGTAGGAAATAAGAAACCAAGTCCTCTATTGGACAGACACTGGCCCAAGTTAAGGAAATTATCTGGAAAAATATTATTGAAGCAATGGATGAAATATGACCTTGTATCCAGATTATATTTGAATAAAAGGAGTTGATGGAGAAATCCAAACAGGAAATTTCCATTATTAACACTGAGTTGGGAGATATGCCTACCACAGGCAACAACATCATGAAATTTCTCATTTCTAAAAAAATATATGATTTGGATGATTTGGGAGTAGATGTTAGGACATAAACAATATTAGTAGTGAAGAAAGTTATGACAAAGAAGAATTTGATTGTACAACTTACAGAAAAATGTCAGAGTTTGGAGGTAGCAGTCAATAGATTTTTCACTAGAATAGAAGCATTAACTAAGAATGGTCTGCCTTCTTTATTTGTAATTAATGAAAAAATGATGACCAGGGATGATTATATGAATAAGCTTAAAGACATTGCAAAAGATACTGCCAAGTCTTCCCACATTAAAGGTGCTATGACAAGAAGAGCGTTTTTCGAAGCTATCAACAACATGAGTTTCATCTAGCATGAGATAAAGCATATTTTTGTAGTAAAACCCACATTTTCTCGATATACTGAGGTAGATGAGATCTACTGCAAGACAACAAAACTCACCATCCAAAATGAGGAGTGGTGGGATAAATTGTGTGAATTTTAGGACTAAAGAAAAGATCAGCTACACTAGTGCAAAACCCAAATCGTGGCAACTTAGCAACAATTCTCCACCAAAGCAGTGCCAGATGTCCAGATCACTTCACCAAATTCACCTCTTTTGGTCACATTATTCAATTCGATTAGTTTGAAGTTAATAATATAATTCCACGTTGATGCAACATTAATTGTAATCGTTTTTGGAAATTTAGTTTAAATACTTCATTCACTCGAAGTATTGAGGGTTGATTCCTGATCATAGTAACTCTTTGTATCAAGAACTGTACTTTTCCACACGACTAGAGCATCATTAATAAAAAGACTTTTCACAACATAATTGTGCTGCAATTTACTGGTGATTTTTTTCTTATTGTAACTCTTGTATTCACTGTTATTCTTTCCATGTTAATAATCTGAAATCTAATTGTAAAACATGAAATGTGAAAAATAATAATTTTTAATTGAACACCTTATTTGGACTATTTTTACAATCTGTATGTTTTATTATGAAGTTTGATCGAAAAATTCTTAAATGCTTTTCAATCACTACTGAAACACACATTTTTCCATTTCGTAATTCAATTTAATGATCTAGTAAACATAATTAGCTTGCATTGTCATTACTGTTTTAAACATTTGATGCAACATCTAGCTTTATTTGACTCCATAGCCCAATGGAAAGAAATTAATTTGATCAGATCAACCAACCAAACGGATCAACCAAAATTCAAGAAAAGAACCAAGAATAATCATAACTAGCCTAAAGTCAACCTAAAAACCAAGTTAAATCATAAAGAGAGAGCCCTCTCTGAAGCTGCAACGCTAGATCCCAGCTTCAAAAGTGGTTTGATGTTGTCCAATGTATGTACTCCCACAACCTCAAAAATATAGAATGACAATATAGTTGTGATCATACTGCGGACTAATACATTTTAATCCAAAACATTAATATTCCTTGGTTTAAAATCAATATTTTAGTAAGAAATTCTTGTACCATTATGAAATACATGATTTGAGGTTGTTATTTTGTAGATATCTGTTGTATCGTTAATTTTGATTTTGATTTTTGTGTGATGATTTTTCATAACCCTGGCTCCCAAAAGAATTTATACTAGATCTCACCCTGTTAAAATTATAGATGACCCTGAGAAGCTGGTGAGAAAGAAAAGCTTTATGGAGAGTCAAGGTAGTAATAGTCTCTTGTTGAGATTCAATTCTCCTCTCGAAAATATTCCTTTCTCAAGGTATAATTCTCTTCCAGAGAAATTGGAAACGTTAGAAGATATAGAATTTGATTTACCCTTCCAGCAAAGTTTGTTTAGATCAAAGTCTAAAGCTTTTGTAGATCGAACTATCATAGACAAAGCCATATCGTACCCATATATATCCCAAACCAAGTCCTTGAAGCAAACCCTGATCTTTAATCTTTACAACAATTTGAAAAATTATAAGGTCTAGTTTCAGTGTTGGACCAAGCCATTGAAGATTATAACAGTATGTTGAATTCTCTACTTTAACTGTTGCAACAACCTCTTTGTCTAGTCAATCTTCACAGTTTGTACATATATAGCCTCCCAGCCCTACTCATTCCATAGTTTCAACTTCCCTACCTATGATTTCTCGAACTACTATCCCTACTATCCATGTTGTTGTTAAAACTACACCCCCATTAGGTCCATCCTCAAGTCAACCTACCAGGACAATTATGGAAGGAAGGTATGCACCCTAGGTGTTACTAGGATAGCTAAATGCTATGACTGCATATTACCCATCCAAAATTGTGACCTTTGATAATACCGGTGCTTATACTGCCCAACAACATATAGATAGGATGAATGATGTCTTTGATCTCCAAGAAGTAGATGAAGTTGATGTTAAAATGAGATTGCTTACCCAAAGCTTAGGAGGTGATGTCAAGAAATGGTTTAGGGGATTAGCTGCAGGAAGTCTATTAAACCTTGATGCTTTCCATCTAGCCTTTTTAGCTAGATTGGAGATCAAGAAGAACCCACTTCAACTCCTAAAAGAATATAAGAGACTAAAAAGAAAACCAAATAGAAGTGAGGAAGAGTATTGCGAACGATTCAATATTGTTTACAACTCAATTCCACAAGACATCAAGCCCTCCCCTGGTCTAGCTCTGATTGATTTTCCAGATGGTTTCGATGTAGACATGGAATATCAACTCAAGGAAAGAGACCCGCCAACTTTGGAAGAAATGCAAGCAAATGCAATTAAATTTGAAGCTAACATCCTGGCCAAAAAGGCCAAATTGAAATATGAACGTAGAGTAACCATAAAAGAAGAACCTTCTACTTTTGGTATTGATCATAAGATTGACAACTTAGCTAGAGTAGTGAATCAAATGATGAAAAGAGTCAACATTAATGACCAAAATCAAGCAAGAGAAAACCAAAATGTCCTTGAAACTAGAAACCAAAACTTTAGATGAAATGTTCCCCAAATTAAACAAAGAGAACAAAAGGGTCTAGACCAGCAGGTTCGGCCTCCTTTTCAAGAAAATTACACAGATGATGACGAGAATATTGTGGAAGATTAGGATGATAATCAAATTAATTTGTTAGGGATAAACGATGATGAAACAATTTTCCTCACTCAAGAGGAGCAAAATTTTTCTCTCATGGCCCAGACTAAATTGGATTCTGAAGAGTCAGAGGAATACAAACAAGGGTTTGAAAATGCTATTTTAGAAGTCCATAAGTAGTATAATCTTAGAAGTAAGAAAAATCAAGATACTGTAAATAAAAAGAATGTTGAAAATCCTGTCAAAAAGGTCTCTGATTCTGACTCCAAGAAAAAGCAGAAAACTCTCCTAAGAAAAGCAATGAAAATCTTGGAAAGAAGCCAACATAAACTACTACCAAAAAGACTATTGATACTAATTCTAGAATTACTCAAACTAATTTCCATTCTACTAGCGAACAAACAAAACTTGCAACAAAAGTAGTTGCTGATAAGTCTAATTTTTCAAATCTCCTTAAGAATCAAACACCATTCAGTATTGAAAATGAACTTTCCAAGCTGAAAATTTCTATCCCCTTAACTGAATTAGTGAACAAAAATGTATACAGGGCTCAGGTGATGAAAGCACTAAAAATTGGGTATGTTAGGTCCCTATAATACTAGTGATTCCCCCATTACTATTGTCATTGTATCCCTTATTGTTATTGTTGTGCCCCTATTGTCCCCATATTGTTATTATTGTGCCCCATAGAATCCCACTATTATTATTTTTGTTCCTTTATATTATTATTGTTAGGTTAGCTTTGGTTATATTGTGACCCCTTAGACTCCTATTTATAGAAAGGAGGTTTTTTCATTTGAATCATCTAAGAATTGTTCATTTGTGTAATGTAAAGGAGGTTTCCCCCTCGAATAGGCTTATTTCTAAGGCGTTGATCTATCTTTTCTATCTTTTTGTGAGCTGGTTTCATAACATTTGGTATGAGAGCTTTGGATTCTAGGGTTTCGCTGCTCCAAACAGGTCATCATGGAATTTTCGCTATAACTATTTTTCTGCGAAGTTTCAGAAGCTAAAAACAAAACCAACTTGATATAAAATTGTGCTGAACCTTAGGACTGGATTTTAGATATTGTCTAGCTATATTTTATGAGATATAATCTGATGAAGTTAGGGTTTTTGTAGACCCCTGAATTACATTCCAAACAGGTGACATTGGGAAAATCATCATAACTTTCGATCTGAGCATTAGATTGAATTTTTGTAAGAAGTTATAGAATAAGGACGGAATGAAGGTTTTTTTGGGTATAATTTTTAGAACCTAAGGTTGAAAACGTGACCCGCGGCATGTCGTACAAGTTCGATCTACTAAACCAGTCTATACTCAAGTCGTCGTGGGAAATTTGGCATAACTGCTCATTAGAGAATCCAATCTTGATCAGAGTTGCGAGGTTAGAAATACTACTCAGAGGTTTACCGAAGGAAGCAATTTCAGACCTTGGAGATCCACAATTATAGAGATATATAAGATTCAATATCAAGCTCCTGTAAAGTGAAAAAAGGTGTGTAGTTTTTTATTTTTCTTTTTTTTTGCATAAGCTTGGTTTGAAAAATTAGTTTGAAGGAATTCAAAGGGAATAGTGAAGCATTATTATCGGTAATTGATGCCCGAAGAAAGCAAATGGAAACACCTAGTAAGCAACCTGAAAGATCTAGCATGACTCATGAAGAAGAGGAAGAAATGCAACATGATATATCAAAATTATGAGACCAGGTGCAACAAATTTCACTTGCACAAAAAGTAATAGAAGCTAAGATGGATGGTTTAAAGAAACATGTAGAAGCTAAGATGTATGGCATGGAAGCTAAGATGGATGGTTTAAAGAAAGGCATAGAAGCTATGATGAATGACATGGAAGCTAATATGGATAGCGTGGAAGCTAATATGGATGGCACGGAAGCTAAGATGGATGGCGTGTAAGCTAAGATGGATGATTTAAAGAAAGGCATAGAAGATTTGAAGATAGATTTGACAAAGTTTCTACAAGAAATGCTTACTATTGGCGAAAGGGTAGTAAAGGAAACTCATGATGAGAACAAAATAAATGTTAATCATGATTTCATAAACTCTAACATTGGATCAACGAACCACCATGTTCCAAAGATCGATATGAGGAAGTTTGATGGCAAGGATCCCGAAACATGGATACTACAAATGGAGAAATTTTTGATCTCCATAATGTGTAAAATACACAAAAGGTACGCATTGCAACTTTATATTTGGAACCAAATCAATTTGTATGGTATCGATGGCTATTTTCTCATAAACAAATTGTCACTTGGGCTATTTTTACGGATGAAATGATAGCACATTATGAGGATACAAAAATCAACACTGTTTCAGCCAATTGATAAATCTCAAACAAAAGGGTTCAATGATGGAGCACATTGAGGACTTCCAAAAATTGAATATAAGGGTAAAAGATATTCCAGAGGACCATAGGATTGATGTATTCATAGGGACTTTAAAAGATAACATCCAACATAAGGTTCACCTTTGGGAACCAGATTCATTGGAGAATGCATTCAAGTTGGCAAGAAAAATGGAAAGAAAAATTATGGCAACAAGGAAGCCTACCACTCACAATCATAAAGATGGAATTGTTGCTGCTCCTATCCATCCTCAACCTACAAGGTTGACTCCACAACAATTGGAAGAAAAGAGAGCAGAAGGGCTTTGTTACAGTCGTAATATCAAAGACACTAAAGGTCATAAGTGTGTCGAGAAGAAATTATTTTACATAGATTGTGAAGACGAGGAAGAAAAGGAACAAGAAACATCAAAAGAAGAGGATATACACCAGGAAAAAACCCTAGAAAAAGAATAAATGAATTCGACCATATCTTTTAATGCATTGGCTGTAATTACCACTCCTCAAACTATCAAGATAGAAGGGCATATCAAGAAGAAAAAGGTAATACTATTGATTGATTTGGGAAGTAGCCATAATTTTATTCATTGTAAGATAGTCAAGGAATTGAATTACTTCCTATATCCAGCACCAGAGTGTCAAGTGATGGTTGCAAGTGGAGGAACAATAAATTTCTCAGGAAAGTACCATAATATCAAGCTATCCATGGGAGAATATGTACTGAATAGCCTAATTCCTTTCATTCCAATGGGTGGTGCTAATGTTGTACTAGGAGTCCAATGACTACAATCCTTAGGTACAATAGCTTTTAATTTTCAAGAAATTTTCACCAAATTCTCTTTAGAAGGAAAGGAAGTTGAATTAAGGGGTATCATAGGGAAACTGTGAAAAATAATCAACTCTAATAGAAGGAAAAAGATTCTAAAGAAAGAACAATGACGAATAATTGCACAATTATGTTCACTAGAGGTTCCCACATCGAAATCATCCATTTCTCTAGATCTCCAAAAAGTATTGGACAATCATTCCAAGGTATTTGAGACTCCCAAAGCCCTCCCACCTATTCATGATTATGATCATGCTATTAATTTTGTTCTAGGAAGTTTTCCTCCAATAATAAGGGCTTACAGATATCGCTCTATCCAGAAGAGTGAAATTGAGCATATGGTTGCAGAAATGCTAGAGGCTGTGATGCAGGAGCATCCAGACTTAGCCAACAATGTGATTGTATGTTCACATGTTGTGGCTAACAAGAGATGAATTTCATTGACCTGAGTGGTCAAAATCAATTCTTAGTAGAGAGGGTTGGATCTCTCAAAAATTATCTTTACTCCAATTATTGTAATAATTAGAATATTGTATTATTTTTAGAATAGGAGATAAGTTGTTAGTATAGGTGTGTATCATAGCTTGAGAATAGGGATTTAATGGTTGAGTTGATAAAAATAGAGATTGAGTTGTCAATGTAGTTAGGATAGGATTTGATTCATAAAAGAGGAAAGAATGTAATGACAGAGAGATTAGATGATCGAGAACAGAGTGAGCAAGTGATAGTTTGAGTGAGAGATAGGGTTTAAAATTGAAACAAAGGTTAGATAAACTGTTGTAGTCAAGCTGAGAGGGCCAAGACTTGGTAATTTCCATTTTGTTGAATAATTGATTTAAGTGTGGTGTGGACGCACTGTTCTGGTGCGAAAATTAATTTGTAGCTGTGTATTGGCATTCTGGACCCTAATCGAGTATTTTTCTTTGTTTAAACATTTTATTTATAAATCGCAGTCAATTAGTATTAAGAGTTAATATTGAGCTTAAGCATTAAATCTTTCCTTAAGCACCTTTCTTAAAATATGAATTAAGCACGTGGGTAGTATTTAGAAAGTGGTAAGCGGTATCTCGCGAGGCTTAAAAGATGTAAATGATATTTCTAAATTTCATGTGATTAACCTTAGCGGGCGACATGTAGCATGAGAAAACTACTTTTCTCACGCGCTGTCAACGTAATATTGGTCGTGCAAGAATCTGCATGAGATTACGCGATAGACGTTTGATTTGATGGGTCACATCGAAGGTGGAGATCGTCTGGGCTAGTTGGCGAGTGGACGATGTGATATATGTTGGATCTGAAGGAGATAAATCAATGGCGTAGATTGAAGTGCCTGACAAAATGGAATGTCAAAGAAAGCATCGACGGTGATTGGTCAGGTAAGTGGGACCCTCGGGAAAATACACATACAGAATCTAAGTAACGTGCAACTGAATGGTTCTAAAGTTAACTACTAGTCGAATTCGAGACTACCACCCCATTTTCGTCAACCTCCTACATCATTTTTGGTATCATAGCAAGGATTAAGTTTTGCTACAGTAAACATGCCACCGAGGAGAGGAGCTAGAATAGATTGGGGAAGACCTTTAGTGAATGTAGTTCTGTTTGATGAGATCCAAAATCTATGTACAAGGATGGAGACAATGGAGACTGCTTAGAGGAGAGCACCTGATGAAGGAGATGCCAGTGCTACAGAAGAATCTTCTGAGTAAGAAGAAGAGGATGAAAGTGAAGTTGCCAAAGTTCTAAAGATATTGGCCAAAGCAACTAGAAGACCAAAGGTGGAAATACCTGTTATGAAACTAGCTCACAAAAAGATAGAAAAGATAGATCAATGCCTTAGAATTCAGCCACTTCAAGGGGGAAACCTCCTTTACATTACAAAAATGAACAATTCTTCAATGATACAAATGACAAGACCTCCTTTCTATATATAAGAGTCTAAGGGGTCATAATATAATTAGATTCTACGTAAAAATAATAATGTAAGGCCACAATAATAACAATATGGGGACTACATGGGCACAACAATATAATAAGGGGGTTGTACTAATAACAATAAGGGGTTACACTAGTAGTATAGGGACCTAACATGCCCCACTCCTTCAAAAAGTGTTGTCGTCAACACTTGAGTAGTTCTTGATGCTTATGTATAAAATTCTTGTCCTCCCATGTTGAATATTTAGTGGGTAAGTTCTTCCACTTGATGAGATATTCTGAAATTGATCGATTTCATAGCTGTTGTGTTCTCATTTCTGTGACTGCTCCAGGTTCCAATATGATTTTTCCTTCCTTGTTAAATTTTGGCAATATTGTTTGAACTTTTGAATGAGTGGACACACTTCTTCACCCTTCTTCCATTCATCCCTTGCTTCATTTATCCAATGTGGTGGGATAATAAAAATAACACAAAACAATGATTCCACGTCCTCATCCTTTCTTGAGAGTGTATCTACAACAACATTTTGCTTCCCTTTATTGTAGATGATTTCAAAGTCATAACGCAACATATTTGTGACCCAATTTTTTTGTTATTCTAAAGATAATCTTTGTTCTAAAAAGTATTTCAGACTATCATGATCCATTTTTACCTTGAAGTGTCTTCCCATTAGGTAAGGTCACCATTCTTAAGTGCATGTAGTATTGCCAACATTTCCTTCTCATAAATATCTTTCTTGAGGTGTAGTCGTAAAAATACCGAATAGCCTACATCAAAACTTATTTCACTGCGATGTTGATTTTCCTCTTGTTTCATTCAATTATGCACCGAAGTGGCGTTATCCTTTAAAAGTTGGAGAACTTGTTTTTAATGCTCGATTTGATCTTTCACTTATTGAAACTTTTTCTTCTTGATATGTTCTTCTATTGTGAGAGTTTGAGTGGTAATTTCTTCCAATGCATTACAAGATATGGTCAGATTCATTTCTTGATGCTCAATGTGATCTTTCACTTCTTGAACATTTTTCTTCTTAATGTGTCCTTCTGTATTGATGCAGGAGGTCAATTGAACAACAACTGAACAACAATTGAACAACAACTGAACAACAATTGAACAACAACAGAACAACAACCGGTCCCACGTTGACTTCCCACATTGAATTTCCTCTTTTTGCGCAGGTTCTTCACTCTACGTCGTTGATTTCGTCATCTAATCCGATGGTTGATAGTCACCCAATCATCGCACATCGCATATCACAATTTCTCCAGGCCAGGGTTCATTCACTCATGAATGATTTGATGTGATATTAATCCAATGGTCAGCATCAGCAATGATCCAACGGTCGACATCGATATTGTACAGGGATCTGCGCGACGTTTAACTACCCTTACGGAGCCGATATGCTTTATAAACTCTTGGTCTATAAGAGTTTAGGTCCGGATTTGAGATTATTGCTCGATCATATTAAAACCCGATATCCATTAGATAACAGAATCCATCAAATCCTATGGCTAGCAGTTCTTCAACTTATACACAGGTTAAAAATAGGCCTAACCCCGCTGTTGACTATGATGTAAGCAGTTGAAATTTAGATCGATGGTTAGGATGGAGTACGAGCCTTCAACCACGATCAAGAATTTCGGTGCTCTTCTAACCCCATCCTTAATACCAATGACCACGATTAACACATAAACACTGAGATTACAATTAAAATATTAAAATAGGGAAAATACCCAATTTAGCTTCAGAATGCAAATACACAGAGGTAAACGAGAGCTTTCACAAAGATTAACACATAGATGCACACAAAATCAAATTCCTTCAATATAGTAATAGTTATAGAGTCTTAGCCTCTCGGCTCAATTATAGCAATTTAACAGACCTTCGTTTCAATCTCAAAACCCTCTCTATCACTCAACTATCGCCTCTCACTAAAATCTCAATCATCTCAGCTAATCCTTCTTCATTACATTTTCTTCTCTTTATGAGTCGAATCCTATTATAACTGTACTGACAACTCGATCTCTATTTTAATCATTCTAACAATCAAATCTCTATTTTCAAGCTCCATTACACACCTATGCTAACAACTTATCCATTAATCTAAAATAAGACAATTTCCTAACTATTACAATAATGAAGTACATATCATTTTTGAGGGATACAACCCTCTCGACTAAAACTGAATTTTGACCACTCATGTCAATGAAATTCAACTCATTTAGCCACAACATGTGAACAAACCATCACATTGATGGCTAAGTCTAGATGCTCCTACATCACATATTGATGGTTTGAGGAGTGGTAATTCCGACCAATTCATTACAAGATATGGTTAGATTCATTTCTTCTTTCTCGATGTGATCTTTCACTTCTTGAACCTTTTTATTCTTGATATTTCCTTCTATCTTGAGAGTTTGAGGAGTGGTAATTCTTGCCAATGCTTTACAAGATATGGTCAGATTCATTTCCTCTTTCTCTAGGGTTGGTTCCTCATGTATATCCTATTCTTTTGATGTTTCTTGATCCTTTTCTTCTTCATCTTCATAATCTATGTAAAATAATTTCTTCTTGGCACACTTATGACCTTTAGTGTATCTGTTATCACAATTGTAACAAAGCAAATTTTCTCTTTTTTCTTCCAATTGTTGTGGTTTCAACCTTGTAGGCTGTGGAAGGCTAGGAGAACCAACAATTCCATATTTATAGTTGTGAGGGGTAGACTTCCTTGTTGCCATAATTTTTCTTTCCACTTTTCTTGCCAACCTAAATGCCCTCTCCAATGAATCAAGTTCCCAAAGATGAACCTCATGTTTAATCTTATCCTTTAAAGTTCTTATGGAGACATCAATCCTCTGCTTCTCTGGAATATCATTTTCCTTTACATTCAATTTTTGAAAGTCCTCAATGTGCTCTGCGATTGAACACTTTGGCTTGAGATTTATCAGTTGGCTAAAAAAGGTGTTACTCTTTGTATCCTCATAATGTGCTATCATTTCCTCTGTGAAAATTGACGATGTAACAAGTGGTTTACGATAACAAAGCCCTTTATACCATACAAATTGATCTAGTTCTAAATATGAAGATGCAATACTTACCTTTTGTAAGTGGTACACCATGTAGATCAAAATATTTATCCATGTATAGTATCCAATTTATCGGATCCTTGCCATGAAACTTCCTCATCTTGCTTTTTCTTGATTATAGGAGATCAATCTTGAAATGGCTGTAACTCTATAATTTTTTATCTTTAAGTTCTAAAGTTTTTACCTGTAATAGCCCTTTGATTCCTCCTTCTAACTCCACAAATATGATCATAATTGGATTCTTGAAGAAGGATTTATTCCCAATCTCCCGTGATGACCTAATTATAGACTAGTTCAGTAGAGTGAACTTGTACAATTTTCCACATGTCACTGTTTCATGATTATGTATTGAAACCTATACCCAAACAAAATAACATATGTCCTCTTTCTATAACTTCTTACAGAATTTCAATCTGATGCTTAGAGAGAATGTTATGACAATTTTCCCAAGGTCACCTATTTAGGATGTAATTCGGGGGTCTGAAAAACCCTAACTTTCTCAGATCATATATCCAAAAATATAGCGAGACAAGATCTGAAATTTGGACCCTAGGTTCAGACCAATTTCTTCTCAAATGGGTTTTTTTTTTTAGCTTCTGAAACTTCGTAGCGAAAAGGTTATAGTGAAAATTCCACGATAACATTTTTAAGATGAAATTCTAGAGCTTTCAAAAACCCTAACTTCCTCAGATCATATCTCCAAAAATATAGTGAAAAAATCTCTAAAATTTGTACCCGGGGTTTAGAAAGATTGTGTCTCAAATGGGTTTTGTTTTTAGCTTTTGAAACATTGCAGAAACAAAGTTATAGCAAAAATTCCATGATGACCTGTTTAGAGCAACGAAACCCTAGAATCCAAATCTCTGATACCAAATGTTATGAAACCAGCTCACAGAAAGATAGAAAAGATAGACCAACACCTTAGAATTCAGCCACTTCGAAGGGGCAACCTCCTTTACATTACAAAAAATGGACAATTCTTTAATGATACAAATGACAAGGCCTCCTTTCTATATATAGGAGTTTAAGGGGTCATAATATAATTACAGCCGACATAACAATAATAATGTAAGGGCACAATAATAACAATAATGGGCTTCTATGGGGGACAATAATAACAATATGGGACTACATGGGCACAATAATAAAATAAGGGGATTGTTCTAAAAATAATAAGGGGTTACACTAGTAGTATAGGGACCTAACAATACCTTTGTATGACGGGAATCTCAATGTAGAAGAATTGATGGACTTGATGAGTTCATTAGACAAGTATTTTGACTATGAGGAGGCTGATGATAAAAATAACGTGAAATTTGCAATTACCAAATTGAAGGGTCATGCAACTATCTGGTGGGATGAATTACAAACATCTAGAGGGAGAAAGGGAAAGCCCAAAATCAAACAATGGGATAAAATGGTAAGTAGATTGAAAGCCAAATTTAAGCCAAAAGATTATGAGTTAAATCTTTTCAGACAATTACAAAATTTGAGGCAAAAAGGAATGACTGTCAAATAATACACAGAAGAGTTTTATAAGTTGAACATTAGAGAAGGACATATAGAGGATGATGTAGAAAAGGTGGCCAGATACATAAATGGGTTGAGATATGACATATAGGATGAAATCAACTTGTTGAGTCTAAAAGAAATTGAAGATGCCTATCCAGTAGCTTTGAAGGCAGAAGAGAAGATGTTGAGGAAGCAGAATCAGAGGAGTAGAGGGAAAATTTCAGCAAGAGGTAGAGGAACTACTAGATCAAGATTTCAGCACCCTCAAGGTGAAAAAGGAGGTTCAAGTAGTAAACCACCGCAAAGAGTAGAATTTAGTAGAGGAAGATTTGCACCTAGAGGAAGAGGTTAAGGAAGAGAAATTCGGTGTTACACATATGGAGAATGGGGACATGGATCATGGGACAGTCCTCATAATAAAGTAACAAATAAGGGGAATGTGAATGTGGCTGAGGCAAGGGAAGAAAAACCTGAAATTTCAAACAAGGAGGAAGGAGAGTCCTTGTTGTTGAAAAGGGTATTGCTTAAGGCAGAGAAAGAGATAGAAGAACTAGCTCAGAGAAAGAGTTTATTAGAACTACATGCAAGTCTAAAGGAAAATATTGTAAATTGATAATTGATAGTGGAGGCACTGATAACCTTGTTTCTACAGAAATGGTGGACAACTTAGGATTAGTGAAAACAATACACCCTACTCCTTACAAAGTATCATGGCTGCAGAAAGGACATCAACTTATTATGAAAGAACAATGTAAGGTAGAGATATAGATTGGTACTTATAAGGATGTGATATTGTGTGGTGTAATGCCAATGGATGTATGTCATGTGTTGCTAGGAATACCTTGGAGGTTTGATTGGAAAGCTATTCATGATGGGAGAAGAAATACTTATACTCTAGAGAAGGATGGAAATAAACACACATTGTTTCCATTGAAGGATGAAGCAGGCAAAGAAACACCTGGAAACAGTTTTATGCTGATGAGTGGGAAAGAATTGATGCAATAAATCAAGAAGGATGAATAGATGCATTTTGTTGTCATAAGGAGATCTAAGGTAATTTTAACTTCCACAAACTTAGATGATTTATTTGAAGAAATCAAAACTCTATTGAATGATTTTGTTGATATTATTATGGATGAGTTGCCAAATGCATTACCACCCATCAAGAGTATTAGTCATCATATTAGAGCAAGTTTTCCAAACAAACTAGCATACAGGTTAACTCCTCAAGAAAATGCAGAAGTTGGAAGACAAGTATAAGAATTGATGGATAAGGGATTAATTAGAGAGAGTCTTAGTCCATGTGTTGTACCAACAGTACTCAGTCCAAAGAAAGGTGGTGAATGGCATATGTGTATAGATTCTAGAGCCATAAATAAGATTACTATCAAGTATAGATTTCCTTTACCACGCATGGATGATTTGATGGATTGTTTAAGTGGGTCAATGTATTTTTCTAAAATAGATCTGAAGAGTGGATATCATCAAATAAGGATTAGAGAAGGAGATGAATGTAAGACTGCATTTAAAATAAATAGTGGGTTGTATGAAGAATTAGCGATGCCTTTTGGACTCACTAATGAACCTAGCACATTCATGAGATTAATTAATGAAGTCTTGAAGGAATATTGAGGCAAGTTTGTCATTGTTTATCTTGATGATATTCTAGTTTTCAGTAGAAGAAAAGAAGAACATCTGGAGCATCTTAACTTGGTTTTAAGTACTCCGCAAAAATAAAAATTGCTGATAAATCTGAAGAAATGTAGTTTCATGAAAGAAAAATTAATCTATTTGGGAATTATAGTTTCTAAAGAAGGTTTGAAAATGGATCCAGATAAAGTCCAAGCAATTTGGAACTGGCCTACTCCACGAAACATATTTGAGGTACGAAGCTTTCATGGTCTTGCAAGTTTTTATAGAAAATTTATGAGAAGTTTTAGTTAGATTTGTGCACCAATTATTGAAACAATCAAAGAGACTAATCAGCCATTCAAGTGGACAGAAGCAGAAGACCTAAATTTTAAGTTGTTGACGAAGAAAATTACAAAGAAACCAGTTTTAGCTTTACCAGATTTTGGGAAAGTTTTTGAAGTTGAAATGGATGCCAGTGGAGTTGCAATTGGAGCAGTTTTGAGTCAGAAACATAGACCAATAGCTTACTTTAGTGAGAAACTAAATGAAGCTAAGAACAAGTATTCTTCTTATGATAAAGAATGTTATGCTATTGTGTAAGATTTAAAAAAATGGAGACATTATTTGCTACCAAAGGAGTTTGTATTTTATTCTGACAATCATACATTACAATTCATAAACAACCAACCAAAATTGAGCCAGAAACATGCCAAGTGGCTAGAGTTTTTGTAGAGTTTTAATTTTGTGATCAAACGCACAAGCGGTAAGTTGAACAAAGTTGTTGATGCTTTGAGCAGGGTAAATTTCGTTCTACAATAATTAAGACTTGGTGTTGTAGGATTTGAAGAAATGGTTGATATGTATAAAGATGATGTAAAATTCAAAGATATTTATGTAGTTGTACAAAATCCAATAGTTCATAATAGAAGTCAGTGGTTAGATTATTTTATCCAACAAGGTTTACTGTTTAAAGGTAACAAATTGTGCATTCCCAAATGTTCTACGAGGGAAAACATAATCAAGGAGAAATAAAGTGGAGGATTATCTGATCACTTTGGACAAGACAAAACCTTTGCTCAGGTAAATGCCTTTTACTATTGGCCAAAGATGCAAACTGATGTTAATAAATTTGTTGGGAAGTGTAGAATCTATCAACATGCTAAAGGGAGAAGCCAAAATATAGGATTGTACTATCCATTTCCAATACCAGACTGACCATGGGATGTAATTAGTATGGACTTTGTTTTGGGGTTACCTAGAACTCAAAGAGGGAATGATTCCATTTATGTTGTGATAGATAGATTCTCCAAAATGGCACATTTCATTGCATGTAAAAGGACTAGTGATGCAACACATATTGCTAATCTATTTTTTCAGAGGTTGTAAGGTTTCATGGATTGCCTGTAAGTTTTGTGTCTGATAGGGATACAAAGTTTGTTGGGCATTTCTAGAGAACTCTTTGGAAGAAACTAGCTGCCAACCTTAGTTTCAGTTCAACATATCATCCTCAAATAGATGGACAGATTGAAGTGGTAAACAGAAGCTTGGGAAACATATTGAGAAACTTAGCTTATAACAATCCTAAGAAGTGGGATTTAGCACTTGCTCAAGCTGAGTTTTCTTATAATGACACTCCAAACTAAAGTACTGGGATGAGTCCATTTCAGATTGTTTTTGGAATGAATCCAAGAGGTGTGTATGAACTCATAAATTTGGGTAAAAAGGAGACAAGAAGTGAAAAAGTTGAAGAGTTTGCAGAGAAGATGTAGAGACTACAAGAAGATTTCAAAGACAGATTGTAGGAAAGCAGTGGTAAATACAAATAGAGAGCTTATATGAGGAGGAGAGAAAAGGAATTCCAAGTGGGATATCTAGTGATGGTATACTTGAGAAAAGAAAGATTTCCTGTTGGGACTTACAATAAACTAAAGATGAAAAATATAGGGCCATGCAAAATTGTGAGGAAGTTTTCAACTAATGCTTATGAAATTGAATTGCCAGAAGGGACTGGAATATCACATATCTTCAATGTTGCAGATTTGTATCCATACAAGGAGACAGAGTCAGAGCTACATAAGGAACTTGCAAGAGATGAAGTTCAAATGCCAAAGACAATCAAGAAAGAGGTGGAAGCTATTTTGGAGAAAACAATATCCAAAAGAACTAGAGGATATGTTTATTTTCAATATGTAGTCAAATGGAGGGGACAACCAATGGAGGATGCCATTTGGATAACAACGACAAAACTACAAAAGTATGGAGTCAATCCTTAAATTTTGATGAAGGATTCTTTCTTCCCCATGAGTCTGATGTAGGAGCATCTAGACTTAGCCAGCAATGCGATTGTATGTTCACATGTTGTGGCTAACAAGAGATGAATTTCATTGACCTGAGTGGTCAAAATCAATTCTTAGTAGAGAGGGTTGGATCTCTCGAAATAGTATCTTTACTCCAATTATTGTAATAATTAGAATATTGTATTATTCTTAGAATAGGAGATAAGTTGTTAGTATAGGTGTGTATCAGAGTTTGAGAATAGCAATTTAATGGTTGAGTTGATAAAAATAGAGATTGAGTTGTCCATGCAGTTAGGATAGGATTTGATTCATAAAAGAGGAAAGAATGGAATGACAGAGAGATTAGATGATTGAGAACAAAGTGAGTAAGTGAGAGTTTGAGTGAGAGATAGGGTTTTAGATTGAAATAGAGGTAAGATACACTATTGTAATCGAGCCAAGAGGGCCAAGACTTTGTAATTTCCATTTGTTGAATAATTGAAGTGTCGTGTGGATGCACTCTTCTAGTGCAGAAATTCATTTGTAGTTGTGTATCAGCGTTCTGGACCCTAATCACGTATTTTTCTCTTTTAAACATTTTATTTATAAATCACAGTCAATTAGTGTTAAGAGTTAGTATAGAGCTTAAGCACTAAATCTTTCCTTAAGCGCCTTTCTTAAAATATGAATTAAGCACATGGGTAGTCTTTGGAAAGTGGTAAGCGATATCTCGCGTGCCCTAAAAATTGTAAATGGTATTTCTAGATTTCATGCGATTAAGCTTAGCAGGTGACACATAGCAGGAGAAAAATACTTTTCTTGTGCGCTCTCGACCTGATATCGGTTGTACAAGAATCTGCGGATGGCATGATATTTGTTCGATTGGTTGGGTCACATCGATGCTAGAGATCGTACGGGCTAATTGGCGAGTGGACGATGTGATTTCCATTAGATCTAAAGGAGAGAAACCAATGGTGAAAATTGAACCACCTGACAAAATGGAAAGTCAAAGAAAACATTGATGGTGATTGGTCAGGTAAGTGGGACCCTCACGGGGAAGCTACATGTACAGAATCTATGTAACGCATAGCTGATTGGTTCTAAAGTTAACCAATAGTCTAATTCTAGTCTACCACCCCATTTTCGTCATCCGCCTACATCAGGGTGGTATAATTCAACCTAGTCAAAGTTCTTTCTCTACTCCAGTAGTATTGGTTCACAAGAAGGATGGATCATGGCGCATGTGTTGAGATTATAAGGAGCTCAATAACTCACTATTAAAGATAAAATTCCCATTCATGTCACTCATGAATTATTGGATGAATTGCATGGATCAATTTGCTTCACCGAGTTGGATCTTCATTCAAGATATCATCAAATCATAATGAAGACTAAAGACATTCTAAAAACAACATTTAGAACTCATGAGGCTCATTATGAATTTTTGGTCATGCCTTTTGGCCTTACTAATGCACCTTCTACATTTCAAGGTTTGATGAATTCCATTTTCAAACCCTTTCTTAGAAAATTTGTGTTATTATTTTTTGATGATGTACTAATCTACAAAAAGTCTTGGAAAGATCATGTCCAACATGTTGACATGGTGCTCAAACTATTGGAGGAAAAACAACTATATGCAAAAATCTTTAAATGTTTCTTTGGAGTAAAATAGGTGGAATATCTGGGTCATATTGTATCTCATGAAGGTGTTAAGGTAGACCCTTGAAAAATTAAAACCATTAAGGAATGGAAAATCCCCACATCCATAAAGCATATACGAGGATTTCTCATGTTGACAGGGTATTATCGCAAGTTTGTTAAGAATTATGGGAGAATAACAACACCTCTAACAACATTATTGAAGAAATATGCATTTTCATGGACTCCAGAAGCAATGAAGGCCTATGAATATCTTAAAGAGGCAATGTGCTAAGCACCAGTCTTAGCTACACTGGACTTCACAAATTTTTTTATTGTGGAATGTGATGCCTCAGGAAATGGAGTTGGTGCTGTTTTAAGGCAAGAAGAAAGACCCATTTCTTTCAAAAGTCATCCAATCAAAGGAAAGTATTTACACAAAGCTATTTATGAGAAGGAAATGTTGTCAATACTACATTCACTTAAGAAATGGTGATCCTACCTAATGGGAAGACACATCAAGGTAAAAACAGATAATGATAGTCTTAAATACTTTTTAGAACAAATATTATCTTCAGAAGAGCAACAAAAATGAGTCACAAAGATGTTGAGTTATGGCTTTGAAATCATCTACAAAAAAGGGAAGAAAAATGTTGTGACAGATGCACTCTCAAGAAATGATGAGGATGTGGAAGCTTTTCTTTGTGCCATTTCTATTATCCAACCAGATTGGATAAACAAAGCAAGGGATGAATGGAAGAATGAAAAGGAAGTGTGGGCACTCATTCAAAAGATACAACAAGATCCCAGTACATTTGATACATTTAGCTGGAAAAATGATTCGTTATGGTACAAGGATTGGTTATACCTATGTAAGAATTAACAACTCAAAAAAAAAATTCTTAGGGAATTGCACACCTCTCCCTTAGGAGGTTACTCAGGATATCTAAAAAAATACCATAGGGTTAAGAAGCATTTTTTTTAAGATGGCCTTAAATTGGATATTCAAAATTTTGTGGCCAAATGTTTGGTTTGCCAACAAGAAAAGGTCGAAACAATTAAGACCCCATGACTATTACAACCTTTATCCATTCCAAGCCAACATTGGGAGGAGGTTTCAATGGATTTTATCATAGGTTTACCCAAGTCCAAAGGAAAGAGTGTTATCATGGTGGTAGTTGATAGACTTACCAAGTATGCACACTTTTGTGCATTATCTCAACCATTTAAAGCGAGTACAATTTCTACTGCATTTATGGAAACAATTCAAAAGCTACATGGAAACCCAAAGATTATTGTAAGCGATAGAGATCCCATTTTCATTGGAAATTTTTGGACAAAATTATTTTCTTGTCTTGGTACTCAGTTAGCTCATAACTCATCTTATCATTGTCAATCTGATGGGAAAACTAAGATAGTAAACAAATGTTTGGTCTAATAAACAAACACAATGGGTCAAATGGTTGCCTTTGGTTGAATGGTGGTATAACATTTCCTTCCATACTGCAACAAAAATGACCCCATTTACAACACTTTATGGATATCATCCACCATCCATGACATCATTGATCCAGGTGGATCTTCAGACATAGTGGCATGGTAAATCTCCAAATTCAAAGTGGAAGAAACGAAAGTATCTTGACATCAAATTGAAGTGCTCATCGCCCTGATTCCAAGGGTGCAAACGACACTCCATTCTGAGTTCGAATGAAGGAGATAGAAGTAGTCAAAGTGTTGGGTTGGCTTGCAGGAAATAGAGGAAAATGAAAGTTCAAGGATTCTCCCAGAAATAGTCTTGTTGTGTAGATCTTTTGATTCTGAATCTATCGCAATTTGAATGGGCTAGAATGGACTTCGAATGATGAAGTTATCGCCAAAAGAGTTTACCTTTGTTCCTTTCAAAAAGGAGGAATTTCTTCAAATAATAGGCCTAAAGCCTTAAAAGCGAAAATTGCAATTGGAGGAGTCAAAAGGGTGGACTTAAGGCAAGGACAAAGGAAACCTCGATCAACAATCTCTGACTAATCGCAATTGGGGACAAGCGATTGACGATATCGAGACTTTAGAACCGACGATATGCAATGGAGTGATCAGATCGGTAGATCATGTCGGTGGTGATCACCAATATTGAAGTGATAATGTTGCAACTCCTGGCGCTTCCTACTTTACTTTTATCAACCCGATAGTTCGTAACAAACTTGGAAGTGACGGTGCTGTATGCACAAGTACTAGCTCTTACTGCAAGCTGTCACTTGGTCAGCTCGCGCAAGATCACTAGGAGCTCAAGCCAAATTCTATGAGTTTCTAGAAGAATATTTTAACTATGATGAAAGAAAGCTAACTCTATAGAGGCTATTCTATTTGCAGAAAGAGAAAGAAGACTGGAATGTAAAAGCAAACCCTAGCAAACCCTAGCAAACCCTAACTTACACACTATCCCTACTTTTACAGGAAAAGAGATGAAAATTGATGAAATGAGTGCCACTGACTATTGAAAAGGTAAATTGCATTTATTCAAGCTACTTCTGAAAAGAAAAGAGAAGAAAACATATTTTTGTTCTTTTGAGTGTTTTTATGTGAAATTATTATGCTTGTGATTTATCTGGTTGTGATTGTGCAGAGGTTTGGTGGTGAAGGAAGGTGGAGTTGGTTTTTACAGAGGTGGAGGAAGGTGTGGAGAGGTCCTAAGAAGCCCCTAGTACCCTTCTGAAGACCTCCATTGCAATCAGAATTTGAAAAACCGCTTATAGGGGATTTTACAGGAGGCTGCAGGGGATCTATAGGAGGATCTATAGGAGGAGGTCGAGAGCTATTTTCGGAAGTTTTGAAGGTGGAAAAATTATCGAAAAGGGTAACTGAAGGCTAGATGAAGGTGCTGAGGTGTCTGGGGCTTGTCAAGGAAGATCAAGAGGGAACATGATGGTTCGATTTGTTCAAATGGCAAGAGGGCAACTTATGGAGAAAAGCAAAAATTAGGGCAGATTGGCAAAATGTTGCGAATGACTTGGGAAATCTGTGAGAAGTGAGCTAGTGCTGGCTGCTTTATGGATGTATGGTGAGCTTAGGTGTCCTGCAAGAGATTTTCACATCTACTTACAAAACCTGATCAAAGAAAGGACTAACTATACCATGAAAACATAAATTTCTCTAGCTTGACCTAATTTTTGACCTACAAATAGAAAATGTTGAACAGTAACCTTTGAACATAAAAGAATGCAGAGAGATCTATTGTAAAAGAATAGGAAATGATCTAGGCAACTGAATCTGAATCAATATATCAATCTTTCCAAATCAAGTCATCACACTAGAAATTGCATGGAGGAGCAAAACTATGTTTTTGGTGGCAACAGTAGTGCCTTGACCTCAAATCATAGTCCCATAAAGGGAGAAAGGAGATCAAGGCCTACTATTGGCCTTTTTGAATCTTATTTTGTCACTACAGTAACCTACCTAAGAAACTGAAACGAAAACAACTATGCAAACCATAAAAAGCAAGCTAATCTAAACAAAGCAAAATGAATCTATGTAGCAGAAATTAACTCATGAACTGAAGCAAAAACTTATAAGTAAAAAGCAAGAGGTGCTGAGCAGCTTAGGCTAGGCCCTAACCCAAGAGCTTCAGCCCTATGAAAGAGATTAGTGCTGGCTTAGGAAATATTTCATCTTCATTATCAAAAATAATAGTCACATTACATGAATTGTTCTCAAAAGGAAACTCGAAAATGAGTTGAACGCTTCGCAGAAGTGAGAAAATTCTACTAATGACTGGCTAACCTACTGAGGCTCTAAGCCCCCTTATTTATACAAATGGATATCTCCAACAATCGTCCTAAAATCAAGGAGCTCGGCTTCCCAGAATTGGAGATAAAGAACAGTCCTTCTTTACTTGCTCAGTTGCCCCTAGGAATGTGGATCTTTGTGCTTCGAGTTGCTGATGGAGGATTTGAGGAAAGGGGTCATAAATGAAGGAGACACCCCCCTACAAATCCTCTTCCCTTTTTCCCTTGATTATTTTTTTCCATTTTATCATAAATCCCTTGACTTTGATTAAAATTGACCAAAAAACTGCATAAAACACACATTAGACTACATGGCAAAAGGGCTAACCCAATTCACTCTATCAACATAAATATATTCAAAAAAATGCAATAAACTAATGAGAATAGTGGATTAAGTCAAATTAAGAGGAAAAATGAGCCCATATAATTACTCATTTCTGGGGCCCAACATCACCCCCTACTGAATGGGTTGCTCATCCTTTGAGCAACTAGTCTAACTCTTCATCCTTGATGGCTCTGACAGATTCCCTAACATCCCATGCTTCTGATGTGATATCTTCTTCTTTATCATGGAATCCTGCCTTTCTATCCACCTATTCCCATTGTTTTTGTTCTTCCTCCTCTTTTACTCCTTCCAGCAGTCCTTGTAGCAGTGGAGGACTAGATTTGAGGCCAATCCAATTGGCCTTCAAACTTTGCATAGAGTGCTTATATAGTGGCACTCTCCTCATGGCTTCCCTCATCCTGTTTAGGGAGTGATACTCCTTGATCCGTAGGCTGCGTGGCAATGTGTTCCACCTTCTCATGCATGCATGAATGTAGTCATCTCCAAACAATCTCTCCATGTCCTCGAAATGTTCAATAACATGGGATTGCTTATCAACATAGTCTGGGACAACTTGAGGATTAGCTGCAAGGTGTTGGTGGGCATAGATGAGAGCCATGGGTTCTGATCTAATCATCAGGGGTTCATTAAGCTCTTTTTCCATCATTTTCTAGATTTCTGCTGCCCTTTTCTCTTCATGGCTCATCCAAGATGCCATGGCCATCAGTTGCAAGTCTCCCAACGTAGCATTAGAATCCCATAGGTTCATATCGGTAAGGGTCAGGTTGTGCAAGTAAAACTCTGCTAGCTTCGTTTTGTCCTCAGCTGAACTGTGATCACATAGATGCATGAATTGGCCATAATCTTGGAAAGGTATTGTGCCCCTCTAGGCCAATATCTTGATCTAAAATTGGAGCCATTGATCCTTGAGGTACACTTCAGATGATTTGGCTGGCTACCTACACTGTAATGTCTCCATAGCCCAACTGGCCATGCAAGCTAATTAGGCTTCCTTTTCCTGTAGCTCCCTTCTGAAAATCAACACCTCATTTTTTGCCTGGGATTCTCTTTCCTGTTGCTATTTTATTAATGTCTCACTTTCTACTTGGGGTTCCTCTTCCTGTTGCAGTCTTTTTAAGATTGACAACTCATTTCCTCCTTGAGGTTCCCTTTCTTGTAGCTTCTTCTTTAACATTTCATTTTTTGCCTCCAATTGAGCTCTTTTGATGCTTTTTGTATGCCTTACCATGCTCAATTCTTTGCCCATTTCCCTCAATTTGTTTTTCATGTGCCCCATGTCTTCCACCCCTTTTGATTTTGCAATCTGCATCCATGTATGGGTCCTTACTCTTTCCTTTTCTAGCTCAAAGAAAAGAGGGACTGCAAACTTTTGTTGGATGATCTTCCCCCCTTCCAGAAGGTTGTAGTAAGAGCCTAAGTTAGGCTGAAGTCCAGGATCTGGTATCTTTTTTTCCTTGTCTTCCTACTTGGTCTGTTCTTCTGCCTTCCTTTCAAGTTTTTTAGTCTCTTGGAGCTTTGCCAATGTCTCCTATAGAGAGGTCTATGCCTCCTGTAGAGAGGTCTACGCCTCCTATAGGACTGTTTTAGAGTCCATTAGTTTGATCCTTTCTTTCCAAGTAGAGGTCTTAGGACTTCCTCTTTCGTAAGTGATGGGGGTTTTGGATGGAGATTCCTCCTTTGTTGCAGTAGGGACATCCTCAATGATGATGGGCTCCTTTGAAGGTGGCTGAGGCTTCCCCATCTTTATTCTGGTGCTCTTTCGAGCCTTGAAGTACATAGATGGTTGTCTCTTCCTTTTTCCTTTGGGTTTGGCTAGAGTACTAAGTGCAGCAAGAACAACTGCTACCTCTCTTGCTAGTGTCTCAAGAGACACTTCTTCTTGCTTTGTTTCTTATTCTTCATCTGTTGTTTTTCCTGTTTTTTCTAGTTTTGTTTCTACTGCCTCTGAATTTGTTTTCTCCTCTACTTGATTAGTTTTTTTCTTTCCTGTGGCAACCTTTTTCTGCCCTGTCTTAGGCTTCTTCCTATCAGTTTTTGGTCTCTTCTTTTTCTCTGTTGTGGTTCTACCCTTTTCTGCTTTTGATTCTTTCTTCTTCTCTACTTTAGGTTAATCTTTGGTGTTGTCATGTTTCTCCTCTCCTGTCTGGTTTCCTCCTTCTTCTGTGTGGGGTTCCTCTTCTTCCAATTGAGTGTTCTTTTCTTCTTCATGGATTTCCTTCTCAGCTTCCCCTTTTTGTTCCTCCTCTTCACTTCCAGATGGACTGAGGTCATTAGTGAGAGTTTTTATATCAGCCTCCTTAGTCATGTTCCTGAAAATCTCCCAGTCTATGGGGATTGTGAAAGTGTGGAGGGCATCCTCCACTAGCAATTTAATTAGCCCATGGTGATCCAATTGGTCTAGAACCCCTGCCTTCAATTTGGTGCTAGAATCTATCAAGGATTGGAGGAGAAAATATGGAACACTGAGTTTTATGGATGCAAGAAGGTCCATGCCATATCTTAATTCATGTAACAGTCTTAAATGGTCCCCATAAACTATGTTGTATTTGCCTTCACAAGAGATGTATTTCATGATCTGATAACTAACCTCACCCCATGGATAAGGTATACTTGTCCTCCTGATGCCATTCTTATCCTCCATAGGATGTTCATTAGGCTGGAAAAAGGTCTTCTTGGAAACATGACCCAATGGTTTTTCTTCTTTTCTCTAGGGTAGCCCAAGTGGGATACCAGTGACCCTACTGATGAATTCTTGTGTGAGTTATATGGTTAGACCCTTGAAACTGACAGTAGCATGGGTTTTTGAGTGAGGTTTTAAAGACAATAAAAATTCCTCTGTGACTTCCTCATCATACACATGAAATTTTTCAAAGAATAGCATCCAATTTTCCCTGGTAAAGAGGGCTACCACTTTTGGATGTTCGTACATCTTATTTAAATTTAGAGGCTCCTTCCTCATAAAACTCCCTGTCATGATGTTCAGAGACTACTGGAATGTCTTAGGTGAGGAGGAAGGCAACAAATTTCAAACTTGGAAAGAAAGGAATAGCTGAGGTTTTCTTTCTGGAACCAGAGAGAGAGTTTTTGTGTTCTTCCTTTTTAACAAAAACAAATTGGAACTTTCCTTCCTTCCAAAATTTGTTCTTAAACTTAATTTAATTCTCGGTCTGTTGGAGGGAAACAATATCTTAAAAAACAGAGAGTATATAGAATAGTGTTTTCTTCCTTTCACAAAATAAGCAGACTGCCCAATGCAAGTTCACTTTTTTACAGGCTTAATTTTCTAGAGTTTCATCATGTTAGGGTCCCACCCTAACCCCCTTATTTATATAGTAGGATCGAGTCATAGTTATAGTTAAGTAAGGAGTCAATAAAGCCCATATTAATAATTGTAAGTGGTTAACCCACAATTAATGATGGGACCACAATTAGTTGCAAATGGGCCATGGTATTAGATAGATGGTATTAATAAGAACCATGGTATTGATCCATCGTATTGCATGTATGAGTCATATATAAAGGATAGAGACTCCCTGCGAGGAGCATCATGTCTTATTTTGTAATCGAGGTCTGCTCTATTGGAGGTTGCCACCTCGAAGAGGCAAGTGAACATTTCTTTCTAAATAATAAAATACTTGCTCTTGTTTCTCACTTTTCTATGTTCTGGATATATTTCTTCACCTATTTGGTGTTCTTGTAATCGTCTTGCAGGTTAATAGCATAACAGGTGGTATCAGAGCACTTTCCAAGGCAGGTGGGATCTCCATTTCTTAACAATTTTTTTTTTTGGCTAGAGACATGTTCCGATGTCTTTAAACCATGGGATCTGTCGTTGAGCGCATAAACATGCGGATTTGGGGAGGCATGCATGCAGGAAATACAAGAGGTGGTCACGCTTGTTGGACTCCCTTGTAACCCCTGCGGGTACCCCTTCGAGTAGTAGCGCATTAGACAAAACCGTGCATAGATTGCCTTCCAAGTACCCTCTGGGTATATCGGAAGCCCCCTAGCTCCTTTGAAACCTCGCCATAGATAAACCATCGGTTGTCTTGCTACTACAGTACACTGAGAATAGCACTCGAAGAGATTACTCGCCCGTACGATAGGGTAGTCGGGTTTTATGGCTAAGGGTACAATTGATCCTCCTTAGTTATAGCCCTAAAACATCGGACCGAGTACTACTGTCAGACCCTTATGTATATTGCGATCTGTAGCACCTGACACTCCTCGAGACCATAGTTCCCTTTTCTATCTTGGGATCACGCATAATCTCTGCCAGATCAGATCTCGCAAGGGTGTTTGTAGCAGCAGCAGAAATCAGTCTCGTAGTTCCGAGTTAGCATACCAACCTTTCCGATCTATTAGATCCATCAGATCTGCAGCAACAATTTGTCCGCTGATCAGAGCTATCTGATTAGCCATTGGCCGTTTGAGACCCCCCGGGGCGCTTATTGGTGATCTAGCCCATAAGAATCAGGACAACGAGCTGAGCAAGGTGGTACCATTCCATTGTTAGTGAAAAAAAATTCGAGCGGTCCCAAATTTCAAGTACATTGGATTGGTGCATGGTAGAAACTAGAGCTCAAGCTATGGCCAATGAGAAAATAGACAAAATTGAACAATCCTTGCAAGCCATCCAATCTCAGCTTGACAAACTAACTGACGCACTCTCTAAGGGTAAGGAGGAAGCCCGCAAGGAGGCGTATATTGGCAATGGACACAGTGAGGGTGAGTCTAGCCACTCTATTCACCTCTGGGGCACCCACCAACAATCCCGTCCGCGACGTCCCAAGCTGGATATGCATAAATTTGATGGTTCTCACCTGGCCGCATGGGTATTACAAATGGAGCAGTATTTCTATCTGAATAACATCTTAGATAATGAGACTCAGCTTATGGTGGGGATCATGTACTTGGACAATGAAAGATGGTAATGGTGGGAATGGCATCAACATTGCAATGGAAGTTTTATGACTTGGGCCACCTTCAAAAAAGCTCTTATAGAGAGATTTGACCAGGAATCTACTTTTTTGGGTCATCTCACTAAGCTCTGATAGACTAGCACAGTGGATGAATATGTTACAGCCTTTGAAGCCTTAGCTTTCTGCACTAGGGATCTCCCAGATGCGTTCTACATGGAATGTTTTATCAGCGGTCTTAAAGAGGCCACACAAGCCCATGTCTGACTACACCACCCTCCCACATGGTCGGAGGCTTGCAAGGTAGCTCGTAACGTGGAACGTGCGTTAGAAGCCTAGTCCATTCGTCCAAATTTCACTGCCAAAGGTCGCCCCCCACAGGCTCACAACACGACTCAAACACTTAAGGGTAAAAAGGTGTCACCTGCAGAAATGGTTGAAGGAAGAAAGCAGGGATTATGTTACTACTGTGATGAAAAATACTCCCCAGGTCATAAATGCAAGGAGCCCAAATTTTTTCAAATTGATGCCACTGAGGAAACCCCACCACTTGACGAACCAGAGGAGGTAGAAGAGAAAAACCAGAAGGACAATGTCCCTGGCGAACCAGTTATTTCGCTGCATGCTTTAGCAAGGATTTCTTCACCTCAAACTCTCAAAATTAGAGGTTTTACTAAACATCGCCCAGTAGTAGTCTTAATTGATAGTGGAAGTACACATAATTTCATCCATCAAAAAGTCGTGGAAGCAGTGCATTGTTTTGTAAGAGCAGTTTCTAACTTCCAAGTCCAAATTGCATATGGGGGAACAATGAAATGTGAAGGCCGCTGTGAAAATGTCAAACTTCAAATGGGGGATTATTAGTTAAAGACCCACATGTTTTCCATACACATGGGAGGGTGTGACATTGTCCTCAGTGTTGAATGGCTTTGGACTCTTGGGCCTATCACAATAGATTTCCAGGAGTTATATATGAGCTTTAAGCGGAACAAATCCACACATACCCTCCGTGGACTCTAGGTGGGAGCTCCATCTATCATCAGCTCACATAGGATGGAAAAATTGCTAAAAAAGGGCCATCATGGAGTTATAGCTCAATTTAATGCCATCCAGGCCGTCGAACCCATTTCTTTGCGGATTCATCCTGAGATGCAACAGATTTTTAATAACCATCTGCCAGTCTTTGACAAGCCTCATGAGCATCCACCCTCATGAGGGGAACATGATCATAGCATCACCTTGGTTCTAGGGGCCCAACCACCAAAACTGCACCCATATAGATATCTGTTCACCCAAAAGAATGAAATAGAAAAAATAATCAAGGAACTTTTGGAAGCAGGTGTCATTCGTCCCAGCATTAGTCCTTATTCATCACCGGTGGTCATGGTACTCAAGAAATATGGGGAATGTCGAATGTGTCCAGACTTCAAGGCCCTCAATAAGTTGACAGCCAAAGATAAATTTCCCATCCCGGTTGTTGATTATTTGTTGGATGAACCCAATGGGGCTCAATTCTTCACTAAGTTGGATGTTCGCTCAGGCTACCACAAATTCGCATGAAGGAAGTCGACATTCGAAAGACTGCTTTTAGAACTCATGAAGGCCATTATGAGTTCCTGGTCATGCCATTCAGTCTTTGTAATGCCCCATCTATTTTTCAGAACCTTATGAACCACCTTCTCAAACCATATCTCAGGAAATTTGTCCTTTTCTTCTTCGATGACATCCTCATCTATAGTTGCACTTTGGCCGCACATCTTCACCATGTAGATCTGCTCTTGCAACTGCTCCGCAAGCATAAATTATTTGTTAATATGTCCAAATGTTCTTTCGGCATGGAAGAAGTTGAGTATTTGGGCCACATTGTGGGGCATGAAGGTGTGAAGGTGGACCCCAAAAAGATCCAGGCAATGCAGGATTGGCCTCAACCTAAGACCTTGAAGAGCCTGAGAGGATTTTTAGGTCTCATAGGCTATTATCGCAAATTTGTCCGCAATTATGGTTGCATTACGAAGCCCATCACTCAACTCCTCAAGAAAAATTCATTCTTCTAGAATGATGATGCACAACAGGTATTTACAGCTCTAAAAAATGCCATGTGTTCCACTCGAGTTCTAGCAGTACCTGATTTCACCAAATCTTTTGTCATTGACTGTGATGCTTCAGGTACAGGTATTGGGGTGGTCTTAATGCAGGAAGGTCGACCCTTGGCCTTCACAAGCCAACAAGTAAGTGGGAAGAATCTGGGACAATCTACCTATGAGAAGGAAATGATGGCCATCTTACATGCAATAGATACCTGGTGACCTTACTTACTGGGGCGACGTTTCCAAATCCACATAGAGCATCATAGTCTTAAATATGTTTTGGAGCAACGCCTATCCTCCCCATAACAAAATAAATGGCTCGCCAAAATGCTGGGATATGATTATGAGATCATTTACAAGAAAGGGCACAAAAATAGTGTAGCAGATGCATTATCTTGCCAATTTGAGGAGGAAAGTACCTTGCTCGCAATTTCCCTTCCCATTCCAGAATGGATTGAAGAGGCTCGCAGGGAATGGTTTTCACATCCCTCGCTCTCCCAACTCATTACTCAATTGCAGGTGGATCCAAATTCCACCAAGGGATACTCGTGGTAGGATGAGATTCTTCGCTACAAGGACAAAGTTGTAATATCACCAACATCCACCCTCAAAAGCCGCATTTTGGCAAAATTGCACTCATCCCCCCTTGCAGGACATTCAGGCTTTCAGAGGACATATGCTCACACTGGAAGATCATTTTTTTGGACAGGCGTGAAAAAGGGCATCCTTACTTTTGTAGCGAAATGCGATGTCTGTCAACGCCACAAAGGGAAGACAATCAAAGCACCAGGCACATTACAACCATTGCCCATCCCGACATCTATATGGACGGAGGTTTCTATGGATTTCATTACAGGTCTTCCAAAGTCAAGAAACAAGTCAGTCATCATGGTGGTTGTCGACCAAATTTCTAAGTATTCTCATTTTTGCGCCCTACCCCACCCGTTTACACCGACTTTGGTCGCTCAATCTTTCATGGATAAGATCGTCAAATTGCATGGCATGTCCACTTCTATTGTGTCTGATCGTGACCCGATCTTCACTAGTAATTTTTGGCAAGAACTCTTCAGGCTACAAGGCACCCAACTAAAACTCAGTACTTCCTATCATCCATAAACGGATGGTCAAACTGAAGCCGTCAACAAATTTCTGGAAACCTACCTTAGGTGTTTCACTTCAGAAAAGAAACATCTATGGGCATAGTGGTTGCCTCTAGCTGAATGGTGGTATAACACCAACTATCATGCCACCACCAAAGTGACTCCCTATGAAGCAGTTTATGGTCAACTCCCTCCTTCCCCTACTTCTTGTATCAAGGGGTGCTCAAAGGTACAAGGAGTGGATCAAATCCTACAAAACCACACAACCATGCTCGCCCATCTTAGAGAGAATCTTCATCAAGCTCAAAACCGCATGAAGCAACAGGTAGATTAGCATCGCTCAGAGTGCCAATTTCAAGAAAGGGATCAGGTATTTTTGAGGCTGCAACCATATAAGCAAACTTCACTCAAAGACAAGGGTTTTCATAAACTATCTCCAAAATACTATGGACCATATCAAGTACTTCAGCACATTGGAGAAGTGGCCTACAAGCTAGCTTTGCCACCCACTGCAAAAATCCATCCAGTTTTCCATGTATCATGCCTCAATAAAGTGATTGGGAACAATTGCAGAATTCAAACCAGTCTACCTGAATTGGATGAAGAAGGGTCAATCTGGATCCAACCTGAACAGGTCCTAGACACACGAGAACGGCACCTGCGTGGCCGCATGATCAAGGAAGTCCTCGTTAAGAGGAAAGACACCTCTCCGGAAGATGCAACCTGGGAACCAGCTACTATTCTTCAACAGTTTCCGCAGCTTTAGCCTTGAGGACAAGGCTATTGTTAAGGGGGAGGGCATGTTAGGGTCCCACCCTAACCCCCTTATTTATGTAGTAGGATCGAGTCATAGCTATAGTTAAGTAAGGATTCAATAAAGCCCATATTAATAATTGTAAGTGGTTAACTCGCAATTAATGGCGGGACCACAATTAGTTGCAAATGGGCCATGGTATTAGATAGATGGTATTAATAAGAACCATGGTATTGATCCATGGTATTACATGTATGAGTCATATATAAAGGATAGAGACTCCCTGCAAGGAGCATCATGTATTATTTTGTAATCGAGCTTTGCTCTATTGGAGGTTGCCCCCTCGAAGAGGCAAGTGAACATTGCTTTCTGAATAATAAAATACTTGCTCTTGTTTCTCACTATTCTATGTTCTGGGTATATTTCTTCGCCTATTTGGTGTTCTGGTAATCGTCTTGCAGGTTAAGAGCATAACACATCATCTCTTTATAGAGGAGAATACCATGGAGGAGAAAACAACAGTATTTCAGTGCAAAGGGTAAATGCAGAAACTGTATATATATATTTTATAAAACACAGGCAAACTTTGTTCTCAATTTCCTTCCCCTTTTCAACTCAATACCTCGCTTCAAATCCCACCACCTTTTGTATATATGTGGAAATGTAGAGTGGGTTTTGCTAAGCCTACCTTTTCAAGCTCGAATTTTCCATAAAATCCTGAATTTTCCTTTGTGATGGTGCTCAGAAGGGCTCCGGTAGAACTGTGTTTCTGCTCTTGTAGAGTTCGATAATGCTCCTGTAGAGCCCGATAAGCAGAAGGGTTCTGAAACTGACAGAGAGCAATTGGTTCAAGGCTCTGGAGGTGGTAGGTAGGTTGCTACAGCCGAGAGCTCATCGATACAAATCAAAACAAAGGTGGTGGAGGTGGTTCACTGCAACATACTTAAGCTTATGGGAGTGTTCTGCGGTGACGAGCTGAGGTGGCAAGAAGGGTACGTTACCCTCATCTGGACCGTTGGTCCCTACTTTAGTGTCATGATGAAACCTTTATGCCGCCTACCATAATTATTTCAATAATTCCCATTAGATGTCGCCACTACATGTTTTGAGATTTTCTCGAGTGGACTGATCACACATGTTGATTGCAACCACTCAGCGCTGTTTGAAATGGACGAGGCATTGTTTGAACTTGATGATGGGTGTTGTTTGAAATGGACAAGGGTGGCTAGTTAGCTGGCCACCGATCTCATTTAATCACAACCATCTCACTTGTCCATGTACATTTTAAATTATACTCATGCAACAGAGGAACGAGTTTAGTCACTTACTTGTTAGTCACTACCATGCTGTTGCATGCTCAGACTTTGGCGTTCTATTCATGGATTGCTGTTGCTAGTGCCCGTGGCTCTTGAATTGGTGGCTTGACTACCTCGTAATGGTAATCTTTAATCAGGACCGACTCCTTGCACGTCTTATACATCTGTGGCTGCACTGACCTTGCCTCTGGAGCTCAATTTTTAAGGGGATTATCTACTACAGGAATCCTGCAGGATTTCCTATAACTACTTCTCCCTCTAAAACTTTTGGCTGAGCCTTGAGCAAGGACTAGAGAGATAGCTGAGGAAGGTTTTGTCAGTTAAGGAAAAGCAACTGGTATGCACTAGGTAAGAGTTAAGTTAAGGGTGCTGCTTGTTTTTTCTATTTCATTTTTTTTTAAACAAAAGAAACATGATTTCTATGTTTTCTGTGCAGGGAAGAAAGAAACGAGTGGAAATGCAATGGTGCAGGTATGTAATGGAGAGTTAGGAGGATGAATGGTGGCAAGGGGGTCTACAGGTCTTCTGGACAAGTTTCTAACCCTTTGATCCTTTTCTTGATTTGATTTCGAGTTTTCTATGGTTTCTACAGGAGCCTCTTGGAGAATGCACATAACCTCTTGTAGGATGCATAATTTCCAGAAAAGGTGAGACTGGGGACTGGGAAAAGGCAATAATGATGGAGAAATGGTCTATCAAAGGTGTATTTGGCTCGGCCATGTCCCTTTTTCTTCTGTGGCCCTCCTGCAACCTGCAATGTATTAAAAAAAAGTTAATTTTTCTATTCCTATTTTTTCTTCTTTCTCTGTTTTTTTTTTCTTATGAGATAGTTGGGGTGCCTCCAGGAGGTTTTCACCCTCACTACCTACCCTGGGTGCCTCCAAAGGGAGGTTTTCACCCAAGGATCTTTTTTCTCCTCTTTTTTTTATATATTTTTTTTAGGGTGTGGGTGGAGTGGAGGCAGAGACTTGCTCTACTACCAACACTGTTTTACTGAGATTCTCAATGAATTCTTGCTTGGAGAGGGATTTCCCATAGATTTTCAACCTATGCCCATTGACAAGCATGGGGATGGCTTCTTCATCAATGGTCCTGATCAAAACTGAACCATTGCCATTGCACCTTTCTACTGTGTATGGGCCCAGCCATCTTGTCCTCAGTTTGCCCTTGAAATATTTATACCTTCAATCATATAGCAATGCCCAATATCCTTCCTGGAATTGTTTCTCTTTGGGGTGTCTGTCATGCCATATTTTCCTTTGAAGCTAGACTACCTCTGAGTGGAGAAGGTCTTGCAATCTTTGTTAATCCAATCAATTTAGCTGAAGTAACCTTTCCTTTTGTGCATGGCTGAGATCTAAATCCAGCTGAGCTGCCATCCTTAGTGTGTTATATTCAAATTCTTTTGATAGCAAATCCCTCTTCCCATAGACCAGCTCATAGGGTTTGAACCCTGTGGTGGTCTTCTAGGTGGTGTTATAGGCCTAGGTGGCCTTAACCAATAGATCTGCCCAATATTTTCTTCTGCTGCTCACTACCTTGGCCAAAATCCCTTCCAAAGCTCTGTTAGTGACTTCCACCTGTCCATTTGCTTGCAAATGATAAAGGGTGGAAGTTTTGTGCTTAATTTTGTGATGTGTGAGCAAGTCTTCAACCATATTGGAGGTAAACTAACTCCCTTGATCTGTGACTAATTCTCTTGGATATCCAAACTTGTAGAATATATTCTCTCTAAAAAAATCAGCTACTTTTTTTTTTTGTTGTTGCCTTGATCTTCTTTTTTCTTCCTGTTTTCTCATATAATCAGTACACATGATGATGTAAGGTTTCTGCTTTGAAGGAGGGTGGACAAGAACCACAAAGTCCATGCCTCACTTCTCAAATGGCTCGAAAGTCACTTGAGGTTACAGGGGCATCTCATCCCTTGGAGTAGGTTTCCCCATCCTTTGACATCGGTCACATTGGCTGATATATCTCCTTACATCTTGATGAAGAGTGGGCCAATAGTAACCTGCTTGGAGGATTTTGAAGGCAATCCTATTTGCTACAAAATGGCCCCACAACGCCCATCATGACAGGTTAGGAGAATGTCAAAAGCTTCCTCCTACCTGACACATCTCCTCAAAACCTGATCTGGGCCAAGTTTGAAGAGATTGCCCCCAATCTAGGTGAATGGGGCACTTTTCCTCATGATCTTGCTCTTCTCTTTTGAGGACAGGTGTGGCGGGAACTGTGCGAAAAACAAGTAATTTGCTATATCAGCAATCCATGGAGAGAGTACTGAGATAGCAAATAGGTGTTCATTTGGCATTTGATCATCCACCATTCCTTCTTCACCTGCAAGCAGATCTATTCTAGACAAAAAATCAGCAACAACATTTTCCTTACCCAGCTTATCAACAATGGTTAAATCAAATTGCTGCAATAAAAGAAACCATCTAATAATGCGAGCATTTACATTTGGTTTTTTCATTAAATACCTAATTGCAGCATGATCAATGTGTACAAATGTTTGATAGCCGGTGATGTAGTGTTTGAACTTATTTAGGGAATGGACTACAGCTAGGAGCTCCTTTTCAGTTATAGTGTAGTTTAATTATGCCTTCGACAAGTTTTTACTTACAAAATATATGGCATAAGGCAACTTCTCATCGACTTGCCCTAAGGCTGCTCCTATCACTTTGTTTGAGGCATTTATATGAATGTGGAAAGGTAGGGCCCAGTTTGGACATCTCAGAATTGGGGCAGTCACCAGTTTGCTTTTTAAGGTATCCAGAGCCTCTTGACAGTTGTCAGTCCATATGAACTCAGCATCTTTTCCCAAAAGACCAAATAATGGAGAGGCTAGCTTACTGAAATCCTTAATGAATCTTATATAATACCCTTCAAAACCTAGGAAACTTTGAACATCTCTTACCTTTTGAGGAGGTGGGACCCTTTGGATGATAGCAATTTTCTTGGGGTCCACCTGTAATCCTTGCAGAGAGATTTCATGACCTAGCACGGTCCCTTCAGTCATCAAGAATTCACATTTTTTAGGACTGAGGGACAAGTTCATTTCAATACACTTGTCCAAAACATTTCCTAGGTTAGACAAAGCTTCCTGGAAGTTAAAAACATAAGGGATAAAGTCATCCATATAGACTTCCACTGCATCATGAACTAGTTCAGCAAATATACTCAATACTGCTCTTTGGAAAGTGGCGGGAGCATTAAACAATCCAAAAGGAAGGACCCAATATTTAAAGGTACCCCAAGGACAAGTGAAAGTGGTCTTATCTTGGTCTTCTGGGCTGATTTGGATCTGGTTGTACCCGCTAAACACATCTAGGAAGGAGAAAAAATTATTCCCTACGAGGCCATCTAACACTTGATCTATGAAAGGCAAAGGAAAATGGTCCTCCTTGGTGGCCTTGTTTAGTTCCCGATAATCGACGCAGATTCTCCACTGCCCATTTTTCTTTGGCACTAGCATCAAATGAGAGACCCATTCACTGTCAGAGATAGGGTAGATGAATCTTGCAGCTAGTAACTTTTGCAGTTCTTCTTTGACAATGTCCTGAAGGGCTAGATTCATCCTCCTTTGAGGCTGCCTGACTGGTTTGCAATCTTCCTTAATGTAAATGTGATGAGTATAGACTGAAGGGTGCACTCCCTTCATCTCCTTATAGCTCCAAGAAAAAGCATCCAAGTGGGGTTTTAATAAGCTACACAGTTCTTTCTCCTGAGATGTGGATAGGAATGAGTTGATTTTTAAGGTTATTTCTGGCTAAATTCCGTATTCTTAACTTGGCGAGAGGTCAGGTCGGCCACACAGAGATCAACTAAAGGATTGGCATGTGTTTCTTCCACCATCTCTTCTAATGGAAACACACTTGGGGGGTGGATTCTGAATCAAGTTTTCAATAAGATCATCCTCGGTTTGTGGGCCCCTTCCCCAAAGGTAGCTTCCACTACACAAAATGGTGCGGAATAGGCTTCATCCTCATATTCCTCCTCCAACCAGAGAGGTAAATCATGTTCTAACAAAGGTTAGGCAGGAGGATATAGGACTCACTTCTTGGACATATGACCATTCTTGATTGTGATGTTCCTAGTTCAATAACTGATGTAGGCATATGCAGTAGCCAACCAAGGTCTTCTCAGGATGAAAGGATCCCTAGTGAGCTTTTCCTTTGGTTGAAGAACTAGGAAATTAGCAGGGTACTCCCAAGAATCGATGGAGACCATTACATCTTCCACAATCCCTTACGGGGTCACGATGGAGCGGTCTGCTAACTGTAGTACTGTTGTGGTCTTTCTTTGGGAGCCTTGAAGGTTGAGCTTCAACGTAGTGTCCTTGGTCATCACATTAATGGCATCCCCTATATCAATCAGGGTATGGGGGATTATGGTGCCATTGATGTGGACATTGACTACAAGGCTTCGAGGGTCTAGATATTTCGGACAGATTACCTACCCCAACATCAGGTCGGATAGTTGTCCTATGACATTGATAGTTGGAGCATCCCTCCTACGCCTGCCTAGGTGCTTGAAGCACTTCTCCTTGATCATATTTTTGTATATTGGCACATCCTTTATGGTTTGGAGAAGTGGTATCTTTACACATAATTGTTTCAATTCACCCAGAAGTTCAGTTTCTTCTAGGGTAGGTTGTGTTGTTCCAGATAATCTCTCAGGAGAGGGTGGAATGGCTTTTGGTTCACTTTCCTTTTTTTCTTCCTCATCCTCGTTATGGGGAGGATAGCTATCTTGGAGAACCTTCCCAGATTGTAGGTTAATCTCCTGAATCTCCAGAGCGTAGGTCGAGCATGATGTTTCCCCACTATATACCTACTAGGCATGTCTATTATTCGGGTTCAGGTTCGGTTGAACATGTATTTGGGTTTGTATTGGTGGAGCAGGAGGCAATGGTTGTGGTTGAGTAGGTGGTGGAGGAAAAAGAGTGATAGGAGAGTTTTACTGGGGCCTCCACCCCTGATGAGGTGCATTCCATTGAGGCTGTGGTTGAGCATAAGAGTGAAATGAATGAGCAGCTGGTTGAGTATGGTATTGAGATGGATATGACCAAGGAGGGGATGTGGACTAGGAAGGATGAGTAGGGGGACCCCAAGAAGGCATGGAAGGGGGTTGATTGGGGTTGTAATATTCCTGGGATGTCCCTTGCATTCCCTACTGGTAAGGTTTGGGCCCATGTGGCCTCCTTTGGTTCATGAAATAGAGTGGTTCAGTGGCTCCTTCGGCCCCCTGGTATACAAATTTAAGTCTGGGCAAGGAAGGGCACTGATTTGTAAAATGGTCTTTTTCACAAACTAAACACACTTCTATAGAGTTCAATGGACATTCGTTCCTAGGATGCCTTTTGGTGCATCTAGGGAAAAAAATGGCCAAAGACCTCTTTGATTCCTCTTGTTTTCTTTTGATATGCAAGGTATCCATTTGAATGGCAAGAGTCTGCATCATCTCGCTCTTGAAACCTTCCAGCAGATTTCCAAATTCACCTCTAAGGGATGAACTGGATGAGGATGTACTGGTTAGGGGTTGACTTCCCCTACCTCTCTTTCTGGCTGCCCTAGAATGGTTTCTAAACACAGGCTTTATGTCTTCATAAGGTAGTTGGTAGATGTCCCCCCCAACCAAGAAATGGAGGATATATAGAAGGTCTTTCGAGACTGCTCTGAGCAGGACCAACTTCAGAGATTCGGGGTCAAGTGTGCACCTGACCCTTTTATAACTGAGCTGAAACCTCTCTTCATAATCTTCCAAGGATTCATCGCTTCCCATGGTCATTCAGAAGATTTCTTCCTTGGTATCCTTTGACCTACAGTAGTCCCAGTATTTGTTATTAAAGTTTTGCTACATCTGATTCCAAGTTGTGATGTTGTTGCCAGGTAACCCCATGAATCAGCGCAATGCTGCATCCTTGAGGGTAGAAGGAAACAATTTCAATTTCTGTTCATCTTCTGCATAGTCATAGGTCCAACAGATAACAACAAATTCAAACAAGAAGGTATTAGGATCTTCGGTAGTTAACCCATGGAAGTGAGGTAAGCCTGAAGGACTTATGTTCTTCATTTTAGTGTCCCCATTGATATTTCAGATGGGAAAGGTACCCTCTACTCTTTCCCCATTCCCTCTAACGTTTATGTTTTCATCCACAGTCTCAGGAGGGATGATTTCTTGCTCTTCTTCTGCTATAGGATCTTCATATATCTCTGGTGGTTCACCTATAGGTTCTTCTAGATCAGTGCCACCGAAGAAGAGAGAAGGGTGACTTTGTGATGTGGTGGGGGTGTTGGGTAGGAATTTTCCTGAATTATCTTTGTTCCTATGAGGCATGAAAAGAAATCTCTTTTTGGGTGATTTTAGTTTTTTTCTGCTTGTACCTACAAAAATGAAATGGATTGAACAACAAATTGTAACTAACTGAAATGAACTTGCCAAAATGAAATCGCAGAATTGAAATGAAAGCAAGGAAATGCTAATCTACTTTGCTGGAACGGAAATTCCAGAATTGAAATGAAAGCGAGGAAATGACTAATATAATTTTGCTAAAATGGAAATTGCAGAATTGAAATGAAAGCAGGAAATGCCTAATCTACTTTGCTGAAATGGAAATTCCAGAATTGAAATTAAAGAAGGAAATGCCTAATCTACTTTGCTAAAATGGAAATTGTAGAATTGAAATGAAAGAAAGAAATGCCTAATCTACTTTCGCAGAATTGAAATTGTAGAATTGAAATGAAAAAAATACTCTACTTTTGTTGAAATAAACTACTTAGAATAATGTTGCAGTAGAAAATAGAAGAAAAGCAGTAATCACAAAATACTCTAATGCTTCCCCAACAACGGCGCCAAAAAGTGTTGAGCACCATTATTGCAGCAATAATGTTGCAACTCCTGGGGTTTCCTACTTTACTTTTATCAACCCGGTAGTTCGTAACAAACTTGGAAGCAACAGTGTTGTATGCACAAGTACTAGCTCTTACTGCAGGCTATCACTTGGTTAGCTGGTGCAAGATCACTAGGAGCTCAAGCCAACTTATATGAGTTTCTAGAAGAAGCTTTTAATTGTGATGAAAGAAAGCTAACTCTACAGAGGCTATTCTATTTGTAGAAAGAGAAAGAAGATTGGAATGTAAAAGAAAACCCTAGCAAACCCTAATTTACCCACTAACCCTACTTTTGCAGGAAAAGAGATGAAAAATGATGAAATGAGTGCCATTGACTATTGAAAAGGTAAATTTCATTTATTCAAGCTACTTCTGAAAAGAAAAGAGAAGAAAACATATTTTTGTGCTTTTGAGTATTTTTATGTGAAATTATTATGCTTGTGATTTATTTGGTTGTGATTGTGTAGAGATTTGGTGACAAAGGAAGGCGAAGTTGGTTTTTGCAGAGGTGGAGGAAGGTGTGGAGAGGTCCTAAGAAGCCCCTAGTACCCTTCTGAAGACTTTCATTGCAATCAGATTTCGAAAAACCGCTTACAGGGGATTCTACAGGAGGTTGTAGGGGATCTACAGGAGGAGGCCGAGAGCTATTTTCAGAAGTTTTGAAGGTGGAAAAATGACGGAAAAGGGTAACTAAAGGCTAGATGAAGGTGTTGAGGTGTCTGGAGCTTATCAAGGAAGATCAATAGGGAACATGATGGTTGGATTTGTTCAAATGGAAAGAGAGCAGCTTATGGAAAAATGCAGAAATTAGGGCAGATTGGCGAAATGTTGCGAATGACTTGGGAAATTTGTGAGAAGTGAGTTGGTGCTAGTTGCTTTATGGATGTATGGTGAGTTGAGGTGTCCTGCAAGAGATCTGCTCAACTACTTATAAAAACTAATCAAAGAAAGGACTAACTATACCATGAAAACAAAAATTTCTCTAGCTTGACCTAATTTCTGACCTACAAACAGAAAATGCTGAACAATAACCTTTGAATAGAAAAGGAGGTAGAGAGATATATTGTAAAATAATAGGAAATGATCTAGACAACTGAATCTGAATCAATACATCAATCTTTTCAAATCAAGTCATCACACTAGAAATTGCATGGAAGAAAAAAACTGTGTTTTTGGTGGCAGCAGTAGTACCTTGACCTCAAATCATAGTCCCAGAAAGGGAGAAAGGAGATCAGTGCCTACTGTTGGCCTTTTTGAATCTTATTCTGTCACTACAATAACCTTCTTGAGCAACTAAAACAAAAGAAGTTATGCAAACCATCAAAAGAAACCTAATCTAAACAAAGCAAAATGAATCTATGTAGCAGAAATTAACTCATGAATTGAAGCAAAAACATATAAGTACAAAGCAAGAAGTGTTGGGTAGCTCGGTTTGGACCCTAACCCAAGAGCTTTAGCCCTCTGAAAGAGATCAGTGAGGGCTCAGGAGATATTTCATCTTCATTATCAAAAATAATAGTCACATTACATGAACTGTTCTAAAAATGAAACTCGAAAATGAGCTGAACAAGTGCTACACAGAAGTGCGAAAATTCTACTAATGACTGGCTAACCTACTAAGGCTCTAAGCCCCCTTAATAATAAAAATTGATTCCTCCAATAGTCCTCCTAAAATCAAGCATCTCGGCTTCCCAGAACTGGAGATAAACAACAGTCCTTTTTTACTTTCTTCGTTGCCCCTTGGAAAGTGGACCTTTGTGGTTTGAGTTGCTGATGGAGGATTTGAGGAAATGGGTCATAAATGAAGGAGAGACCCCCCTACAAATCCTCTTCCATGTTTTCCTCGAGTATTTTCTGCCATTTTCTCATAAATCCCTTGACTTTGTCCAAAATTGACAGAAAAATCTACATAAAGCACACATTAGACTACATGGGAAAATGACTAACCCAATTCACTCTATTAGCATAAATATATTAAAAAACATGCAATAAACTAATGAGAATGGTGGATTAAGTCAAATTAAGAGGCAAAATGAGCCCATATAATTACCCATTTCTGGGGCTCATTAGTTGGCACAACCCATGGTATAAGGGCAAGACCCATGGTCCGTAGCGAATGCGATATGCCGATGTGATAGAGTTGATGGCAATACGCCGATATTGGTGATATTGACGATCAGCAATCAGCGATTGACGATCGATGGATCCCCGTGACAAGGGCCATTAAACAATGTGATATGCGATTGTGATATAGGGGCCAGACCCAATGGGTTTATAGACCCAATTTAATATATTTTGAGACCCAACATAAAGGCTTTATGATCAGATTTTCTTATTTTTCTGTGTATTATCCTTGGAAAGGAAAAAGACTATTTTCAGGGATTGTTGCGCTCGCTGATCCATTCGATAGAACGACTTATATTCTAAATGAAAAAACCCCCAATTTTTAAGCGGCATTGTGTTATAAAAGCTGAGGCACAAAGAAAAGTGCAAGGGGAGAGGAATTTGCACGTAGTTGAAGGCAGAGCTTGCAAGAGGGGTGAAAGTCATTTTGTTTAGATTTTCACAAATTTTATATGGTTTCTGCCCTTCTCGACACCACAAATGCAGTGGTGCTATCTATTTCTCGATCTAAGTTCTACATTTCTCAGTCATTTTCCAGAATGGAGGTATAAGACTCCTTTTATGTAATTGATGATTGTATTATATTCTTTTCATGCCATTTAATGAATGAAGGCCTCCCCATTGATCGAGCAGAGCCCAGAGATGTAGTCCATGTTGGACAAACTCTGTTATCAAGTCTTGTTGTCTTCCTCTCATGCTTTATGTGTTTCTTCTTCTTCTCTCATGTGCACATTAGATTTCTGTGGTTAAGTTGCAATTTATGAATGTGATTCTGGTGGGTCCCTATAATACTAGTAATTACCCCATTACTATTGTAGTTATACCCCTTATTTATATTGTTTTTCCCCTATTACCCCCATATTATTATTTCTGTGCCCCATAGAATCCCTCTATTGTTATTTTTGTGGCTTTATATTATTATTGTTAGGTCGGCTGGATTATATTGTGACTCCTTAGACTCCTATATATAGAAAGGAGGTTTTGTCATTTGTATCATCCAAGAATTATTCATTTATGTAATGTAAAGGAGGTTTCCCCCTCGAAGAGGCTGAATTCTAAGGCGTTGATCTTTCTATTCTATCTTTTCTTGAGCTGGTTTGATAACATTTGGTATCAGAGCTTTGGATTCTAAGGTTTAGCTGCTCCAAACAAGTCATCATGGCATTTTCGCTATAACTTTTTTTCTGTGATGTTTCAGAAGTCGCAGGAAAAACCCATTTGAGAAGAAATCACGTTGAACGTTGGGTCCGAATTTCAGATCTTTTCACACGATATTTTCGGAGATATGATCTGAGGAAGTTGGTCTTTTTGCAGACTCCTGAATTACACTCAAAACAGGGGACTTGGGGAAATCGTCATAACTTTCTTTCTGAGCATCGGATTGAAATTTAGTAAGAAGGTACAAAAAGAGGACAGACTGCAGTTTTCTCTTATATTTTTTTCAGAGTCAAAGGTTGAAACAGTGACATGTGGCACTTCATACAAGTTCGCTCTACTGAACTAGTCTATAATCAGGTCACTGCGAGAGATTGTGCATAACTCTTTCTTGGAGAATCCAATTTGGATCAGACTAGTGGCATTGGAAAGAGGACATAGAAGGCTACTACAGGTCACAATTTCAGAATTGGATGATTCGAAATTACAGAGATACATCAGATTCAATATCAGGCTTCTACAAAGTAAAAAAAGGTGTGTAGCTTTTTTTTTAATTTTTGCATAAGCTTGGTTTGAAGGAATTCAAAGGGCATAGTAAAGCATTATTATCGGTAACTGATGCCCCGAGGAAAGAAAATGCAAACACCTAGTAAGGAACCTGAAAGCTCTAGCATGACTCATGAAGAAGAGGAAGAAATGCTACATGATATATCAAAATTACAAGAACAAGTGCAACAAATGTCATGCTCACAAAAGCTAACAGATGCTAAGATAAATGGCGTGGAATCTAAGATAAAGGGCATGGAAGCTCAGGTGAATGGCATGGACGCTAAAATTGATGGCATGGATGATAATATGGAAGAATTGAAGATAAATATGAATAAGTTGCTACAAGAAATGGTCACTAAGGGTGAAAGAGTACTAAAGGAAACTCATGATGAGAACAAAAGAAATGTTAATCATGATTCCATAGACTCTAATGTTGGATCGAAGACTCACCATGTTCCAAAAATCGATATGAGGAAGTTTGATGGCAAGGATCCCGCCACATGGATATTACAGATGGAGCAATTCTTCGATCTCAATAATGTGCAAAACACACAAAAGGTACGTATGGCAACTTTATATTTGGAACCAAATCAGTTTGTATGGTATCAATGGCTTTGTTCTCGTAAACAATTTATCACTTGGGCAATTTTTACGGAAGAATTGATAGCACATTATGAGGATACAAAAAGCAACACTTTTTTTAGCCAATTGATAAGTCTCAAACAAAAGGGTTCAATAATGGAGCACATTGAGGAGTTCCAAAAATTGAACATAAGGGTAAAAGATATTCCAGAGGAGCATAGGATTGATGTGTTCATAGGGTCTTTAAAGGATAATATCCAACATGATGTGTGCCTTTGGGAACCTGATTCATTAGAGAAGGCATTCAGGTTAGCAAGAAAAATGGAAAGCAAAATTATGGCAACTAGGAAGCATACCATTCACAACTATAAAGACGGAAGTGTTGTTGCCCATAGTCTTCCACAACCTACAAGGTTGACACCACAACAATTGGAAGAAAAAAGAGCAAAAGGGCTTTGTTACAATTGTGATAGCAAATACACAAAGGTCATAAGTGTGCTGAGAAGAAATTATTCTACATAGATTGTGAAGAGGAAGAAGAAAAGGAGCAAGAAAGGTCAAAAGAAGAGGATATATTCCAGGAACAAAGCCTAGATGAAGAACAAATAAATCCGACCATATCTTGTAATGCATTGGCGGGAATTACCACTCCTCAAACCATCAAGATAGAAGGACAAATCAAGAAGAAAAAGGTAATAGTGTTGATTGATTCAGGAAGCACCCACAATTTTATTCATTGTAGGGTAGCAAAAGAATTGAATTGCTTCCTATATCCAGCACCAGAGTGTCAAGTGATGATTGCAAATGGAGGAACAATAAATTGTTCTGGAAAGTGCCATAATATCAAGCTATCCATGGGAGAATATGTATTGACTAGCCCAATGCTTTCCATTCCAATGGGAGGTGCTGATGTTGTACTAGGAGTCCAATGGCTACAATCCTTGGGTACAATAGCTTTTAATTTTCAAGAACTTTTCATGAAATTTTCTGTGGAAGGAAAGGAAGTTGAATTAAGGGGTATTGCAGGGAAACCAGGAAAGATAATCAGCTCTAATGGCATGACAAAGCTTCTAAAAAAGGAGCAAAGAGGTGTAATTGCACAATTATGTTCGCTAGATGTTTCCACATTGGAATCATCTATTTCTCCAGATCTCCAAAAAGTCCTGGACAATCATTCCAAGGTATTTGAGACTCCCAAAGGTCTCCCACCTATGCGTGATCATGATCATGCTATTCATCTGATTCCAGGAAGTGTTCCTCCAAACATCAGGCCGTACAGATATCCCTATGTCCAAAAAAGTGAAATTGAACGTATGGTTGCAGAAATGCTAGAGGCTGGTATAATTCAACCGAGTCAAAGTTCTTTCTCAGCTCCAGTAGTATTGGTGCACAAGAAGGATGGATCATGGCGCATGTGTCCAGATTATAGGGAGCTCAACAAGCTCACTATTAAAGATAAGTTCCCCATTCCTGTCATTGATGAATTACTGGATGAATTGCATGGATCAATTTACTTCACCAAGTTGGATCTTCGTTCGGGATATCATCAAATCAGAATGAAGATTGAAGACATTCCGAAAACGGCATTTAGAACTCATGAGGGTCATTATGAATTTTTGGTCATGCCTTTTGGCCTTACCAATGCACCTTCAACATTTCAAGGTTTGATGAATTCAATTTTCAAACCATTCCTTAGAAAATTTGTGTTAGTATTTTTTGATGATATACTAATCTACAACAAGTCTTGGAAGGATCATGTTGAACATGTTGACAAGGTGCTACAACTATTGGAGGAGAAACAATTATATGCAAAAAGATCCAAATGTTTCTTTGGAGTCCAGGAGGTGGAATATTTGGGTCATATTGTATCTCATGAAGGAGTTAAGGTAGACCCTAGCAAAATTAAAGCCATTAAGGAATGGAAAATCCCCACATCCATAAAGCATCTGCGAGGATTTCTTGGGTTGACAGGGTATTATCGCAAGTTTGTTAAGAATTATGGGAGAATAGCAGCACCTCTAACAACATTATTGAAGAAAGATTCATTTTCATGGACTCCGGAAGCAACAAAGGCCTTTGAACATCTTAAAGAGGCAATGTGCCAAGCACCGGTCTTAGCTACACCGGACTTCACAAAAACCTTTATTGTGGAATGTGATGCTTCAGGAAATGGAATTGGTGCTGTTCTAATGCAAGATGAAAGACCCATTGCTTTTGAAAGTCGTCCAATCAAGGGAAAGTTTTTAAGCAAAGCTATTTATGAGAAGGAAATGTTGGCAATACTCCATGCACTTAAGAAATGGCGACCCTACCTAATGGGAAGACACTTCAAGGTAAAAACGGATCATGATAGCCTTAAATACTTTTTAGAACAAAGATTATCCTCTGAAGAGCAACAAAAGTGGGTCACAAAGATGTTGGGTTATGACTTTGAAATCATCTACAAAAAAGGGAAGCAAAATGTGGTGGCAGATGCACTCTCAAGAAAGGATGAGGATGTGGAAGCATTGTTGTGTGCCATTTCTATTATCCAACCAGATTGGATAAACGAAGCAAAGGAGGAATGGAAGAATGACGAAGAAGTGTGGGCACTTATTCGAAAGCTACAACAAGATTCCAGTACTTCTGATACATTTAGCTGGAAAAATGATTCGTTATGGTACAAAGATCGCTTATACCTCTGTAAGAATTCCCAGCTAAAACAAAAGATTCTTATGGAATTGCACACTTCTCCCTTAGGAGGGCACTCAGGATTTTTAAAAACTTACCACAGGGTTAAGAAGGAATTTTTTTGGGATGGCCTTAAATCAGATATTCAAAAGTTTGTGGCGGAATGTTTGGTTTGCCAACAAAATAAAGTTGAAACAATTAAGACACCGGGTCTATTACAACCTTTATCCATTCCAAGCCAACGTTGGGAGGAGGTTTCAATGGATTTTATCACAGGTTTACCCAAGTCTGAGGGAAAGAGTGTCATCATGGTGGTAGTTGACAGACTTACCAAGTATGCACACTTTTGTGCATTATCACATCCATTTAAAGCCAGTACAGTTTCTACTGCATTTATGGAAACAGTTCAAAAGCTACATGGAAACCCAAAGATTATTGTAAGTGACAGAGATCCCATTTTCACTGGAAATTTTTGGACAGAATTATTTTCTTGTCTTGGTACTCAGTTAGCTCATAGCTCATCTTATCATCCTCAATCTGATGGGCAAACTGAGATAGTAAACAAATGTTTGGAAGGATATCTTCGTTGCTTTGTATCTGATAAACAGACACAATGGGTCAAATGGTTGCCTCTGGCTGAATGGTGGTATAACACTTCCTTCCATACAGCAACAAAAATGACCCCATTTATGGCACTTTATGGGTATCAACCACCATCCATCACATCATATTTAAGAGAAAATTCTAAGGTTCAGGCAGTGGAACATCACATCGAACATCAACAACAAGTCCTCCAACTCTTAAAGGATAACCTCGTGTTGGCACAAAATAGAATGAAACAACAGGCAGATCAACATCGCAGTGAAAGAAGTTTTGATGTAGGTGATTGGGTATTCCTACGGCTACAACCATATAAGCAAATGTCCCTAAAGCAAGCTAAGAAGGATAATAAATTATCACCAAAGTATTATGGTCCGTACAAGGTGTTGGAAAAGATTGGTACTATGGCATACAAATTGGAGCTTCCTGCAGCTTCTCGATTGCACCCAGTTTTCCATGTTTCATGTTTAAAGAAGGTTATAGGTGACAAGCTCCCAGTTCAAACAATATTGCCAGAACTTGACGAGGAAGGAAAAATTATATTGGAACCGGAAGCAGTCACAGAAACAAGAACTCGACAGCTACGAAATCGATCAATTTCAGAGTATCTTATCAAGTGGAAGAACTTATCCGCTGAAGATTCCACATGGGAGGATGAGAATTTTATGCAGAAGTATCCAGAACTACTCAAGCGTTGAGGACAACACTTTTTTGAAGGAGAGGGGCATGTTGGGTCCCTATAATACTAGTGATTACCCCATTACTATTGTAGTTATACCCCTTATTTATATTGTTGTGCCCCTATTACCCCCATATTGTTATTTCTGTGCCCCATAGAATCCCTCTATTGTTATTTTTGTGGCTTTATATTATTATTGTTAGGTCGGCTGGATTATATTGTGACTCCTTAGACTCCTATATATAGAAAGGAGGTTTTTTCATTTGTATCATCCAAGAATTGTTCATTTATGTAATGTAAAGGAGGTTGCCTCCTCGAAGAGGCTGAATTCTAAGGCGTTGATCTTTCTTTTCTATCTTTTCTTGAGCTGGTTTCATAACAGATTCTTTAATACATCTATAAGCAAAAGATACCTGGATCAAGTGGTATCAGAGTAGGTCTTTTTAGATGTGAATTGCATGTTTGTATGCTAACAAGAAATAGGCTTCGAAGAGGCAAAGGGAAATTAGAGACTTTTGATCCTGAAGGGAGGCTTGAACATTGAAAAAGAAACATGGCAGATGATGAGGCTCGTATTGAAGAGGAGTGCAATTTCTGCAAGACCTTCTATTCAGTGGTAGAGAATGTCGGTTAGTCACTTTGAAGGCTAGAGAAAGTAGAAGAGATAAACCTAGAAGAGCAAAGTTCAGTGCATGGAAATGGTGGAGAAGAACCTCCTCCTTCTCCTTCCGCGAGTGAAAGTTCTTCTTCCTCTCACCACCATAATCAAAGCAATTCAAGGGATGCATCTAATAAACATTTCTTTAAATTAGATGTCAAATTTGATCTTCCCATGTTTAATGGTGAAAGTAATGTAGAAAAGCTTAATAATTGGATTAGGCAGATTGAGATTTGTTGCAGTATTTAGTAGATTATGGAGGATGAGGCAAAGATTCAACTAGCCTCTCTATGACTGAGCAACACTGCTCTCGTTTGGTGGAGAGAAAATTGCAAAGCAGTAAGAAAGTGATTAACCTTTTTTCCTCATGGCCTGATTTTATTTTTGCGTTAAAGGAACAGTTTTATCCCTTGGGTTACAAGAAAAAAGAATTAATGAATTGGTAGTATTTAATGCAAGGCAAAGGTTAGGATGTTCAAAGTTTTACAAAATAGTTTAGAAAGCAAGCACTTAATCTGGGTATTGCACTTGAGACACCTGAAGTAATAACTAAGTACATTGGCTCATTACATAGTTACATTAGGCATTCATTATTGTTGTTTGAACCAACTACTATTGACTCTGCCAGTGTGAAGGCAATTCATATTGAGAATAGGGGAAAAAATGAAAGAGATGATCATTCCAGAAAACCACCATTCAGACCTCCCAATGGCAAATCTAAAGTTAAATGGAAAGGAAAGGAGAATAAGACAACATCAGCCAAGAAAGAAGAAGGAGAACGACCTTATTGAAATCACTGCAAAAAGGAAGGTCACGATGATGATCACTATTGGAAAATACATCCAGAAAAGAGACCAAAGAAGTATGGAGGAAAAGGCAAGCAGAAGATAGTGGCAACTGCGCAGCAAGACCTTGGATCTGATTTGGGAGATGAAGCATTAATCACAGCAACAGGAACAAAAGGTACTCTTACACCTCATGTTAATTCTGAATCGCATGAAGGCACTAGTTCAGTAAATGAGTCCCTTCCTAATGATTGAAAGAGAATTGAGCTATTTCATATTAGAGTTTTTGTAAATCATATTAAAGTGGAAACTCTATTTGATACTGGATCCCAAGCAAACTTAATTGTAGAATCCTTGGTAAAGAAACTTAGCTTAGAAAAAAAACCACACCCAAAACATTACCCACTTGTATGGATACATGATAAAGAAAAATTGAATGTATCTAAGCAGTGTAAAGTAAAATTTGTGATCGCTTCTAAGCTAGTGGATGAAGTAGAACTTGATGTGATACCATGGGATATTTGTGACATGGTGTTAGGGAGTCCGTATCTATATGATAGAAAGGCAATCTTCTTCTGTCATGAAAACAAATACCAAATCACAAAAGATGGGGTAGAATATATAGTAAGGGCTCATCAAACTAAAATCGATGCCAACCTTGTAAGTGCAGGACAAATGAAGAGGTTGGTAATTTCCAGTAAGGGTTGCATGCTTATGGTTGTAAGGGAAAAAGAGGCAGAATTAGCTGATGCTTTCCAGGGTTGTGATCAGGAACATAAAAGGGAATTATCTGAATTAATTTCTAACTATGATGAGATGTTTCAGGAACCAAAGGGATTACCTCCAAAGAGGGAAATCAAACATGAGATCCACTTGTAGCATAACGCTCCTTTACCAAATATTAGCATGTACAAGATGTCGACCATTGAGATGGAGGAAATCAAAAAGCAGGTGTAGGAATTGCTGGACCAAGGGGTCATCAACAAAGTAATTCTCCATGTGGCTCATTGATTGTCTTAGTTCCAAAGAAAGACAACACATGGAAGATGTGCATGTATTACCGAGCACTAAAAAAAATCATGGTGAAAAAACATTACCCTCTTCCATGCATAGATGACTTATTATATCAATTAAATAATGTTGTTTATTTCACCAAATTGGATTTGCATAGTGGTTATCACCAGGACTGAATTGCAGAGCAGGATGTGTGGAGAACTTCCTTCAAGACCAAATAGGGGTTGTTCGAATGGATGGTGATGCCATTCAAACTTTGCAATGCTCTAGCCACTTTTATGAGGGCCATGAATGATCTCTTTAGGCCTATTATTGATGAATTTGTTCTTGTATATTTAGATGATATCCTTGTCTTTAGTAAAAGTTGGAATGAACATGTGTCTCATGTGAAGAAAGTGCTTGATGTATTGAAAAAAGAAAATCTCTATGTAAAATTGTCAAAGTGTGAGTTCGGGAAAACCTCTTTGGGTTACCTAGGTCATATTATTGGTCATGGTTAGTTAAAAATTGATCCGAGTTCGGGAAAACCTCTTTGAGTTACCTAGGTCATATTATTGATCATGGTTAGTTAAAAATTGATCCTTCTAAAGTTGAAGCAATTGTAAATTGGCCTAAGCCTACTAGTGTAACCGAGGTCCATAGCTTTTTAGGTGCAGTCCAGTATTGGAGGAGATTTATTGCCAATTTCTCTATTATTGTAGCACCTTTGCACATATTGACAAGTGTGAAACAAGTCTTCCAATGGGCAGGAAGACATCAGAGTTCCTTCGAAACATTGAAGGAAAAGATCAGAACTGCACTAGTCTTAGCCTCACCAGATCTCCAATAGCCATTCAAGATCGAAACAGATGCCAACAGATATGCCATGGGAGTTGTACTGATGCAAGAAAAGAAGTCAATATGTTACCATTCTGAGAATTTCTCTGAGGCTGTGATAAACTATTCCACTTATGACAAGGAGCTTTATGCCTTAGTGCAGAGTGTGAAAAAGTGGAAAAAATACCTAATTGGCAAGGAGACCATCATCCATATGGATCATTAGCCCTTGTAGTATCTTCAGTCACAGACCAAGTTGCAGCAATCTAGTTATTTCAGGAGGATGGATTTTCTTCAACAGTTTCATCTGGTAATAAAGTATAAGAAGGGCACTAGCAATAAAGTGGTCGATATGCTATCTCACTGTCCTATTTCGGCTTCTGTTATTTTGCATAATGCTTCGTTATCTTTTGAGACTTATGCTAAACAATATGCTAGTGATGATGAATTTAAGGAGATTTATGAAAAACTAACCCATGGTTCACAGGTGGACAACTATCACTTGTAGGGGAAACTGTTGTATCACCTTGGAAAATTTTGTATTCCCACAGGGGAATGAGTACATGTAATTCAAGAGGCCCACACCTCTCTTGTGTCTAGTCATTTTGGTGTCGAAAATACTTTATGTCATGTACAAAGATTTTGTGTTTGGCCTCATATGAAGAACATTGTGACTTGCTATGTAAAGGGTTGTGTGATGTGTTCTATTTCAAAGCCCTCTAATAGAAAACTCGGGCTCTACACACCACTCCCTGTTCTGAGTCGTCCATGGGAAAGTGTGTCGATGGACTTTGTAGGATGTTTGCCTTTGTCTAGAAAAGGTCATGACTATTTGTATGTCATCGTTGACCGTTTCAGTAAGATGTGTATTTTAATGCCTTGTAAAAAGCAAATCACTGCAGAGAAGACTACTTATCTTTTCTTTCAGCATGTTTGGGTCCATTTTGGATTGCCCACATCGATTGTGTCAGATCGAGACTCTCGCTTTCTCGGAGAGTTTTGGACCAGCTTGTGGAAGATCATGGACACCAAATTGAAAAGAAGCATGAAATTTCATCCACAGATTGACGGATAGACAGAGGTTGTCAACTACACCATGGTACACTTGTTGCGAGGCTATTGTGGGAAACATCCTAAGTTGTTGAATGAGCATCTCCCATATGTGCAACATTCCTACAACTGATCAGTGCACACATCTACGTAGCATTCACCATTTGAGACATGTTTTGGTTACCTACGGAAAGACCCTTTTGATATGGTGTTTGGAAGGGAAGATGACTCTAGTGGACGTAATGTCAGGGACAAAGCACAACAGTTCATTTAGCAGATCCATTTGATTCACCAAGCAGTACAAGCACAATTGGAGAAAAGTCAAGCCTGTTACAAGGCTCGACATGACAAACACCGAGTAGACCATCAATTTCAAGTGGGCGACAAAGTGTGGTTCCATATCGGCAAGGATAGGATGAAGGGAGAAGGGAAGAAGTTGCGACCAATCCGGTATGGTCCATTCACCATTTTTGAGAAGATTGGAAACAATTCCTTTCATCTTGATTTGCTGATATATATGCAAATGTACTCTATAGTGAATGTGGAGAACTTAAAGCTATATGAGCCACCTTTTATTATGGACACCGAAGAGGTGGGCACAGTTCCTACAGCTGATTATTTTGCACCAGAGTATATCGATGAGTTACCTGAAGACATCATTCTTGATAGAAAAAGTAGGACTTCACGACAAGGAGATGTGGAATACCTTCGAGTTGGTTTCAAGGGGATGCACCCTAGCAAGGAAAAATGGCTAGAGAAGGATAAAGTGAGGGAACAATTACCTCACCTGCCAATTGATTGATAAAGCTATTAGTGGTCCAAAAGCTCCTCAATGGGGAGGATTGATCCAGGTGGATCTTCAGACATAGTGGCATGGAAAATCTCAAAATTCAAAGTGGCAAAAAGGCAATTATCTTGACATCAGATCAAAGTGCTTGTCGCCCTGATTCCAATGGTGCGAACGACACTTCAATTCGAGTATGAATGAAGGAGATAGAAGCAGTCAAAGTTCTGGGTTGACTTGTAGGAAACAGAGGAAAATGAAAGTTCAAGGATTCTCCTCGAAATAGTCCCGTTGGGTAGATATTTTCATTCTGAATCTACCGCAACTTGAATGGGCTAAAATGGACTTCGGATGATGAAGTTATCGCCAAAAGAGTCTGCCTTGGTTCGTTTGAAAAAGGAGGCATTTCTTCAAAAAATAGGCTTAAAACCTTACAAGGGAAAATCACAATTGGAGGAGTCAAAAGGGCAGACTTAAGGCAAGGAAAGAGGAACTCCCGATCGATGATCTCTTACTAATTACAATTGGGGACAAGCAATCGGCGATATCGAGACTTTAGAACCGGCGATATTCGATGGAGCGATCGGATCGACGGATCAGGTCGGCACAGCCCATGGTATAAGGGCAAGACCCCTGGGCCATAGCGAATGCGATATGCTGATGTGATAGGGCCGATGGCGATACATCGATATTGGTGATCGGCAATCGGCGATATCGACAATCGACGATCGGCGATCGGCACATCCCCATGACAAGGGCCATTGAACAACGCGATATGAGATTGTGATATAGGGGCCGGACCCAATGGGTTTATAGAACCAATTTAATATATTTTGAGATCCGGCATAAAGGCTTTGTGGTCAAATTTTCTTATGTTTCTGTGTATTATCGCTTGGAACAGAAAAAGACTATTTTGAGGGTTTGTTGTGTCCACCGATCCATTCGATAGAATGAATTCTATTCTAAATGAACAGACCCCCGATTTTTAAGCGGCATTGTGTTATAAAATCTGAGGCATGAATAAAAGTGCACGGGGAGAGGAATTTGCACACAATTCAAGGTAGAGCTTGCAGCAGGGGTGAAAGTCATTTTGTCCAGATTTTGACAAATTCTATATGGTTTCTGCCCTTCTCGACGCCACAAACGCAGTGGTGCTATCTGTTTCTCCATCTGAGTTATGCATTTCTCAGTCATTTTATAGAATGGAGGTATAAGTCTCATTTTATGTAACTGATGATTGTATTCTCTTCTTTTCATGTCATTTAATGAATGAAGGCCTCCCCATTGATCGAGCAAGGCCCAGAGACATAGTCCAAGTTGGATGAACTCTGTTATCAAGTCTTGTTGTCTTCTTCTCATGCTTTATGTGTTTCTTCTTCTTCTCTCATGTGCACATTAGATTTCTATGGTTAAGCCGGAATTTATGCATGTGATTCTTTAATACATCTATAAGCAAAAGATCCCTGGATCAATCATATTTAAGAGAAAATCCTAAGGTTCAAGCAGTGGAAGATCACAGCGAGCATCAACAACAAGTTCTCCAGCTCTGATCTAGGTGGATATTGGTGGCCACCCACCAAGTCCACTTGCACCCCCACCATTGTTTCTTTCATCTTTTCAATTTCCTTAATTGTAGCACAATTTATTATTTTTAGTAGTTTTTTGGATCCTGAACTTCCGGAGCCGCTTTGAGGCCCTAAACGACATTTTTTGGGAAAACTGGGAGCAACATGGGTCCATTGACTAATGTTTCTCTTCCCAATGTTTTAGTTCTCAAATAGATATTTCTAACGAGATATTATACGTGTCAAACGAAGATCGTACACCAAAGTTACGACCCCAGGAAGTTGATGTACCAATTTACCCAAACGGGGCCCACGGTTTGGCGTTTCATCTTCTAACGTTAGGTTTTTGGATGTTTAGGGTTTTCCCATGTTTCTCAACAATAAATAGGCATTCAATCCTCATTGTAACATAGTTCAGAGGCATGTAGCTGCCACATCTCTTCTCAGAGATAAGCTACCATCGCCCTAGCTGATTTATTTCCATTGTTGTTTGTAAGCATATTTCAGTATTTTACATTAATGAAATGAAGTATTATTTCCATTGCATCTCTATGTTTATGGTTAAATTTGTAATTTATTGCATTACTATTTAAATCTGGATCATTGGTATTGGAGCGGTCCGCTTTTTCTTTGTTTTTCTTTGCATGTCCCCAATGACGTTAGGATATAAGGAGTTAGGACTTGAACTAGTCGAACCATTGTAAGACCAGCCTCACAAATCTCGACGGCCCCCCATGGTAGATGAGAAGAAAGATGAGGGGGCAAGAGATCCTATCAAAATATTTCTCAAAGAAGCCCTTGAGCGACAAAGGAACGTGATGATGGAAATCTTTGCCCAAATCCTTCAGCAGCTACCCAGAGCCGATGCATTGGCTTCCAGCAGCTGCTCTGGAAACACCACACCCTTTAAGGTACAAGTTAATTTTGAAATCTCCATATTCAAGGGTCAGATAGACATAGATGTTGTAGACAAATGGCTAAATCTGCTGGAGGGTTGTTTTTTTGTTCATGAATTTTCGACTCAGGAAAATATTGTTTTCACTCTTCTTAAAGTAGCTCCCCATGTCAAGGACTGGTGGGAAACCTACTGCGAGTAGAAGGATGAAAATACCGGCTCACTATTTTCAGTCACAACCACCTGGAATTCATTTTGGGATGCCATCAAAGAGTAGTACTGCCTTGTCGGAAGCTATGAGGATTAGTACATAAAGTGGACCATGCTGCGGTAGGGAGGGGAACAAGACATGCCAAAGTTTACCAATATTTTCCATACCCTTTGCACAAAGTCAGGTATCAAGGATTCGGAGCAACATTTGATACTCAAATACAGTGGCTGCCTACACAAGTACATCTTGAAAGAAATAGAATTCCTGAACATATCCTCGCTCGACACGGCATACCGATATGCCGTCAAGGTCGAGCAAAAGTTTAAATAGAATAAGTGAGACTTTGGATCTACGAATATGAAGCAAGCGAAAGGTGCCTCCAAACTACAGAACAAAGGACAAAGCCAAGGTGGGGTGGCCCAAGACAAGCCGCCAAAGCCAAAAGCAAAGAATAGTGCCGAGAAGCCAAAAGAGGACACGGGAAAATGGTGTGAGTTCCATAAGAGCTCCACTCACAACACAAGTGAGTGTCGGGCCAAGCAGTCACTGGTGGCTAAGCTAAAGGTTTCAGAATCAGATGCATGTTCCGACTCTAAGTCAGAACCCAATAAGGGGAATGACAAAGGGAAGTAGATTATCGATGCAAAGCCCAATGCCACTGTTGCCACCACAAAGATCGGGAAGGAGGAACCCGAAGATCCAGAGAAGGAGGAATGTCTCTTCCACTCCCAGATGTGGGTAGAGGGATCCCCTCTACATTTCATTGTCAACAATGAGAGATAAAAGAACTTTATTTCAGTAGAGGTCATGAAGCATATGGGCTTACCGACCACAGTACATCCACAACCGTACACCATTGGGTGGCTTCACCAATGATGAGATCTTCGCGTGAGCCAGCAGAGTTAGCTTCCATACAACATCAAACCCTTCACAGATGAGGTATTGTGTGACATTGCTCCCCTGGAAGTTTGTGATGTACTATTAGTACAACCATACTTGTGGAAGTGAAATGTTATGTATGAATCAAGACCTCGTGCTGTTATTATTACTTTGGGAAATAAGTTGTACAGGATATTGGAGGTAGCATCGCTTACCACCATCTCTTTGGTTACTGCAAAACAATGCAGTGAGCTCATGTCCAAAACTGGGAAATTTGTTTTCCTGATGAAACACCTTTAAGGAAAGAAGAAGACAATGGCCACGACCTACATATAGGGCCCCTCCACACAACAACTACAGATGGACAAGGTCGTGGAGGAGTACGACGACATCTTCACCTCCCTAGCAAGGGGTTCCTCTGCATTGTCAGGTCAGACACTCCATCGATTTGACCCCAGGTGCATCGCTTCCCAATGGACCAATCTGTCGGTGCTCTGCTATGGAGAATGATGAAATCAAGAGGAAGATTTAGGAGCTATTGCATAAAGCTCACATCCATCCAAGTTCATCACCCTGTGGGAGCCCGATTGTGTTGGTACAGAAGAAGGATGGGACTTGGAGACTCTGTATTGACTATCGGGCACTGAACAAGACCATTGTCCATAATAGCTATCTGATCCCATGGATTGATGACCTCCTGGACCAACTGAAGGGGGAAAAATATTTCAACAAGATTGATTTGAATTCAAGATATCACCAGGTACCAATCGAACCCTCCGATGTGTGGAAGACCACCTTCAAAGCCAAGGAGGGCCTTTTCAAATGGTTGGTTATGCCTTTCGGATTGACTAATGCTCCTGTAACCTTCATGAGGCTAATGGATGACATCTTGCGGCCATTCACCAACTCATTTGTAGTGGTATACCTGGATGACATCCTAATCTTCAGCCAGTGCTGGGAAGAGAACCTCTACCACATTCGACAGGTTCTCCAAACACTGCGACAACACAAGTTATGTGCCAATTTGGAGAAATGCACTTTTGGCATGACCCAGGTTCAATATCTTGGATACATTAATGATGAACAGGGGGTGCATGTGGATCCAACCAAGATCCAAGTCATTCGAGATTGGCCCTCTCCAACCACTCTAATAGAGCTCCACAGCTTTCTAGGTCTTTCCAACTTCTACCACAGGTTCGTGTTGGGATTTTCTCATATCACTTGGCCCTTGAGTCAAGTCACCGAGGGAGGAGCGAAAGCAAAATTCCTTTGGTCTGAATCTCAATAGAAGGCATTCACAGAGTTGAAAGATCACCTCTGCTCGGCACCAATGCTCGCATTTCCAGACTTGCAACAATGATTTGAGGTAGAGATAGATGCCTCTGACTATGCTATTGGGGTAATCTTTACTCAACACCGGCATCCACTGGCATATCATAGTGAGACACTTTCAGACACAGTCCGGAAGCATCCCACTTATGTCAAAGAGATGTATTCCATTGTGCAGGCCTACCAGCAATGGAAAAATTACATTTTGGGGAAGGAAATGGTCATCCACACAGACCACCAACCCCTCTAGTTCATATAGACCCAAGGGGAATTTCAGAATGATCACCATCAGAAGTGGTCCACATACCTGCAACAGTTCCATTTGAATATCAAATATAAGAAGGGCAACACCAATAATGTTGCAGATTGCCTCAGCCAACCACCGATCATGGCATTAACCACTGTGCTCAACTCTTGTGGGCATGAGATTTCTGATTGGCCACTTCTCTATAAAAGAGACCTCGATTTCGGCCACACATACCAGAAACTCTTGGAGGGTCGGCATGTTCCAAATTTTCACCTCCAGGATGCCCTATTATGCCACCTGGGTCACCTTTGTGTTCCTTCAAGCGAGCGTGCCAAGATGATTTGGGAAGCACACTACAGTCGGGCTGCTGGGTATTTTGAGGTCGAGAAAATGGTGGCAGTACTATAGAAGTATTTCTATTGGCCGAATCTTTGACAGGATCTCGGGAAGTACATCAGATCATGCACTGCATGTGCCATAGCTAAATCGACTGTCAAGAAGCAAGGCCTCTATACCCCACTACCTACCCCTAGTCGACCTCGAGAATCCATCTCCATGGATTACATGTTAGCCTTCCTTCGACTAAGCATGGAAACGATTATGTTTTTGTGGTCATCGACAAGTTCTCGAAGATGGCCATTATGGCAGCCTTCAAGAAGAATATCATACCAGAAGCCATTGCTAAACTCTTCATTGAATGAGTGTGGGTACACTTTGGGATTTCACAGTCTATCATCTCAGATCAGGACAGTGGGTTCCTTAGTACATTTTGGTCCAGTTTCTGGTCGATGCTAGACACCAAACTCACTAAGTCCACGACCTTCCATCCTTAAACTGATGGCCAAACAGAGGTTGTCAAAAGGATGATTGTACACATTCTACGCATGTACAACTCAAAGAATCCATGCGCATGGGACGAGAGCCTCCCCTACGTGCAACATAGCTACAACCGGGCTCCCCACAGCTCGACTGGCCACAACCCTTTTCAAGTGGGCTTGGGATTCCAACCACTATGTCCCAATGATGTGGCCATACCATTTGTAGCTACTCATGCAAATTCGGCTCATGTCTAGTTTGAAACATATAAGTCAAATAGCTTCATTGAGCACATCCAACATATTTTCCAGCTGGTCCATGAAATTCTGGAGAAATCAAATTCCAACTACAAGCAGTGACATGATCAACATCGGGTACCACACAAGTTTCAGGTGGGCGACAAAGTCTAGTTGCATTTGCAAAGGGAACTCCTTACCGAAGCCTACCAGAAACTCAGACCACTCCAATATGGTCCTTACACAATTACCAAGGCTATGGGAGACAATGCATTTGAGCTCAGCATTCCCAAATTCCTTAGCCTGCACCCAGTGTTCAATGTGGACCACTTTCGGCCATACTTTCCACCATTACTAGACACATCCGGCATTGTAGAATAGCTCACACCCATAGAGTTAAATCCAGATTGCATGGAACAAGCTGCAACTAATCAAATCATCGACACACAGATCAAACACACTCGCTAGCAGAATATCCAATTGTATCGAGTTGTCAAATCAGGCCAACTTCTTCATCAGGGCAAGTGGCTCACCAGGGACCATGTTCAGTAGAAGTTTCCTCATTTGATGGAGGAACTCAATGGAGTGGGGACCACTGTTTCCTAAGGGGGAGGAATGATCTAGGTGGATATTGGTGGCCACCCACCAAGTCCACTTAGACCCCCACCATTTTTTCTTTCAGCTTTTTAGTTTCCTCAATTGTAGCACAATTTACTATTTTTAGTAGTTTTTTGGGTCTTGAACTTCCGAAGCCGTTTTGAGGCCCTAAACGACAGTTTTTTGGAAAATAGGGAGCAACATGGATCGATCGACCGATGTTTCTCTTCCAAAAGTTGTATTTCTTGAATAGATATTTCTAACAAGATATTGTACGTGTCAAACGAAGATCGTATGCCAAAGTTACGACCCCGGGAAGTTGATGTACCAATTTACCCAAACGGGGCCCACAGTTTGGCGTTTCATCTTCTAGGGTTAGGTTTCTAGATGTTTAGGGTTTTCCCATATTTCTCAACAATAAATAGGCCTTCGATCCTCATTGTAACATAGTTTAGAGGTATGTAGCTGCCACATCTCTTCTCAGAGATAAGCTACCGTTGCCCTAGTTGATTTATTTCCATTGCTGTTTGTAAGCATATTTCAGTGTTTTACATTAATTAAATGAAATATTATTTCCATTGCATCTCTATGTTTATGGTTACCTCTGTAATTTATTGTGTTCTTGTATAAATCCAGTTCAAACTCTTAAGGGATAGCTCACCTTGGCGCAGAATAGAATGAAACAACAGGCAGATCAACATCGCATCAAAAGAAGTTTTGATGTAGGTGATTGGTATTCCTACAGTTACAACCATATAAACAAATGTCCCTCAAGCAAGCTAATAAGGATAATAAATTATCACCAAAGTATTATGGTCTGTACAAGGTGTTGCAAAGATAGGTACTATGGCATACAAATTGGAGCTTCCTACAATTTCCCGAGTGCACCCAGTTTTCCATGTTTCATGCTTAAAGAAGGTTATAGGTGACAAGCTTCTATTTCAAATAATATTGCCAGAACTGGATGAGGAAGGAAAAATCATATTGGAACCTGAACCAATCAAAGAAAAAAGAACTTGACAGCTATGAAATTGGTCAATTTCAGAGTATCTCATCAAGTGGAAGAACTTACTCGTTCAAGATTCCACATGGGAGGATGAAAATTTTATACAGAAGCATCCAGAACTACTCAAGCATTGAGGACGACACGTTTTTGAAGGAGAGGGGCATGTTAGGTCCCTATAATACTAGTGATTCCCCCATTACTATTGTCATTGTATCCCTTATTGTTATTATTGTGCCCCTATTGTCACCATATTGTTATTATTGTGCCCCCTATAATCCCACTATTATTATTTTTGTGCCTTTAGATTATTACTTTTAGGTCGGCTATGGTTATATTGTGACCCCTTAGACTCCTAAATATAGAAAGGAGGTTTTTTCATTTGAATCATCTAAGAATTGTTCATTTGTGTAATGTAAAGATGGTTGCCCCCTCGAAGAGGCTTATTTCTAAGGCGTTGATCTATGTTTTCTATATTTTTGTGAGCTGGTTTCATAATAGGGGAGAACAATGACTCGGTAAATTTAAGTGATGATCAACCTGAATTCATATTTGGGCCATAAGTTGAAAGTAAACCACAAGAAGGAGGGGTTCCCCCATTTTATGTCAGTTTGAATATTCATGATAAAATTCTTCATAATGCAATGTTAGATTCAGGTGCATCCCATAACTTAATGCCTAAGACTGTGATGGAGAAACTAGGATTGGACATTACTAGACCCTACAAAGACTTGTACTACTTTGATTCTAGTAAAGTTAGATGCCTAGGTATTATCAAAGACCTATGTGTTACCCTAGCCCAAATCCCTGCTAAGAGTCTAGTGATGGATATAGTAGTTGCAGACATTCCCCCTAAGTATGGCATGTTGTTGTCATGCTCATGGGGAGAAAAACTACAAGGAACCCTACAAATGGACATGACTTATGCCACTATACCAGTGTTTAGTCAACAAAGAAGACTGTACAAAGAAACTTTAATGAAGTATATGGTTAGTAGTCAAGAAAATTCACATAATTATCCTCTTTACTATGTTTATTCTGACATGGACTCTTTCATTCCTTACAATTAGGAAGACTTTGATACGCAGGTTACTAAGGCAAAAAATGACATTGATAAAAAAACATGAAAATCAAGCAATAATTATGTTGAAAAACACTAAAACTGAACCTTTTTGGAACATGAGCTTTGATGGCTCTTGCAATAAACTAGGATCAGGGGCAGGTGTTTGGGTGTCCAATTTAGGGAATAATCATGTAGAACGTCATTCTTATAAGCTCAATTTTCATTCCACCAATAATATAGTAGAATATGAGGCACTTCTCTTAGGATTGCAATTATTGAAGAATTTAGGTGCTAATAGAATTTTTGTTTAGGGGGATTCTGAATTAATTTAAAGAAAAACCAAGGGAGAGTATGCTACAAAACTTCCTAGGTTGAGAAACTACAAGAATGTTGTGGTTGACTTTTTAAGAAATTTTGTAGAATATGATCTTGCTTTCATTCCTAGAAACCAGAATGTCTTGGCTAATTGTCTAGTTTTTTCAACTAGCACATACCAAATGTCTCATCCCAACAGACAATATACAACAGAAGTTAAACGCCGTCCAGCTGTACCTGATAATACGAGTCATTGGCAGCTATTTGGAAGTGATAAGATTTTTTTTTTTGCAATTCAAGGATAAGTATGAAGACAATAGCATAGATTAAGAGGGTGAAGAAGAAAATGAGATTGTTGAATATGTTAGTATAGATAAACAGTTTTAGGATTCTGATATAAATATTTCAATCAGTAAAGATGCACATAAATTAGAATTACATGAAATACATCTAGAAAAAGAAGAATTTGAAGTACTTCAACTTAAGGATAATTTTCTGCCTAGTGGTCTAACTCCATTAAAAAAACTTTTTGATTTTAATGATGTAGCAAAAAAGCAAAAAAATGGAACCCATAGGGGTGGACATAAAATAAAGTCATACAGGTAGTGAGAAGAATCCCAAAATGATAAAACTCTCAAAATCACTGCCTATTATAAAAGAAAAGAAAAGAATATATAGCTCTTTTCAAAGAATTCGTAGATGTTTTTTCTTGGAGCTATGAGGATCTAAAAGCATATGAAGCCTGTATCATACAACATAAAATCCCACTCAAGGAAGATCAAAAACCATTCAAGAAAAAACTTTGTAGGATAAATCCTGTCCTAATGCGTTTGGTTGAGAAAGATGTGAGAAATATGTATGATGCTAAGATTATACTTCCTCTTAGATACTCTAAATGGGTGTCTAACATTTTTCCTACTAGAAAGAAAATGGAGCAATTAGATTGTGTATCGATTCAGAAATCTTAATAAGGTATCCCTTAAAGACAACTACCCCTTACCCAAAATGGATCATATATTGCAAAAGGTAATAGGGTCTAGTATTATTTCCTTATTATATGGTTTCTCAGGTTATAACCAATTCTTAGTGAATCTCGATGATTAGGATAATACTGTCTTCAACACCCCATGGGGAGCTTTCATGTATGTGAAAATTCCCTTTGGGTTAATGAATGTTGGAGCCACTTTCCAAAGAGTAATGGATATTGCCTTTGCTGATGAAATTGGCCATTTTATTGTGATTTATCTAGATGACATTATTGTCTATTCTAAAATTTATGAGGAACATCTATCAAATCTAAGAAGATTGTTTGAAAAATGTAGAAGGTTTGGCATCTCACTCAATCCTAAGAAAACATTGTTTGGTCTTGAGGAAGGAAAAATTATTGGTCACATTATTTCCAAGGACGGGATTAGTATTGATCCCAGTAGAATTGAAGCAATACTAAAAATCAGTCACCCAAGAAACGTTAAATAGCTATAGCCTTTTATTGGCAAAAGCAATTTCCTAAGGAGATTCATTCCTAACTTGGTAGAACGTCTTAGAAACATAAAAAACATGCTTAAAAAGGATTCATAAATCAAGTGGAATATTGAGGCTAGATAATCCTTTGACTTAGTTAAATAGGCATTGACCAAAGCACTAGTTTTAATTAGCCCAAAGTTTACAATAGATATCATAATATTCTCTTTTTCTTCTGAACACACTATTGCATCAGTATTACTATAGAAAAACAATGAAGGCTTTGAAAAACCTATTGAATTCTTTAGTAAAGCTTTAATGGATGCATCTTTGAAATACAATATTATGGAAAAACTAGCCTTTTCATTGGTTAAAGAATTAAAAGATTTTAGAGTATATATTTTGCATTCCCTTATTATTTCTTATGTACATAATTCAATGGTTAAGGACATTTTGACACATAATGGACCTGATGGAAAACGAGGCAAATGGAGTTTTATCATTCTCGAATATGACTTAGAAATCAAGCCCACCGAGTTAATCAAAGGTCAAGGACTAGCAAAATTGATGGCTGAGTCAAATTTCCATGCGTTAGGCATTAATTTGGATGATTCATTAGATAATCAAGAGGAACATGCGACTCCACAAATCGATGAGGCATTTCTGAACTCACCCTAGTATGGAGACTTGCTTTATGTTCTATCTAATTTAAATGATCCTCCTGTCTTGACAGAAACAAAGGCAAGATTTATGAAGTTAAAATCACTTAAAATTTTCATTATAGATAATTTTTTGTATTGGAAGGATGCTGTGGGTGTTTTACTTAAATGCATGTTAAAGGATGATGCAAAAAAAATTATGCAGGAATTCCATGAAGGAGACTGCAGTGGACATCTTTATTGGAAAACCAATGCCAATAAAATCCTGACAACTAGTTTCTACTAGCCTACTCTTTTCCCTAACATTCAAAAACAAGTCACCTCATGCCATAAATGCCATATTTTTGAAGGAAAGAGAAAATTTTTGCCCTTGCCATTAAAGCCTATCTCTGTTGAAAGCCCTTTCCAGCATTGGCAGGTGGATTTCATTGGTGAAATTCATCCATCTTCATCTACCCAAGACAACTGGATTCTCATAGCCACTGACTACTTTACCAAATGGATAGAGGCTACCCCTTCCAGAGCTGCCACTAGTGCTATCATTATTAAATTCATTGAGACTAATATCCTCTCCAGTTTTCGCTGTCCTAGAAAACACATCAATGATAATGTTGCAACCTTCAAATCTAAGAAGATGGTTGAATTCTGTCATAATTACCACATCACTTTGGGACATTAAACAACTAATTAACCTTAGGGTAATCGGTTGGCTGAATCCTCAAATAAAATTTTGGTAAACATCATCAAAAATATGTTAGAAGACAACAAAACGTATTGGCATAACAATTTGGTCAATGCACTTTGGGCTGATTGACTTACTACTAAAAAATGAATTGGCATGTCACCATACCAATTGGTCTATGGAATGGATGTAGTTTTTCCATCATCTTTAGGAGTTCTAGTCATGAAGATCATCAAGAAGTACAAGCTGAACCCAATGATGTACAAAGAATGATCAATCAAACTATCTAGTTGCAACAATCCAAGGAGGAAGTATACAATAGGACCCAAGTTATTCAATAAAATGTTAAAAAGATCTTTGACACAAGAACAAAAGCTGACAACTTTAACATTGAAGACCAATCTTTGAGATGGGATTCCCAGAGAGAAGACAAAAAAAAACACATCAAGTTTGATAATATTTGGAAAGGGCCATATATTGTTCATGCTTTCAGGGGAAATAGTTCATTTTTCCTTAAAGATCTAGATGGATCAGAGATACGTGGAGGTCTTATCAATGGCAGGTTGTTGAAGCACTACCTTTCTTGGCCCACAAATTTTTCTTACATCATTGTAAATATCATAATCTTTATGGTTTTTATTTGGTAACTTATTAATAAAGGTTGAAGCCCGCAGTGAAGGCCTTAAGCCTAGATTGATGAGCTACATAAGTATCTTAAAACAATGAACGAAATGAGATGAAGGAATTACAAACATGGAGTACTCAAGGCCTTGACACATCACTTGGAGAAGTTCCATCCCTAGCTGGAGCCATTGTTAGGGTCCTATAAATTATAGGATCTCAAGGTGATTGAGTATTTGGTATTTGTAATTTCATAATGTACATAAATTTTAGTATTCAAGTGATTTCCAAAAATATATGAAAAAATAGAAAATGAAAAGAGGGTATGTTAAAAAATAAATAAGAAAAAAAAGGAAATAAGAACCCCACAAAAGAAGAAATATAAAATAATACAGAAAGTGTTGCAAGTCATGCCACTACTGATAAGTTAGCTCTTTTAGTTTATTATCAAATAAGGTTGTGTGATTTTTTTTTTTTGAATGCCACAATGACTAAAGTGTTGTTCAAATCATACAATTTAATCATGATTTAACACATTTAAATTTCTGTTCAATAGATTAGTGAAAGAAGATTTACGAAATAGTTTAATCTTGGTGAACCAATAGCTAGGTAGAAATAAAATTGATTCAATAGTTTAATCTGAATCAATGGTGAAATAAGTGATAGGATAAGGTATATGTTCATAAAAAAAGTGATTTGGGTCTGCTAGTTTAAATGCATCGTACAAAGCAAGAAGAGAAAATGTTCGCTTAGAAAAAGAATTGAAATGAAAGGGTAGGTAGAAGCGCTATGGTGATTTTAGGAAAAGCATGAAAGTTTTATCGTAAGTTGAATTCTATATATATTTTCATGCATAGAAGAAAGGAAAAGGGATTAAAGTCTTACTCTAAAGTTCGATATATCAGATAATATTTGGTATATTACTCCACTATCCCTAAAGTTTTATTACCAGAAAATCACCCCTCCGCTCGTATTTTCATTCATCTGTCTCCCTCACCACATATCCAATCATATTCCATTAAATACATTTCCCTACCATACGGCCATCATATGACAATAATAAGCTGCTACTTCTTACATCATCTGATCCTAGCTTTTCACATCCGAAAACATACATTATGTTGTGGCCCCCCTCACCACTTGAAATTTACCACGCCAGGGGGGGGGGGGGGGTCTGAAAAGGGCGGTATTGAAACCCGCACTCATCGAGACGTGGCACCATTCTATGTTTTCGTACCCACCCTGACTGATACCATTAACCAACTTCCACCCCTCTTAAAAGTGTTTTCTTTGCCATGTGATACCACTGCCCTATTCGTTACGCTCCCACCAATCCCCTCTTGCCACCTCATCCACCTGTTGCTCCTGCCAATCACATCCACTCCCTCCAAAATCAACCCATTAAGTAATTTATTTATTTATCATTAATCCAACAGACCCGGGCCACCATCAATGAGAAAGCCAGAAGATTATAAAGTCCCTCCTTTCACCCATTCACAGTTTACTGATTTTATACATTGCCTTTGCAATTGTTCTATTACAGGTGTGCCAATTCAAACTGCAACGATTCCACCCAGCCAAGCATCACACCTGTTAACTTCTGTTCAAGTCATCACCTTTGTTTCCTTTTATCTTGAATCCAATTCCATTTCTACATCTTGTAAACCTACATAATCAAGATTCCTTCAGTGTTCTTACGCTTATGAATTCATGCCTCTGAAATACAAGGGACAAGAAGAACCCATGACTCCCTTGATCCACCCTCCCATCAATTTTCACCATGTTCCTTTGGCAGACAGAGACTACAAAATTCATGAAACCCTATGAAAATTTGATCTATTTGAAATGTATTGTTGGCTTGAAGAGAAGTTCATTGATAATTTTGATGATATTAAATTGTGGGAATCCAATTTTCCCCATTATATTTTTCCCTGTACCTACAACACCCATGAATTCGTCAGGAAATGCCATGCTTGTTATCTACCCAACAAAATAGTTGTCATTTCCCCTACTGGAGAAATTCTATTCACCATAACTCCCCAAGCTATACACCAAATGATGCAAGCTCCTACAACAGATAATGCCACTCGTTTCTCTCATGAAGCACTTATTGAATTATATCAGAAATTGGACTTTTCAAAAAGATCCAAAACCCTTGAGCTTTTCTTGACTGAAGGTGCCCCATTTCCTAAGAAAGACCCTCCCTATCCATCCTCCATTTTCCTTGAGAGAGCCAAGAAAATCATCACAGTCATCTCCTGCCTTCTTGGTTATTACTCAAATAAGTGGGTAGCTGAGGCTACTATAGGTTTCCTCTCCATTTTCCCTGCAAATTCCAAGCCTTCCATCTTGTTCAACTTCAGCCAATTTCTTGCAGATTCCATTCATAAACAATTTTTCAAACTCCAAACTGAGGAAGTATTTAAATATGCTTATGTGTTAGTAAATATGTTTTTATATCTTCAGGGAGACAACCTCAAGATTGCATTACAAAAGTTCGATGAAGAGGGAAATCAACAACCAATCATCTTTTGGAATACATTAGTAATGAAGGAGCAAAAAGAGTATTCATACAAAAAATTCATAGAAATGTTTGTACATCCGACACTCAGTCTACTAAGCAGCACTCTAGAGTCAAGGATCAGTGAAGAAATCAGGAAAATTTTACAGTTATCAGACCAAGTCTAGACAAGATATTGGTACCTTTATCAAAATTACACAGAGCTAAGGATATTTGGGTGTGAAAGAAGATTTACCAAACAGTTTAATCTTGGTGAATCAGTAGCTAGGTAGAAATAAAATTGATTCAACATTTTATTCTAAGTTAATGGTGAAATAAGTGATAAGATAAGGTAGGTTTTCATAAAAAAAGAAGTGATTTGGGTCCGCTAGTTTAAATTCACCTTGCAAAGATAGAAGATAAAATGTTAGCTTAGAAAAAGAATTGAAATGAAAGGGTAGGTAGTGTTGTAACATGCATATTTTTTGTTACCTTTAATATGCATGTTTCATTCAAGAATCACTTGAAAATATCTTAAAAAAATATAAGGCAAGAGGGAAATGTAATAAATTACATATCAGAATCAAAACACAAAAGAAACAAGTATAAAACAATTGGCCCATATGATTAAGTTAAATCACAATATAAATAGTTATATGAAGCCATAATCAATATATATATATATATATATATATATATATATATATGCGTGTGTGTGTGTGTGTGTGTGTTAGCGATGCGATTAAATCGCAATCGCAAAATACAGCGGGAATTTGTATAAAGTTACCACGAGAATCACTGATTGCCGATTGCGATAAGTAGTTAATAAAGCACTGAACAGGCTAGACCCGAAGCATATATATATTATGTTTTGTAAGCCCCGGTATAGCCAAGGATTAAGTCAATGGTTATATGAATGTATATGTATATATATATATATATATATATATATATATCTATATAGATATATATATATATCTATATATATATATATATCTATATATATATATATATATATATATATATATATATATATATATATATATATATATAGATATATATATATCTATATAGATATATATATATATATATATATATATATATATATATATATATATATTGCAAAGCACATTGTATATCAGAATTGCAAAAGAAACAAGTTATAAACCAGACCTGAAATATATATATTATATTTAAAAGCGCAGCGGGTCCGACATATCCCGTAGCACCTCAGCTTCCATCGATTATCGATTGTGATGGTCGGACCCGAAAAGCTATATATTGCATTTTGTAATTCCGGTGGGTCCGCGAGGCGTACGAAGGGCGGATTTAAAATTACAAGTGGGATTTCGGGCGGAGTAAAAATGGTAAGCTGTTTTTAGTGGAGCTCACTCGATTCCACTTATCGTTCGACACATAGTAACCAGGTGGAGAGAGAAAACCACTCATTTCGGGTGGGTATTCATTGTGCTTATGTCTCACCCGAAATTGCTGTAGACTATCGGATCAAGCGGATCTTGATTGACGGTTGTAAAGCATCAGGAAAATTTGTTGCCTAGAGAAATGTGCAGAGGCTTTGAAAAGTGCAAAAAAGGTACGTTATGCATGCTTTATGGGAATTTTCCTTGTATATGGTTTATAATGAATTTATCATGGATATAAGGGTTTATAGGTAAAGTTCGTGATATAACCAATGTTAAAGAGGTTTAATTATATATGCGGGATATATTTGGATTAATAAAAGGTTATTGAAGGTTTAGAAAGGTGATTAGGTCCTGATAAGTGAACGTGACTAAGGGTTAGTCTATGTTGGGTTTAATAAATCATTCCACATAAGGATTTATGAAAGGGGCCTTAACCATTATGAATTAAAGGTTTGACTTGGAAGATCATTGAATATGCATAAACATATGCATACTATGGGTAAAGCAGGGGTAACTCTGCATTAATTTGATGGGAAGTCAATGGAGCATTGAACGGGCAAATTTGACAGATTTTTAAAGCAAGATTAACTCTTTTTGAGTTCCGTATTAATCAAAAGTTCGCGTTAATTTCATTGCGTAAAGAGGGAAATCAGGGTTAGAGCCGAATCTAAAGAGGAAGGTGATTAGGTATGTTTTCTTTGTATTTCAGCCAATCAAAACACCTGATACATATGTAAGCCCAGGATTACACAAGTCAACACATTTCATTATGGCTAAAGCAAATTAAACATCATTAGGGCATATACAGAGGAACTCGACAGCAGATTAACAGAGCAAGCCAGCAGTTATCATCCACTTTTGAATTCAGTTATGTTCTTGTTATGTCATGTTCTTTGAGGTGTCTTTTACCTTCTGTAAAATTCTGTAATAGTTTTTACTTCATATAGTTAGAGAAGTAGTTAAATAATCTGGGCAATTTCAGAAATTAACAACTGTTCCACAATGTATAAAAAGATGAAAATTTACAAAGAAAGGGTTCGAATTTTGAAGAACCATGATGCAAGGCCATTGTATTCAAGGTATAATTGTTGATTAATGAAGAATCAGAAGTTTCTGTGCATTTGTTGGGTATGCTTTTGTGACTTCTCTCTGTTATGTGTCATCTTATGTTTTCTTCCTTCAAGTATGGTAATGAGGCTGCAGGTCTTTATTTGCTTAGGTAGATAAAGTTAAAATTCCTTAAAAGAGCGCTCTTGTACTTGAACTTTCACCTTTCTCTTTGAGTTACATATAGTAGTTTATGCGGAAGGCAACATATTATATTTAACTTCTCCGAGAGTCATAGATAGTAGATTCTGTGTTAAACAACATATTGTCCATGAGTCAGTTCTGACCTTCATAATTCTTCTAAGTTACAGATAGTAGTTTCTGCGTAAGGTAACATATAATTTTTAACTTTTTCAAGATTTCTTCATTTATCACTAATATTTAGCTAATCAAATGCCATTCTGATATTTCCTTGTCACCTAAGTATTGAGAGCAAAAAACCAAGTCTCCAGGCCCTTCATTTGAGAACAAAACATATATCTAAGTGACAAATAAGTGATAGTAAATAATATTTTTTAATGTCTTACACAAAATTTCTCTATAGCCAGGAAATTGGTTTCTTAAGGTACAACATTAATTTGCACCGCTGCTGGGGAGAGAAGACAAGAACACTTTTCCCTGGGTTTTAATATTTTCCTCTGGTTGTTCAGTGAGGAGGAAATATTTGGTTTTTTTGAATCAAAGAAATAACTTTGGCTTCAAGAAGACCCCATACAAGATTGGACACTTCACAACAGAAGGTTCAAGCTCTTTTAGATCCTGAAAGGCTATTTTCTAAGAGGGTTGGAAGGTCTAAGATTCCAATTATACCAATTCCTACATTGTCTGCATTAGGCAGCGATTCACCTGAACATTCATCTGATAAAGAGTCATTTTTTTCATCATTTTGATTTCAGGAACCTAACTGTCAAGAGAAATCTTTAGAATCGATTACTTTTCATTTATCTGCTATAATCATTTAACCTCAACCAATAGCTACATTGCCACCTCTGCACATTCCATCTACCTCTCAGTAAGGTTCCACATCTGTTGGTAATCAAAGTTCAATAAACATGGCAGTACCTGCATTCTTGATGAATAGGCATGCACCTCTTCAATTTCCACAACCATTAAATCAAATGCCACAAGATTACCTAAAAACTCTTCCTCGTTTTATATGGGAAGATGAACAAATGGCAGGGAATCATGTGTTAGTATTTTGCAATTTTTCAGAAAACAAAGATGTTAAATAGGTAGATGTTGCTCTAAGACTTTTTGTTCAGTCCTTGGCTGGAGAAGCAAGAAAATGGTTCAAAGGACTTCCCAATAATACTATTCCTTCTTGGTAAGAGATGGAATGTTTGTTTATTCAAAGATGGGGAGAAAAAAGAGACCATGGGTATTCATTAACAGAGTTTAATGCCATAAAGAGAAAGTCTGATGAAACTATGGTTGAATTTGTCAGAAGATTTAACGAATTGTAAAATAGTCTCCCAACAGAGATTAAGCCTCCTCCTAGTGGTGAAAAAATAACTTTTGCAGGGGCTTTTGAATCAAATTTTGGATTCACATTAAGGGAAAGAAGAGCTCCAACCCTTGATCAGATCCAAACATATGCATTAGAGATAGAAGAAAATATGGTGGCTACAGGAAAAGCACCAAAAACACAGCCTATCCAAGACAAGGGAAAGGCAAAGATGGAATCCTCTCAAAGTCAAGCATTGGAGGATATGTGTGATGTAATTAAAATTTTGTCAGATAAGGTAAATAAATTAGAGTTAGAAAATAAGAATTTTTAGAAGAAAACACAGTATAATAAGAACTTTAATCCCCAATACAGAAGACAACCTTTGCAAATCTTGCAAAGGGAAAGAAAAGATCAAGATCAAATTCAAGCACCATTATATATAGAGGTAGATCCTATTGAAAAACAAGAGCATCCTGAAGATCAAATTTTTACATTATATGTAGTGGATGAAGATGAACTTGGTATCGAAGAAGAAGAGTATGAATATGATGAAACATATGCCATTCATGATGAAAATAAAATTGATGAATATTGGAAGCAATTCTTTGATTTTATGTAGGCTGAACTACATAAGAAACATGACTTGAGCTTGAGGAAGAGATCAAGAAAACAAGAAAATGAAAGTGAGTAGGAAGTTTCAACTTCCTCACCAAAGGCGACTCCACAAGAATCTCAGTCTACAAAACAAGTGAACAAAGGAAAGAAGTAATAGAATGCAAATGACAAGACACAAATACTTCAAGGTGAGTCTTCTCAAGATCAAACTGGAAAAATTCCTTTGGAGAGACTTGTTTCAATTCCTCAAGTAATCCCAGTCATGAAAAAAGGTGAGGAGGAGAACGAAAGGACTAGTAAACATGGTCACTTGTTTAGTCTTATCAAGGAGTTGGAAAAGGTAAGAATTCAAGTTCCTCTTACAGAATTGACAAAAATACCTACTTATCAAAAGGAGATTGCTGAGTTTGTTAGTTTGAAAGAAAATGAGATTATAAATGACACTGTAAATCTGTAGGAAGACAAACCAATAGTGGTTTTTGGTCCACATGTAGAGGAAGTAGACCCTTCAATACCTCCTTTTTATATTTCCTTATTGGTCCATGACTTCCTCTTACATAATTGTATGTTTGATTCGGGAGCTTCACACAATCTTATGCCTTTGTCAGTAATGAAGCAACTAGATCTACAAGTTACCAAACCCTATAGGGACTTGTATTCTTTTGATTCGAACAAAGTTAGGTGTTTGGGGGTTATTAAGGATCTGGCAGTGTCACTAGCCCAAATTCCAGCTAGAAGCTTGGTCATGGATGTAGTAGTAGCAGATATCCCTGCTAGATTTGGAATGCTTCTATCTAGGTCCTTGGGGGATAAATTGGGTGGTGTTTTGAAACTGGATTTTACATATGCTGTTATACCAATTTTTGGTGGGGAAGAGAGGAGATTGTACAAAGAAACTAGATTTGTAAAAACAATTACAATAAATGGAGCAAGTAATTCACCTGTATATAGCCAGGAGAAGGATGACTTTGCTTGTTTCACATTGTATGATAATGCAGAGCTGGCTGAAGATGATCAGAAGAAGCTTGCTTCAACCAATGTAATTACAGAGCTGCAAACTGAAAGAGTGTGGAAATGCTTCTTTGATGGAGCTTATTCCAAGGAAGGAACAGGTGCTAGTTTTCTTCTAATTGTGCCTGGAGGTAATATGCTCCCTTTTTCTTTCAAAGTAGAGTTCGAGGCAACAAACAATGTGGCAGAATATGAGTCCTTGATTATTGCTCTACATACAACTAAACTGATGGGAGTTAAGTCAATTTCCGCTTTTGGAGATTCAGAGTTGATTATCAAGAAAATAAAAAATCAATTCCAAAAAAAGAACCCTAGGCTTAGGGTAGATAGAAATGAGGTATGGGATTTGATTGAGAACTTTTTTGAAGATTTTAACATTCAATTTATTCCAAGAAATGAGAATAGATTAGCAGATTCATTGGCTGTGGCTACTAGTACTTTCAAGTCTCCTATTAGTCCAAGACTAAGATATGAGGTAGGGATGAGACATAGACCCTCTGTTCTTGATAATGTTAAAAATTGGAAAGATTTTGAAGATGATCAACAGATTAAATAATTTTTGACTATAGCTAAGGAGTTTTAGGGCATAGAAATTAATCAGGATAAATAATAGACAATAGAAGTTGTCGAAATCAGTGGTTCAAAAGATTCAATATCTAATCTGAATATTTTACAATTGAAGGATCATATTTTACCAAAGGGAATTATTCCTCTTGAAAGACTTTCTAACCCCAATGATGTGGCTATTGACTCAGGGAAGGTTTCACAGGATGAACACATTATCACAACATTGGAACTCAGGAGAAACTTAGAATGAATTGTTTTTTCAAGATTCACTAGGGGAATGGTTCTATATTAAGCACTCAAATGCTAAATTGGTACCATTGGAAGATTGACTTCACCTGATGGAGATCAATCATGTACATATGTAAGAACTTGTATGTAAATAAACTCAGGTGTTGAGATTTTGGTTTTCAGTTGCAGTTCTTTATTTTAACTTTAGAAGGATAAATAAGGGTGACTTTCTTAGTTAAAAACTAGTTTGCAGAGGTGCCATAATTCATGATTGATAGGTTTCAGTTGTCAAATTTCAGGCTTTTCACAGTTTTGGACCATGCCCAAATAAGGCTACTGATCTACAGTTCTCAATATTTTTCTATCAAGGTACAAGTATCCTGTCACTGCAGAGATCGGCGTGGGTTCATTGTACAAAATTTTCACACAGTGAAGTTTGGCGAAGCAATATATGACTCCATGCCCAATGGATAAGGCACTAATCTATGTTTCTTAGTGCTTTTGTGGCAGAAGCACTATCCCCAGGTGGAGCCAGATGTTGTAACATGCATTTTTTTTTTTACCTTTAATATTCATGTTTCATTCAAGAATCACTTGAAAATATCTTAAAAAAAGATAAGACAAGAGGGAAATGTAATAAATTACATATCAGAATCAAAACACAAAAGAAGCAAGTATAAAATAATTGGCCCATGCGATTAAGTTAAATCACAATATAAATAGTTATATGAAGCCATAATCAATATATATGTGTGTGTGTGTGTGTTAGCGACATGATTAAATCACAATCACAAAACGCAGTAGGCATTTGTATAAAGTTATCATAGGAGTCACTGATTGCCGATCGCGATAAGAAGTTAATAGAGCGTTGAATAGGCTAGACCCGAAGCATATATATATATATATATATATATATATATATATATATATATATATATATATATATATTATGTTTTATAAGCCCTGGTATAGCCAAGGATTAAGACAATGGTTATATGAATGTATATGTATATATATCGCAAAGCACATTGTATATCAGAATCACAAAAGAAACAAGTTATAAACTGGACCTGAAATATATATATTATATTTAAAGGCTTGTCGGGTCCGACGTATCCCATAGCACCTCAGCTTCCGATGATTGCCGATTGTCATGGCTAGACCTGAAAAAATATATATTGCATTTTGTAATTCCGGCAGGTCTACGAGGCGTACAAAGGGCGGATTTAAAATTACAAGTGGGATTTCGAGCAGAGTGAAAATGGTAAGCGGTTTTTAGTGGAGCTCACTCGATTCCACTTATCATTTGACACATAGTAGCTAGGTGGAGAGAGAAAACCACTCATTTCGGGCAGGTATTCTCCATGCTTATGTCTCATCTGAAATCACTGTAGACCGTCAGATCAAGCGGATCTTGGTCGACAGTTGTAAAGCGTCAGGAAAATATGTTGCCTAGAGAACTGTGCAAAGGCTTTGAAAAGTGTGGAAAAGGTATGTTATGCATGCTTTATGGGTATTTTCATTGTAGATGGTTTATAATGAATTTAGCATGGATATAAGGGTTTATAGGTAAATTCTGTGGTATAACCAATGTTAAAGAGTGGTTTAATTATATATGCGGGCTATATTTGGATTAATAAAATGTTATTGAAGGTTTAGAAGGGTGATTAAGTCCTGATAAGTGAACATGACTAAGCATTAGTCTATGTTGGGTTTAATAAATCATTCCACAGAAGGATTTATGAAAGGGGCCTTAAACATTATGAATTAAAGGTTTGACTTGGAAGATCATTGAATATGCATAAACGTATGCATAATGTAGGTAAAGCAGCATTAACCCTGCATTAATTTGATGGGAAGTCAATGGAGCGCTGAACAGGTGGATTTGATAGATTTTTAAAGCAAGATTAACTCTTTTTGAGTTCCGTATTAATCAAAGGTTCATGTTAATTTCGCTGTGTAAAGAGGGAAATCAGGGTTAGAGCCGAATCTGAAGAGGAAGGCGATTAGGTATGTTTTCTTTGTATTTCAGCCAATCAAAATGCCTGATACATATGTAAGCCCAGGATTACACAAGTCAACACATTTCATTATGGCTAAAGCGAATTAAACATCACTATGGCATATACAGAGGAACTCAAAAGCGGATTAACAGAGCAGGCCAACGATTATCATCCTCTTACGAATTCAGTTATGTTCCTGTTATGTCATGTTCTTTGACGTTTCTTTTACCCTCTGTAAAATTTTGTAATAGTTTTTACTTCGTACAGTTAGAGAAGCATTTAAATAATCTGGGCAGTTTTAGAAATCAACAACTATTCCACAATGTATAAAAAGATGAAAATTTACAAAGAAAGGGTTAGAATTTTGGAGAACCCAGAGGTAAGGCCATTGTATTCAAGGTGTAATTGTTGATTAATGAAATTTCAGAAGTTTCCATGCATTTATTGGGTATGCTTTGGTTACTTCTCTTTTTTATGTGTCATCTTACGTTTTCTTCCTTCAAGTATGGTAATGAAGCTGTAGGTCTTTATTTTCTTGGGTAGATAAAGTTAAAATTCCTTAAAAGAGCATTCCTGTACTTCAAATTTCACGTTTCTCTCTAAGTTACAGATAGTAGTTTCTGTGCAAGGCAACATATTATCTTTAACTTCTTCGAGAGTCATAGATAGTAGATTCTGTGTTAAACAACATATTGTCCATGATTCAGTTCTCACCTTCATAATTCTTCTAAGTTACAGATAGTAGTTTCTGTGTAAGGCAGCATACTAATTTTAACTTCTTCAAGCTTTCTTCGTTTATCACTCATATTTAGCTAATCAAATGACATTCTGATATTTCCTTGTCACCTAAGTATTGAGAGTAAAAAAGCAAGTCTCCAGGCCCTTCATTTGAGAACACAACATATATCTAAGTGACAAATAAGTGACAGTAAATAATATTTATTAATCTCTTAAGCACAATTTCTCTACATCCAGGAAATTAGTTTCTTAAGGTACAACAGGTAGAATCACTATCGTGATTTCAGGAAAAGCATTAAAGTTTTATCCCAGGTTGAATTTTAAATATATTTTCATGTGTAGAAGAAAGGCAAAGGGATTAAATTCTTACTCTAAAATTCAGTATATCAAAATCACCCTCCACTCGTATTTTAATTCATTTGTGCCCCTCACCATATATCCAATCATATCCCATTAAATACATTTCCCTACCGCACCATACACCCATGATATCATGAGAATAAGCCGCTACTTATCACATCATTTGAGCTTGCATTTCTACATCCGACGACATAAATTATGTTTTGGCCCCCGCTCACCATTCGAACTTTATCGTCTGGGGATCTGAAATAGGTGGTATTGAAACTTGCCCTCATTGCGACGTGGCACCATCCTATGTTTTCGCACCCCCTAGATGAAACCATTAACCAACTCCCCCCCCCCACCCAAAAAAAAGTGGTTTCCTGCCCTATCCATTATGCTCCCGCCATTCCCCTCTTTCCACCTCATCTGCCCATTTCCCCCGCAAATCACATCCACTCCCTTGAAAATCAACTCGTTAAGTAATCTAATTACTTAACTGATAATCCAATGGACCCATGCCACCATAAACGGGAAAGCCAGAAGATTATATTGTTCCTCCTTTCACCCATTCATAGGTTACTAATTTTATACACTGCCTTTGTCATTGTTCTGTTACAGGTGTGCTAATTCAAACTGCAACTAATTCACCTGGCCGAGCATCACACCCGTTAACTTCAATTCAAGCCAGCACCTTTGTTTCTTGTTATCTTGAATCCAATTCCATTTCTGCATCCTGTAAACCTACATAATTAGGATTCCTTCAATGTTCTTACCCTTATCCAATCATGCCTCCGAGAGACAAGGGACAAGAAGAACCTATGAGTCCTCTGATCCACCCTCCCATCAATTTTCACCATGTTCTTTGGTAGGCACAGACTACAAAATTCATGAAACCCTGTGTGAATTTGATGTATTTGAAATGTACTTCTGGCTTAAGGACAAGTTCATTGATAAGTATGATGATATTAGAATGTGGGAATCCAATTTGCCCCATTATATTTTCTTTGTACCCACATCACCCCTGAATTTGTCAGGAAATTTTATGCTTATTATCTACCCAGCCAAAGAGTTGTTATTTCCCTTGCTGGAGAAATTCCATTTTCCATAAGTCCCCAAGCTATTGACCAAATGATGCAAGATCTTACAATAGATAATGCCACTCCTTCCTCTCATGATGCACTTATTGAATTATATCAGAAACTGGAGTTTGCAAAAAGATTTAAAACCCTTGAGCTTTTCTTGACTGAGGATGTCCCATTACCCAAGAAAACCCCTCCCTACCCATCCTCCATTTTCCCCGAGAGAGCCAAGAAATTCATCACAGTGATCTCCTACCTCCTTGGTTATTACTTAGATCAGTGGGTAGATGAGGCTATTATAGGTTTCTTTTTAATTTTCTCTACAGATTCCAAGCCTTCCATCTTGTTCAACTTCATCCAATTTCTTGCAGATTCCATTCATGAACAATTTTTCAAATTTCAAACTGAGGAAGTATTTAAATATGTTTTATATTTTCAGGGAGACAACATCAAGCTTGCCTTACAAAAGTTGGATGAATAGGGAAATCAACAATCAATCATCTTCTGGACTACGCTACTAATGAAGAGGCAAAAAGAGTATTCTTAAAAACAATTCATAGAAATGTTTGTACATCCAACCATCAGTCTCCTAAGAAGCACTCTAGAGCCAAGGATCAGTGAAGAAACCAAGAAAATTTTACAGTTATCAGACCACGTCTATATAGGAGATTGGTACCTTTATCAGAATTGGATTGAGCTAAGGATATTTGGGTGTGAAAGAAGATTTACCAAATAGTTTAATCTTGGTGAATCAGTAGCTAGGTAAAAATAAAATTGATTCAATAGTTTAATCTAAGTCAATGGTGAAAGAAGTGATAGGACAAGGTAGATTTTCATAAAATATATAAATTTGGGTCTGCTAGTTTAAATTCACATTGCAAAGCAAGAAGATAAAATGTGAGCTTAGTATAAGAATTGAAGTGAAAGGGTAGGTAGAAGCACTATGGTGATTTTAGGAAAGGCATGAAAGTTTTATCCTAAGTTGAATTTTAAATATATTTTCATGCGCAAAAGAAAGGCAAAGGGATTAAATTCTCACTCTAAAGTTTAGTATATCAAATAATATTTGTATATTACTCCACTATCCCTAAATTTTTATTACTCGAAAATCACTCCTCTGCTCGTATTTTAATTCATCCGTCTCCCTCACCATATATCCAATCATATCCCATTAAATACATTTTCATACCCCACCATATGCCCGTAATATCATGATAAAGCCACCACTTCTCACATCATGCAAGCCCACCTTTTTTACATCCAACAGCATACATTATGTCCCCCCGCCCCCACCATCCGAACTTTATCGTCTAGGGGTCCGAAATTGGTGGTATTGAAACCTACCCTCACCGTGATGTGCCGCCATTCTATGTTTTCACACCCCCCTGAATGAAACCATTAGCCACCTTCCCCCCCTCTGAAAAGTGGTTTCTCTGCCATGTGATACCTCTTCCCTATCCATTACACTCCCACCATTCCCCTCTTGCCACCTCATTTTCCCGTTTCTCCCACCAATCACATCTGCTCCCTCCGAAATCAACATGTTAAGTAATTTAATTACTTAGCCATTAATCCAATGGACCCACGCCACCATAAACAGGAAAGCCAAAATATTATAAAGTTCCTCCTTTCACCCATTCACAAGCTACTAATTTTATACACTGCCTTTGCCATTGTTCTATTACCGGTGTGCCAATTCAAACTGCAACAATTTCACCTAGCTGAGCATCATACCCGTTAACTTCCATTCAAGCCAGTGCCTTTGTTTCCTGTTATCTTGAATCCAATTCCATTTATACATCATGTAAAACTACATAATGAAGATTCCTTCAATGCTCTTACCCTTATCCAATCATACCTCTGAAATACAAGGGACAATAAGAACCTGTGAGTCCTTCGATCCACCTTCCCATCGATTTTCACCATGTTCCTTTGGCAGATAGAGACTAAAAAATTCATGAAACCCTGTGTGAATTTGATTTATTTGAAATTTATTGTTGGCTTGAGGACACATACATTGATGAATTTGATGATATTAAACTGCGGGAATCCAATTTTCCCCTTTATATTTTTCCTCGTACCTACCTCACCCCTAAATTTGTCAGGAAATGTCATGCTTTCTATCTACCTAGCCAAAGAGTTGTTATTTCCACTACTGGAGAAATTCCATTCACCATAACTACCTAAGATATGGACCAAATGATACAAGCTCCTACAATAGAGAATGCCACTCCTTTATCTCATGAAGCACTTATTGAATTATATCAGAAACTGGACTTTGCAAAAAGAGCCAAAACCCTTAAGCTTTTCTTGATTGAAGATGCCCCATTACCCAAGAAAAACCCTCCCTACCCATCCTCCATTTTCCCTGAGAGAACCAAGCAAATCATCACAATCATCTTGTTGGGTCCCTATAATAAAAGTGATTACCCCATTACTATTGTAGTTGCATCCCTTATTAATATTGTTGTGCCCCTATTGTCCCAATATTGTTATCACTGTGCCCCATAGAATCCCTCTATTCTTATTTTTGTGGCTTTATATTATTATTGTTAGGTCGGCTGGGTTATATTGTGACTCCTTAGACTCCTATATATAGAAAGGAGGTTTTGTCATTTGAATTATCCAAGAATTGTTCGTTTATGTAATGTAAATTAGGTTGCCCCCTCGAAGAGGATGAATTCTAAGGCGTTGATCTATCTTTTCTATCTTTTCTTGAGCTGGTTTCATAACATTTGGTATTAGAGCCTTGGATTCTAGGGTTTCACTACTCCAAATAGGTCATCATGGCATTTTCGCTATAACTTTTTTTCTGTGATGTTTCAGAAGCTTAAAAAAAACCCATTTGCGAAGACATCGTGCTGAACCTCGGTTCCAAATTTTAGAGCTTTTTGCATTAGATTTTCAGAGATAGGATCTGAGGAATTCGGTCTTTTTGTAGACTCCTGAATTACATTCCAAACAGGTGACCTGGGGAAAATCGCCATAACTTTCTCTCTGAGCATCGGATTGAAATTTCATAAGAATTTACAGAAATAGTATGGACTATAGTTTCTTGTAGATATTTTTCAGAGCCAAAGGTTGAAACAGTGACTCGTGGCACGTCGTACAAGTTCACTCTACTGAAATAGTCTATAATCAAGTCAATGCATAACTCTTCCTTGGAGAATCCAATTTGGGTTAGACTGGTGGCATTGGAAAGAGGACACAGAGGGCTACTACAGGTTGTAATTTTAGAACTAGATGGTTAGAAAGTTCAGAGATACATCAGAGGCAATATCGAGCTCCTACAAAGTGGAAAAAGGTGTGTAGATTTTTTAAATTTTTGCTTAAGATTGGTTTGAAAATTTATTTTGAAGGAATTCAAAGGGCATAATAGAGCATTATTATCAGTAACTGATGCCTCGAGGAAAGAAAATGCAAACACCTTGTAAGCAACCTGAAATCTCTAGCATGACTCATGAATAAGAGGAAGAAATGCTACATGATATATCAAAATTACAAGAACAAGTGCAACAAATGTCACTCTCACAAAAGCTAACAGAAGTTAAGATAAATGGTGTGGAGGATAAGATGAATGGCATGGAAGCTAATATGGACAACTTGAAGATAGATTTGAACACAAATTTGAAGACAAGCATGGCAGATTTGAAGACAGATTTGACAAATTTTCTACAAGAAATACTTACTAATGGTGAAAAGGTAGTAAAGGAACTTCATGATGCGAACAAAATAAATGTTAATCATGATTTATTAGACTCTAATGTGGCATCGAAGACCCACCATATTCCAAAAATTGATATGAGGAAGTTTGATGGCAAGGATCCCGCAACATGGATATTACAAATGGAGCAATTTTTTGATCTCAATAATGTGAAAAACACACAAAAGGTATGTATTGCAACTTTATATTTGGAACCAAATCAGTTTGTATGGTATCAATGGCTTTGCTCTCGTAAACAAATTATCACTTGGAAAATTTTTATGGAATAATTGATAGCACATTATGAGGATACAAAAAGCAACACTTTGTTTAGCTAAATGATAAGTCTCAAACAAAAGGGTTCAATAATGGAGCACATTGAGGAGTTCGAAAAATTGAACACAAGGGTAAAAAATATTTCGGAGGAGCATAGGATTGATGTGTTCATAGGGACTTTAAAGGATAATATCCAACATGATGTTCGCCTTTGGGAACCTGATTCATTAGAGAAGGCATTCAGGTTAGCAAGAAAAATGGAAAACAAAATTATGGCAACTAGGAAGCATACCATTCACAACTATAAAGATGGAAGTGTCGTTGCCCCTAGTCTTCGACAACCTATAAGGTTGACACCACAACAATTGGAAGAAAAAAGAGAAAAAGGGCTTTGTTACAGTTGTGATAGAAAATACACTAAAGATCATAAGTGTGCTGAGAATAAATTATTCTACATTGATTGCGAAGAGGAAGAAGAAAAGGAGCAAGAAAGGTCAAAAGAAGAGGATATACTCCAGGAACAAAGCCTAGATAAAGAAGAAATGAATCTGACCATATCTTGTAATGCATTGGCAGGAATTACCGCTCCTCAAATCATCAAGATAGAAGGACAAATCAAGAAGAAAAAGGTAATAGTGTTGATTGATTCAGGAAGTACCCACAATTTTATTCATTGTAAGGTAGAAAAAGAATTGAATTGCTTCTTATATCCACCACTAGCGTGTCAAGTGATGGTTGCAAATGGAGGAACAATAAATTTCTCTAGAAAGTTCCATAATATCAAGCTATCAATGGGAGAATATGTATTGACTAGCCCAATGCTTTCCATTCCAATGGGAGGTGCTGATGTTGTATTAGGAGTCCAGTGGCTACAATCCTTAGGTATAATAGCTTTTAATTTTCAAGAACTTTTCATGAAATTTTCTGTGGAAGAAAAGGAAGTTGAATTAAGTGGTATTGCAGGGAAACCAGGAAAGATAATTAGCTCTAATGGTATGACAAAGCTTCTAAAAAAGGAACAAAGGGGTGTAATTGCACAATTATGTTTGCTAGATGTTTCCACATTGCAATCATTTATTTCTCCAGATCTCCAAAAAGTCTTGGACAATCATTGCAAGGTATTTGAGACTCCTAAAGGTCTCCCACCTATTCGTGATCATGATCATGCTATTCATTTGATTCCAGGAAGTGTTCCTCCAAACATCAGGCTATACAGATATCCCTATACCCAAAAGAGTGAAATTGAATGTATGGTTGTAGAAATGCTAGAGGCTGCTATAATTCAACCGAGTCAAAGTTCTTTCTCTACTCCAGTGGTATTAGTGCACAATAAGGATGGATCATGGCACATGTGTTCGGATTATAGGGAGCTCAACAAGCTCACTATTAAAGATAAGTTTCCCATTCCCATCATTGATGAATTACTGGATGAATTGCATGGATCAATTTACTTCACCAAGTTGGATCTTCATTCAGGATATCATCAAATCAGAATGAAGACTGAAGACATTTCAAAAACAACATTTAGAACTCATGAGGGTCATTATGAACTTTTGTCACGCCTTTTGGCCTTACCAATGCACCTTCAACATTTCAAGGTTTGATGAATTCCATTTTCAAAGAATTCCTTAGAAAATTTGTGTTAGTATTTTTTGATGATATACTAATCTACAACAAGTCTTGGAAGGATCATGTTGAACATGTTGACAGGGTGCTACAACTATTGGAGGAGAAACAATTATATGTAAAAAGATCCAAATGTTTCTTTGGAGTACAAGAGGTGGAATATCTGGGTCATACTGTATCTCATGAAGGAGTTAAGGTAGACCGTAGCAAAATTAAAGCCATTAAGGAATGGAAAATCCCCACATCCATAAAGCATCTACGATGATTTCTCAGGTTGATAGGGTATTATCACAAGTTTGTTAAGAATTATGGGAGAATAGTAGCACCTCTAACAACATTATTGAAGAAAGATGCATTTTCATGGACTCCAGAAACAACAAAGGCCTTCGAACATCTTAAAGAGGCAATGTGCCAAGCACCGGTCTTAGCTACACCGGACTTCACAAAAACCTTTATTGTGGAATGTGATGCTTCAGGAAATGGAATTGGTGCAGTTTTAATGCAAGATGAAAGACCCATTGCTTTTGAAAGTCATCCAATCAAGGGAAAGTTTTTACACAAAGCTATTTATGAGAAGGAAATGTTGGCAATACTCCGTTCACTTAAGAAATGGCGACCCTACCTAATGGGAAGTCACTTCAAGGTAAAAATGGATCATGATAGCCTTAAATACTTTTTATAAAAAAGATTATCCTCTGAAGAGCAACAAAAGTGGGTCACAAAGATGTTGGGTTATGACTTTGAAATCATCTACAAAAGAGGGAAGCAAAATGTGGTGGTTGATGCACTCTCAAGAAAGGATGAGGATGTGGAAGCATTGTTGTGTGCCATTTCTACTATCCAACTAGATTTGATAAACGAAGAAAGGGAGGAATCGAAGAATGACGAAGAAGTGTGGGCACTTATTCGAAAGTTACAACAAGATTCCAGTACGTTTGATACATTTAGCTGGAAAAATGATTCTTTATGGTACAAAGATCACTTATACGTCTGTAAGAATTCCCAAATAAAACAAAAGATTCTTATGGAATTGCACACTTCTCCCTTAGCATGGCGCTCAAGATTTTTAAAAACTTACCACAAGGTTAAGAAGGAATTCTTTTGGGATGGCCTTAAATCGGATATTCAAAAATTTGTGGCGGAATGTTTGGTATTCCAACAAAATAAAGTTGAAACAATTAGGACACCGGGTCTATTACAACCTTTATCCATTCCAAGCCAATGTTGGGAGGAGGTTTCAATGGATTTTATCACAAGTTTACCCAAGTCTGAGGGAAAGAGTGTCATCATTGTGGTAGTTGACAGACTTACCAAGTATGCACACTTTTGTGCATTATCACATCCATTTAAAGCCAGTACAATTTCTACTGCATTTATGGAAATAATTCAAAAGCTACATGGAAACCCAAAGATTATTGTAAGTGACAGAGATCCCATTTTCACTGGAAATTTTTGGACAGAATTATTTTCTTGTCTTGGTACTCAGTTAGCTCATAACTCATCTTATCATTGTCAATCTGATGGACAAACTGAGATAGTAAACAGATGTTTGGAAGGATATCTTCGTTGCTTTGTATCTGATAAACATACACAATGGGTCAAATGGTTGCCTCTGGCTGAATGATGGTATAACACTTCCTTACATACAACAACAAAAATGACCCCATTTATGGCACTTTATGGATATTAGCCACCATCCATCACATCATATTTAAGAGAAAATTGTAAGGTTCAAGAAGTGGAACATCACATCGAACATCAACAAGAAGTCCTCCAACTCTTAAAGGATAAACTCGTGTTGACACAAAATATAATGAAACAATAGGTAGATCAACATCGCAACGAAAGAAGCTTTGATGTAGGTGATTGAGTATTCCTACGGCTACAACCATATAAGCAAATGTCCCTCAAGCAAGCTAAGAAGGATAATAGATTATCACCAAGGTATTATGGTCCATACAAGGTGTTGCAAAAGATTGGTACTATGGCATACAAATTTGAGCTTCCTGCAGCTTTTCGATTGCACCCAATTTTCCATGTTTCGTGTTTAAAGAAGGTTATAGGCAACAAGCTCCCAGTTCAAACAATATTGCCAGAAATTGACGAGGAAGGAAAGATTATATTGGAACCAGAAGCAGTCATAGAAACAAGAACTCGACAGCTACGAAATCGATCAATTTCGGAGTATCTTATCAAGTGGAAGAACTTATCCACTGAAGATTCCACATGGGAGGATGAGAATTTTATATAGAAGCATCCAGAACTACTCAAGTGTTGAGGACAACACTTTTTTGAATGAGAGTGGCATGTTGGGTCCCTATAATACTAGTGATTACCCCATTACTATTGTAGTTGCATCCCTTATTAATGTTGTTGTGCCCCTATTATCCCCATATTGTTATTACTATTCCCCATAGAATCCCTCTATTATTATTTTTGTGGCTTTATATTATTATTGTTAGGTCGGTTGGGTTATATTGTGAGTCCTTAGACTCCTATATATAGAAATGAGGTTTTGTCATTTGAATCATCCAATAATTGTTCATTTATGTAATGTAAAGGAGGTTTCCCCCTCGAAGAGGCTGAATTCTAAGGCGTTGATCTATCTTTTCTTGAGCTGGTTTCATAACACATCTCCTACCTCCTTGGTTATTACTCAGATCAGTGGGAAAATGAGGCTATTATAGGTTTTATTTCCATTTTATCTATAGATTCTAAGGCTTCCATCTTGTTCAACTTCAACCAATTTCTTGCAGATTCCATTCATGAATAATTTTTCAAATTCCAAACTGAGGAAGTATTTAAATATGCTTCTGTGTTAGTATATATGTTTTTATATTTTCAGGGAGACAACCTCAAGCTTGCCTTACAAAAGTTGGATGAAGAGGGAAATCAACAATCAACCATATTCTAGACTACACTGGTAATGGAGGAGCAAAAATAGTATTCATACAAACAATTCATACAAATGTTTGTACATCCAACACTCAGTCTCCTATGCAACACTCTAGAGCCAAGGATTAGTGAAAAAATCGGGAACATTTTGTAGTTATCATACCAACTCCAGACAGCAGATTGGTGCCTTTACCAGAATTACTTAGAGCTAAGGATATTTCAGTGTGAACTTTCCCCTTACAAACTGCCAAAATTCCTCCCAATGAGGATTTTTGACTGAGAATACGTCAGGAAAATGATCAATGTTGACGAGATTCTTTTTGTATATGCCAAGAAGAAATCTCAATTCAATATCAAAACCCAAATAGGACCTTTGATTTGCAACATCAGGGCAGCAGGGGAAGAAGCAGACAAATTGTTGAAAGAAATGCAATTCAACCTCAATTTCACATGGTGATATGGTGCTTTGGGGGTCATCTCCAAGTTAAGCGTAGAGAATAAATCTACCGCTTATTTTCATACATCCTAACCAGATATTGAAAAATATAAAAAACCAGCTAGAATGGATTGAGAACACTCTACAAGAGGTATAGGGGAAGTTGGTGTCAACTTCAATAATACACTCCTATTGCACAGGAGAAAACAAGAAAAAGGAACAGAGAAGAAGAGTCACCTTTAGTGACTAAGATTTCTAGTGAAGGCTTCAAAATCATGTACAGGAAGAGGACCAAGATAAATTCCAAAATTCACTTAAGCAAGGATTCAAAGCAAGAAGATATTATCACCACCAAAATTGACACCCCTTTCCTCACTAGTTGGTGATCAGAATACAATTTCTCCTACCACCATGATAGCTTCGCAGGATCAACAATAGGTTATGCAAACTAGCACATCTACCAAAGGGGAGAGAGAAAAGAGAATATTAGATATATTCTAAGAGATTAAAGTGAGAAATGAGGCCTTGAAGATCAACACATACAATCAGTTCTAGAAGCAGACTTCGAGTTCTCAAAGCAGACTACTGTTAGTCTTTGATTATAGAAAGGCAAAATGGAGATGGCTTTCCTCCAAGCACAGATCCCACAGCCCAAGGCAACATCAGATTACAAGAAGAATTCATTTGAATTTGATGTGAAATACATACATACCATTGACCAAATGGAGATGCACAAATATATTGGGCAAATGATTTCCTCTACACTCACTGACACTGCTATGAGTTTATCTAAATTACAGGTTACTTTAGCTAATGTTCAGTCATGATTGAATATGGAGAAAATCTCCACATTGGCTAAAGACACAAGGATCAAAGATTTGGAGGAATTGGTAATCAAAATAGGGTATGATCCTACCAATATCAATGTTGCAGAAGAGCTCGTAAGAAATAAGAATACTAACATAGCATCATTGAGAAAACAGTTGAAATTACCAACCACAAAAGATCCTTTCGCCAAAGACATTGAAGAAACAGAGTCACAGAAAGCAAAGATGATGAGACTCGTCATGGAGTAGAATGTATAGTTGAAGCAAATGGAAACATAGATGGAAAAATAATCAATGAAAAGGAGCAATATGCCAGAATGTCCATTGTCCCTTTACGAGGAGTTCCTCTTACTGCAATTCCTACAACTACATCTTCTACAACAAACAGAGGGACTACTAAAGATCAGTTGGCAAGTGTAGTGGAGAATATGTCTTTCCAAATAGAAGAAATTAAAATATTGCAGGCTCAAGTTAATATTCTGCAAGACCAGAAGACAAAGACTGAAGTTTTTCATGCAGCAGAGCTACAAAGAGCTGAAAACCAGATGGAAGCATGGAGAAAATTAGCAACCGAGTCCTCTATTGGCCACACACTGGCCCAAGTTAAGGAAATTATCTGGAACAATATTATTGAAGTAATGGATGAAATCTGGCCTTATATCCACATTATATTTGAATGGAAAGAGTTGATGGAGAAAGCCAAATAGGTGATTTCCACTATTATCATTGAGTTGGGAGATATGCCTACCACAACCAACAATATCATCAAATTTCTCAATTCTAAAAATAGATATGAATTGGATGATTTGGGAGTAGGTGATAGGACAAAAAAAAATTTAGAAGTGAAGAAAGTTCCGACAAAGAAGAATTTGATTGTGAAGCTTAGAGAAACATGTCACAGTTTGGAGGTAGTAGTCAGCAGATTTTTCACTAGAATAGAAGCATTAACTAAGAACAATCTGTCTTCTTTATTTGTAATCAATGAGAAACTGATGACCAGGGAATATTATATGAAGATGCTTAAATACATTGCAAAAGATACTACCAAGTATTCCCACATTAAAGGTGTTATGACAAGGAGATCTTTTTTCAAAGCTATCAACAACATCAGTTTCATCTAGCATGCGATAAAGCATAGTTTTGTAGTAAAACTCACATTTTCTCGGTATACCAAGGTAGATGAGATCTATTGCAAGGAAAAAAACTCATCATCCCAGATGAGGAGTGGTTGGATAAATTGTGTGAAATTCAGGACTAAAGAAAAGATCCACTAAACCAACGCAACACCCAAATTGTGGCAACTCAGTAACAATTCTCCACCAGAGCAGTGCGAGATGTCCATATCACTTCACCAAATTCACCTCTTTTGGTCACATTATTCAATTATGTTATTTTGAAGTTAATAATATAATTCCATGTCAATGTGACATTAATTGTAATCTTTTTTGGAAATTTTCTTTAAATACTTCATTTAGTCAAAGTATTGAAGATCGATTCTTGATCGTTGTAACTCTTTTTATCAAGCACTGTACTTTTCCAAGCAGCTGGAGCATCATTAATAAAAATGATTTTCACAAGATACTTCTAATGCAATTTACTGGTGATGTTTTTCTTATTGTAACTATTGTCTTCATTATTATTCTCTGCATGTTAATCATCTGAAATCTAATTGTAAAACATGAAATGTTAAAAATAAGATTTGTTAATTGAAATCCTTATTTGGACTGTTTTTAAAATTTGTATGTTTTCTTCTGAAGTTTGATTGAAAAATTCTTAAATGCTTTTCAATCACTACTAAAACACACTTTTCTCCATTTCATAATTCAATTTAAAGATCCAATAAACATAACTAGCTTGCCCTGTGATTACTCTTTTAAACATTTGATGCATCATCCAACTTTATTTGAATCCATAACCCAATGGAAAGAAAGTAATTTGATTAGAATAAACAACCAAACCAAGCAACCAAAATTCAAACAAACAACCAAGCATAATCATAACTAGCCTAAACTCAACCTAAAAACCAAGTTAAATCATAAAGACAGAACCCTTTCTGAAGCTAGCAAGGCTAGATCCCAGCTTCAAAAGTGGTTTGATGTTGTCCAATGTAATTACACCCACAACCTCAAAAATACAAAATGATAACATCCCCTTTGGGTGTACATTTTCTCCAAATCCACCCGTTTAGGGCTCTTTCAGTTGGCCATATTCCGATGAACTTGCATATAACTGCATGCTTCTGTATGTATTCTCTATATTTAGCTACCCTCGAGTCCTATATTTCTAGTTATGGGATTTTTGTGGCTTTTGGATTATAGTTATTCTTGGTCTTTTTCCCCTGATCTTGTGTCTGCTCCTGATATTTTGAAGGATTGACATTGGCAGGGAGGGGTGAGTCTTTGGAATTTTCCTTGTCTGCTCGAGCATACTTGGTTGATCTTTTCATTATGTCTTCCTTCCTTTCTGGAAGCTTGTTTTGCTATGGATGAGTAGTTTCTTCTTTGTCAAAGCTTCCTCCTACTGGCATACAGAGGGTAGAGCTGGAGGCAAATTTTATGAAGAATGAAGCTTGGTCTGGTGGCTGGCTAGAGACCATATCCTTGAAGGAGTGAGTGCCAAGAAGCTGTTGCGGATCCTCCATGGTGGGCAAGCCCTAAGGGCTGAAACAAAAGGCACCAAGGGGAGGTCGCAGAGCTTGCACAAACCCTACCATGCGCTCGAGAAATCCAAAACTCCTTTAGGATGGTTATTCACTTAATGAAAATGTTTTCAAGTGTCATTTGATTGTTTGAATTCCCCTCCCCTTTTAATTTTATTTTTGGTAATTATCTTGCCATACTCTAGTATAGTGTATCATGACAGAGTAAATTAGGGTTTATGGTTAAGAACTAGTGGCATGAGTGTCACTTGTCCACATATATAGTACAACTAGAATCACAAACAACTTCAAGTCACATTCAAAAATCATTATTTCACCGCTAAAATATAAGGTGTATGATAAATGTGTATTTGAGATTATATAACACTTTATAATGTATCTCTAGTTATAAACTATATGATGATGATGTTTTATTAATGTCTTTTCTAAAACTATTTCATATTTAAAATCCAAGAGTGTGATTAATTAAATAAATTAAGAAAATAAAATTTTAAAATCAATTATTTAGATAATCATTTCAATATGTGATTAAATTGATAATAAATCTCCTACCTTAATTTAATTATTTTGATTTAAAAATTCGTTAAGCAAATTATAATTGTGGATGCTAGATTTTAAGCTTCTGTGGTAGTTTTTTGTAGTGGCATGATTTCGTGCTTATTCTGTCGACGTTTCAAACCCCAAAGGGGGTCCATCATCAGGACTAAATCAGAAAGAAATTTTTTTCATCAATTTCTTTCAAATATTTTTTCAAAAATATGATCTAAGAATATAATATTATCATTATATTTGATATTTACATGTTACTTCCCCACCTGGTTGACTTTATGATTAATCATGATACATTAATGGGATGTGATGGACATGGGAAATAGAGGTTGATGCTTGTATACACTTGGCTTGGGAATCTCATACTTCCCCATAAACACAAAGAGTATTATCCTTGGATCTACCTAATAGATTTGTGGTTCAAGGCGGTGGGTGACCCAACTTGGGCTCATCATTTAAGAGATATTGTGCTTGTCTAGACTAAATTCATAGCAATGACAAGAGTTTTGATAGGAAAGTGAGGACTTTTTGGAGAAATTCAATAACAAATCCTGTAATATTCTAGTTAATTGGGATTATTCACATAAATTTTCGTTGTTGGTTCAACACATAAGGCTTCTTTGTCATCTAGAACTTCATACTTTTCTTAGATAATTTTATTTCCTAGGCTAGAAGCACTCCCAAAAGTAGGCTTCCTCTGCTTGGCAAAGTGAGAAGAACCAAAAAGTGGTTAGAAGGAAGGAAATTGAGGCAATTGACTTCTTTTGGGTCATTGAGGATATCTGCGGGTGGTCATCTCACGTAATCACTCTAATGTTCGCGTCCTAGGTTCATGGCTTTAGTCTCAAGTTGGGGATATATTCACAATCTTTTATTGGCTTTTTCCACTTCTAATTTCTCCCCTCTGTCTTAGTTTTATATTTGTTGTTCCAAAGGTGTCACTGCAAAAAAAAAAGCAATTTTTTCCAGGTTCAGCATTAGATTTTAGTGCATCTTTTTTCTCAAGTGGGATGAGAAGCCTGCTGCTAAATCTAGCTCTATTGTACAATTTTTAAAGCGTCATTTTTTCTGCCAAATTTTGCATTCTTTTTTGCACTATATTTTGTACCAATATTTGCATTTGGTTTTACAACAGGTTTTGCTTTTAGTTTTGTGCCATTTTTGAATCATTCTTTTCTTCCTGTTTTGTGCCATTTTTTGCTTCTAGTTTTGTGCTGTAATCTGCATCGATTTTTATACCATCTTTTGCATTTGATTTAGTGCCTTTTTTTCACCAAGTTTGTGCCATTTTTTGCATCTAGTCTTATGCCATATTTTGCTTCTAATTTTGTACTTATTTTTACATCTATTTTTGCACCAGTGTTTATGCCTTTTTCTGCACCATTTTTTGCATCCAATTTTGCACCATATGTTGAATCCGATTTAGTGCCAAATTGTTCATCTATTTTTGCACCATTTATTGTATCAAATTTTGCATTTTATTTGTGTCCCTTTTTCACATCCTATTTTGCACCTAATTTTACATCATTTGTTTAATCCAATTTAGCATCATTTTTAACACCTTTTCTTGCATCCAATTTTGCATCCTTTTGAGCATCTAAATTTGCTTCCTATGTTGAACCATGTGTTGTGTCCACCTTTGCATCCCATTTTGTGTCTAATTTTACGTTTAACTTTGAACCATTTTTTTCATCTACTTTTGCATTTGTTTTTGAACCATGTTTTGAATCATTTGTTACACCTCATTTTGCATCCAATGTTGCATCTCAATTTGCATCCAAATTGGAGCCATTTTTATGCCCATTTTTGCACCATTTTTTCTACTTTGTGTCCAATTTTTATACCATTTTTTATGTACAATTCTACATCCTTTTCGGTGTCTAATTTTTTGTCCTTTTTGGCATCGAAATTTGCATCCTTTTTTCTACCACATTTTGTGTCTCCATTTGCATCTCATTTTTCACCTATATTTTAGTTTGAATTTTCATCTAGTTATGCATCATTTTTGGCATCCTTGATTTCACCCTTTTTTAGTCCCATTTTGCATCTTGTTTTGTGTCTTTTCTTACATACTTTTTGCACCCAATTTTGCATCCTAATTTTACACCATTCTTTGCATCCTCTTTTTGGTGTCCATTTTTGCATCCTTGTTTGCGCCTGATTTGGTATCCTTTTGTATGCCCTATTTTGTTCCCTTCTTTGTGTCTAGTGTTGCACCCTATTTTAATTCTACTTTAAAACCATTTTTGTTTCATTGTTTGCATCTTGTTTTGATGGCTAGTTTAATATCGAATTCTACTCCCAATTTTGCATCAATAGTTACATCCACTTTTGGCTTCTTGTTTATAGTTTTAATTTTATTTCCGTTTATGACCCCCTTTATGGGTTCATTTTACTAATTTCAATTACATAGTGAAATATATTATAGTTTCTAAATAGCATTTTTCTTTAGGACTTAATCCAGGGTTATATGAACAAAAAACCCTCTCAGTTTATCCTAGAAACCTAGGACATACCAAGTAAGTGAAAGGTTGTTCTAGGGTTCAATATTCTTAGTAGATAAAGATGTAGAGTAGAGATTAAGAAGAAGAGAAGAAATTCCTGTGAGTCCTTGAATGCAGGTATTGTTGGAGTTTTTAGTGTAGTTGGGAAGCACTCCTAGCTAGCTCCAAATCTTGGTCCTACACATCAGAGAGAGAATAAAGCAACCTTCACAACATAATATCTTGATAATTGAAACTATTAGAAACCTATAAATATTATGAAATAAATAAATACAAACCAAAATCCCATACATTCATTAGTTAAATAGAAGAAGTAAAGAATAAATAACATCATATGGAAGGAAGAACAACAAATCTATATTAATAAAGGAGTTGGAGGAAAGTTACAACCATCAGATGTAGTTGCAACAATACCCGCCCCAACTCCTAGCTCCAAAACTCTCCCTCTCAAGATAGATCTCAACATCATGACAATAAAAGAATTCCCATCCTTTTCTCAATGGCCAAGCCTCCAATATTTAGGAAAGTGAAGGCTATGAAGATTTCCCAAATTCCTCATTAGTTCAATTTGGGCAAAATATTTTGGGTGAATAATGTTTCGTCATATAAAAATGGCTTTTTTCACTTTTTAGATTCTTTTTTTCTTAGGAAAAAGCTTCCCCATGCTTTATGTATCTTTCTCACTTTTGTATGCTTTTATTTTTTAGGAAAATTTAACTAAATATGAGGATAAAGAGATCACAGTCCACTATATGAGTCTCTGAAAGTGAACAAGAGTGTCAAATTATAGTTAACTCGAGATTTTTTTCCTCACGACTAAGCGAGAATTTTGGTAATAAAAGTAAGATGAAGGGGAGAACTTGTTATAGACTAGGATAACGTGGTCCCCATTAATCTTTGTCTCAATAGATTAATTATCTTATGGTGGCCTTCAGTGGTCACTCTCATTAGTTGCATGTTTTTAGTTTTTTGTTAGTGACATTTATTAGGCTTCATAACATGTTATTTAATCTATGAAAATGTGTTATTTTCCATATTATTGTTAAATATTAATATTAAATATGTTGGTTTTGAGGATGGTTTAGCAAAAAGTTTCCAAAAGGTTTATAGATTGTATTTTATAATGTAATGATTCATTGCTTGATGAAATTGTTTTGGATATTTTTTTTAGTATATTAAATTGTATGTGATAAAGTCAAAAGTCACCTCTTTTTGAGATTTTCATTGGTCAATTTCCCTTAAGGCCATCAAGTTCACCATTTGGTCCTGAGTTAAGGAAATATAGGAGTCATGAAGTGACATTGTCCAAGCGCTTAAATCTTGAAACATGTTTTTTTTAGTCATATTTGATGAGCCTTAGTATTTTAGCAAGGATGTTGCAACTCCTAGGGCTACCAACTTCACTTTATCAACCCAGGGTTTCATACAAACTTGGAGGTGACAGTGCTATATGCATAGTGGATTTAACATTCTACTCATGTCACTTCTCAACTTGGGCGCTAGACCACTAGGGTTACATCTAGTCTTCTATTTACTAGAAGGATTTCCACTACTAACAATGAATGTAAAGCTAGTTCTAATGTAGGAAAGTAAATGCTTGTTTATTTAGGAAATGAAAGTTGCTAAGTGGTAAGTGTGATGAAATTCCATAAAGAATCTAGCTAGGAAATGATAGAAATTACTTGTAGAAAAGTACTAGGCTAACCTTGAAATTTATCATCTAGCTATTTAGACTGTTTGGACATCGAAAGTTGTACTATCATTTTATGATTCATATATGCATGCACTAACTACCTCATTTTACATTTGCAGGGAAAATAATCTTTTAATTGCTAAATCCAAAAATACAAATATTATGTTATTAGTTTGATCTTGTAAGGGGCAAAGGCATGGGAAAGCTGATCTTAGGTGGCACTGATAGGCATGGAATCCAAGATGAGGGCCTAACCTGCTCTTATGCTACCATCTTTGGTCAAAATAGGCTCAAATAGGTTACTAAAGGATGTTAGCTGAAGGGATTAGGAGGGCAATCAAAGTGAGATGAGGTGCTGAAGAGATGTATGAAAATGATAGAAGGTGTAGGGAAGGTGAAAATTGCCCAAGACTAAGCCCAACACTCCAAGGAGTTTGCATTCACCTAAGGTGGCTGCTCACAATGGCTGCAAAATAGAGGTTCAGACTATAGGCTGGTATGCCTTGGCAAAAGGTGGAGAAGACTTAGGTGAAGCTGGTTGGATGAGCCCTTTCCTGCAAATCAATAACACCTACAACAAAACTTGTTTCTCTTTTCATTTATGCATCACTACATGTCTACATGGAAAAAATGAATTGAATTTGAGGAAGCTGATCTATTTACTGATAAGGACTAGATCTATGAAATGGAATTCTAATTGAGCTACAACAAACTTAAGGAGACAAGATAACAACTGCAGGTGCTTCCAAGAAATCATAAACAATGATCTAGCTAAGAATGAAACCTAATCTATGCAATAATCAAAAGACAAACTATATTTTTGGGGTTGTGAGAGTGGGGCCCTCTAATCATGATCCCATGAGGGAGATGGGATAGAGGCCACTGTCACAAGATTTTCTAAAGTAATTTCCTTCACTAAACTGCACCACTGATCTACCTCTTCAAACTAATGGAAACAAGGTTAAGCAATAATTCAAATACTTTTTAAGCTAAACAAAACAAAAATAAATTTCAGCAGCTAACTATCATTTTAATATAAGAACACATATACAAAACGAGGAACTTATGCTGCTAAAGTTGGGCCCTAACCCAAGAAATTCAACCCTCTGATTCAACTCAGTGTTGGATCAAGGTATAATTTCTCATTATCATCAAAACATCAAATACAACATAACAATAACAGTAACAATGTTTCGGAGCAAATTGCCTCTTCGCTACAAAAAAAAATTGAATCTTAATGGGTCCCTTGGCTCTCTTATTTATACAAAACTAGATCTCCCAATAGCTCTGTAGAAAATAGGGAAACTTGACTCCCCAACTCAAGAATGACTCTTCCTTAATTGTAATTCGCTTGGTTTCCAATGGACTCGACTTGCTTGGCTGCTAGTAACTCCGAGATGATGAGATATGGTGGAGGAATATTCAAATGATTTGAGGAGTTAAGGAGGGATACAAATCTCCTAAAATCTCTCTTTCTTGACCACTCCAATTTCATGAACTTAAGTAAACCAAAAACTGCTCCAATTCCTCCATTTAACACATATTAGGCCACATGACATAGTAACTCACCTTCACCCTTCTCACTAAGAAACATATAAAAAAATATGTAAATAAATGTGAGAAAAGTCAATTTTAATAAGTTGGAGAGTGGCATTGTGACCCATATAGTTTACCTATTGATTAGCCTCATCAACATTATACTTCCTTTCTGTGCAAATTCTCCATGAAAATATTCTCATGGGACATGAGGGACCTTGATAGTAAAGGAAAACAAAGGCTCCTAAAAGAAAAATGGTACACATAGCAACCATCAATAATGTTGATATAAGAAACAAAAATATTAACTGAGATTCTACCTCATATAATTAGCAAATGGGGGAGGAATTTCCAAGTACTAGTGAATGATGCTTAGAGATACTTGGGTGGAATGACTATTATTTGGAATGATTAGGACATCAAGGCTACTAATATGCTTACCACTTTTCACATTATGACAATACAATTTTAGTTAATTGACATCGAGGACTACTACCATGTAGCCAATGTCTATGACTCCAATATCGCAAATGGAAAACCTCTATTTCTCAATTCTATTTCCAACACAAGTAATTTATACTCTCCATCTTCATGGATTATTGGGAGTGACTTCAATATTATCAAGTGTCTCGAGGAAAAGAAATGATGAATCACAATGTTTACCAAGAGATTTTCTAAGCTATATCATCAAATCCCTAAACTGATCTCCATTAAATTTCTCAAGCAATGAATCTTCAACCCACACATGTGGATCAATGAGATGTAATACATGTGTGTGTAGTGACTAACTTAATACACTATTCTAATAACTCCACAAACTTAAGTATTTCACTCCATCACATAAATTGACTGTAGTGTGGCATAAGTAAACCTAGAGTAGACATGAAACCCTCAAGCAACACAAATTCCCTATATCCTCAATTAGGTGCTTAAATGATGAAGTGAAAATGCAAGGGGAAAACAAGAATTCATGATTTAACCATCAAAAACATGTGATCAAGTGTGACCAGGAGTGTATATATTCATATGTTTGCCAAAGAGGGAGTGAATACATGCGTTACCATTCATTGGGCCTTATTTTTCTTTCTTTTGTTTTTTCATATATATAGGACTTAGGGAATGAGGTTTTCATAAGTTTGGCACAACTCATAGATATAACATTTACATGAATTTTCACTTCAAACTTAGAGTTTAGACTTAGATAAATCATTATAGTGTACTTTTAATGATTTTGGCTTTCACTTTTTGATTTTCTTTCATCACAAATGACAAAAGGGGAAACATTTTTCCACAAATCTATGAATGCTTAATCATAAAGGTGTCATGCGATGAAAACAAATTAATGATGTTATTCTCTTTGAAAATGATGGGTATTCTTGAGAAACGCTTATGCTTGTGGATGTCTCTTCCCTGGTCGGGAGGGAGTGAGGGCACACACCATATTATCCATGTGTCATGTACTATGGCCAAGACTAACATTCGTAATCCTAGTAAAGACACCAGTAGGGAGAATGGTGGATTGGATAAACATTTTGGACCAATTTTCTTTGAGAATTTGTACTTTGACTAGGACTAGCCGCCATAAGCCAAGTAAATTAATCCAAGGTAAGAATAGTCATGAGGATCAACATTTCTTGGTGTCAAATATTATGACAATGGATTAGGAAATGATCATGTGAGGGCATACCTGGTGAACATCCTGGTGGGGTAAGTTCCTAGAGAGGCAGTGGTTTCCAAATTTATGCCTCCCAATATTGTGCTCTGATCTAATGGAGAGATAAAACTTGTTAGTCAAGGCCTTGCTATTTTATCAATGTTGGTTATGATGATGTAAATCATCGTTGATTCTTATCAATCAAAATCCATTCTTATATGAATATTTCAACTTGAGAGTTCTTTTCTGTGTCATTATGAGTACGCCCCTAATTTAGAAGGAGTGTTGAAAAATGTAACTAGTGTCGACCCTCTTGGATAGGTCTATATCATTCAACTTGATCACGTGGAATACCAATCATTTATCATCACAAAACATTGTTTCTTGTGCCAAACAAGAATGCAAGAAAACAAGAATTAAAGGGTAGATAAACTATGATCTTTTCAACCTATTTATGCACACTTGTGTGAAGATTTTGTGCCTTATGTATGAAAATTAAAGGTCTAAACTGTGAAAATTTCTAAATAGAAATTCTACTGCAGTGATTAATATTGTTTCTTTTACTTATTACCTCATAAATAATTTATTTACAATAATCTTACGACAAATATCAAAATATATTCTACTGCAACCTTCACAATTAAAACATTGCAGAAAGTAAATGTAACGAAATACACTAACACAAATACAAACACGTTGAAACAATTATTTTTGGACAGTCTTCCTTGGAAAATCCCAATGTGGGAGAACTGGTGAAGCAGATGAGGGTTTCTTTATTATTCTTCAGCAAAAATCTCAGGTATAATTTTACATCGGACATAAGAGGAAAGTTATAGATGTTTCATGACAAGTTTCTGATCTAGAGAAGTTCTCTTCTTCCCTATGCATCTTGCTGTGTCCCAATGTCAAACTTTCCCACACTATCCTGGTGTCAGACTGGTTTATGTAGTTCAAACGTCAAGTTGCCCCTGCAATGTCTCTACCTGCGTCACACCTTCTGTGTTGTCCTCCCTCTGCTCTGCATATTCTTCCCTTGCACTCTTGACTGACGTTGATCACCCTCTATCTCTCTTCCACCTGCTAATATCCATCTAATTCGATTTTCTTTTATTGAACTTCAACCAGTGAGAAAATCGATCTTACTCAAGAAAATAAGTATCTACCTCTGTTGTGTTTTCCAAATGACCCTCAAGTCTCTTCTTATATCTTCCTATTGGACAGCCAATGGCCTAAATTAACTCCTAATCAAAGGATCAGATCATTTTGACTTGATCTCCATCTTTATCTTGAAGATTCACCCACAATTATATTAATACCTATTAATATTTTAATTTTCCTATGTTTAGACTTAGGAACCCCATTACAAATATTAATTATTTTAATATAATTTTCTCTGGGTGGAATTTCCCAAAATGGTTTCTAGGTTCTTTGTAATGCATGTGCTCAAGCCTCCCTACAAAAGTTGAAGAGCAGATCCAATGCCACCCCAAATAAACACTCCCTCTTAGTGAGGAATGTGTTCTAGAAATATAATATTGTTGCATACTGTTCTAACTCTGAAGAAATGTCCTCTGCACTACTGATCTATGACATGGTGTCCACAAACTACTGCGTTGCTACTGTAAGTGTACTTCTACCTTTGACACTGCCACTGCCAATGCTAAAACTGTACTACAACTCCCTCTGAATGTCTAAATCTGTGCTACTGCTAGCATTGCCACTACCAAGTATCCCCACATTGCAAACTACTGCTGCTACTAAAACATATTTTCAACATACCCATCTTCTCTCTAAGTTAAGTGAAATTAGCTCTTCTGACAGCCTTTGTGAGTATATCAACCACATGCTCTCCTATGGGAACATACTGTAGTTGTACTTCCCCACACTAAACATAGTCTCTGATAAAGTGACAACATATATCCATATGTTTCGACCAATCATGAAATAATGGATTCTCAAAGTGTTTGATACAACTATATTTACTGCAGTAAACCTTGGTCGCTTCCATTATTTTTCTGAGTAAGCTCACAAGAATTTTTCTAAGCCATATGGCTTTGCATGTAGCTATGTTGGCTGCCATATATTCTGATTTTGTTGAACTTTGTGCTACTGATTTCTACTTCCTGCTGCACCAAGATATCATCCCTGATTGAACACTGAAGCAATACTCTGATGTAATTTTTTGGTCTGCTGAATTACTTGTCCAATCTACATGAGTGAACCCATTCAAGATGATGTCCTCCCCTATGGATTACTTCAACCCATATCTAACTGTTCCATGTACATACCTAAGAATGTTTCTTGTTGCTTCCCAATGCACCCTTTTTGGTTCCACCATGAACTGGCTATGAGCATTTACAACAAAAGAAATGCTTGACCTAGTGTTGACTAGGTACATAAGCAATCCAATGAGCTTCCTGTATAAGGTGGGATCTACTTCTTTATCTTCTAATTCATCTATTTTCTTCTCATGAGATTCGAAGCCTTCGGGCTGTTCTATGTACACCTCTTCTTCTATCACTCCATTCAAGAATGTTGTCTTAGCATCCATCTGGGGAATCTCCCATCCCATTTGAGCTGCTAGGGATATAACATATCTAATAGAGGTGTATCGAGCAACTGCGGTGAAGGTCTCTTGAGATTTTATTCCTTTTTTCTGAGCATACCCCTTTGCCACAAACATTGCCTTGTACTTCTCTATGTTGTCGTTTGTAACATACTTGATCTTGTAGGTCCATCATGATCCTACAACTGATCTATCTTTTGGTCTACGTATTACTTCCCAGACATCATTCATCATGATGGAGTTGTATTCTTCTACCATGGCATCCACCCATACTTGGTGTTGAAAAACTTCCTAAAAGCTAGAGGGTTCTTCAACCTGAGCTACCAATGCTTGGTATTTGTCTAGTTCTCTACACTGCCTCATCTCAGCTCTATGATCTCCAACAAAATCCTTTGCATCCATTAGTTTCTGCAATGCTTCTCTTCTACTTCAAACACTAGTGGTGGGAGGCTCAACCAACTCTTCCTCCTAATCCTGTCATTATGTCTTTTGAGAATCGTTTGCATTTCCTCCTTCCAAGGAGATAATGGTGTTGGTCAATATACTCAATCCAGGTGTATGTCCTCCTTCCTATACTTCTTTCTATCCTTGCTACTCTTGGACTAATGGAACATCTCCTGACTGATCTTCTATAGGCATCTCACGAGATTTCCTAAAATCTCTATATTCCATGAACTTTGCATCTCCTCTTACTACAATATTCATGCTGCTAGGAATGTAGATTCTATATGCCTTTGAAGTCTCCTTGTATCCTATGAGATAACCTTTTTCTGTAGTTTGATCCAATTTACTACGCTTCTCATCTAGAATGTGAAAATAATCCACACTTTCTAATATCCTGAGATGACCAACTTCTAACTTCTTCCTTGTGACAGCTCCCTCGGGCATTCTCTTCCCCAATGCTCTATGAGGAGTTCTATTATGGATGTATTTTGCTATGTTGCAAGCTTCTACCCAAAGATACCTAGGTAGATCTTGATCATACAACATAGATCTGACTGCCCAACAATAGTTTTGTTCTTTTGTTTTGCTACTCTATTCTTCTTTGTATTTTATGGAGTTGTCCACTCTCTTTTGATGCCCTCCTTTGCATAGAAATATATGAAGTCTATCTCTCCATATTCTCCACCATTATCTGAATGCAATACCTTTATCGTTTTTGCCTATCATATTTTCAACAAGAGCCTTAAACTCTTAGAAATGATCAATAACCTCATACATGGTCTTTAAGAAATAGATCCATGTTTTTCTGGAGTGATCATCGAGAAAAGTGATGAAGTATTCGCCACCACTAAGAGCCCGTGTTGACATAGGACTACATATATATGAGTGTATTAATCCTAATGCACACTCTGCTCTATAGTTACTTATGGAAAAAGCTACTTTAGCGTACTTTCCCAACACACATCCTCTGCATAAGTCATCATGTTCACTTCTAAGGACCGGTACCCTTGTAATAGTCTCTCTGAGCATCCTCAGTGCTCCATGGTGTAAGTGCCCCATCTCCTGTGCCATAATTCATTTCGCTCATTCTCACCATTACAATTTTTTTCCTACTAGTGCAATTGGTGATTCAAGTTGCAACCTGTACAACTTGTTGCTTCAAACCCCAATTTGATTTTTCTTCTTCCAGCTTAGATGCTTAACGTATACCTTCCTTCCTATGAAGTATGCATCATATCCTTTATCTTGTAACTGGGAACTAAAATTAAGTTCATTCCTAACCTTGGTACATGCAAAACATTGGTGGCTTGGATGTTGGTCTCTGCTTCCATTTGAAAATCTATGGTGCCTCTCCCTATTGGAGTACATTTGGTTCTATTTCCCATAGTTATTTGGAAGTCCATTTGTTTTTCTTGATTGCTTAAGAAATGTTGTTGTACTCTAGTCATATGAGCTAAAGCCCTGCTATCAATGTACCAAATATCCGTTGATGTTGAATTTTCTACGCATGCGAATTATTCACCTAATCTAGTAGATAAATCTAAGACATTTTGAGTATCCATATTGTATCAATTTATGACGCTACCCTGTCCCAGCAACTGCTGCAGGAAAAAATGCGTCCCACCTAAGACAACCCTCCTTGTTGAATCTTGTGTTGCATTGTACCCTCTACCACTGATAAATTTTGAATGGAAAGACTTACCTCTCTGTCGACTCACTCAAAGAGAGTTTTCCCACGAAATCCAATCTCCTTGGCTTGAATTGCACAATCCTCTGGGATATTCAAATTTCTACCCTTATAGGAATTTCAAATTCCCTTCTCCTTTCAACACTGGGTCCTTTGGCTTCTCTCTTCTGCTTCCCTGTAGCTCTAATACCATGTGAAAATTTCTAAAATAAATTATACTGCAATGATTAATATTATTTCTTCTACTTGTTACCTCATAAATAAGTTACCTATAGTAATCTTATGAAAAATATCTAAATATATTCTAGTGCGGCCTTCACAATTAAAACATTGTAGAAATTAAATGTAAGGAAATACGCTGGCACAAATACAACCACAATGATAGTTATTTTTGGACAATCGTCCCTGAAAAATCCCAATGCGGGAAAGCTGGTGCAACAGATGAGGGTTTCTTTATTATTCTTTAGTAAAAATCTCATGTACAATTTTACATCCAGCAAAAGAGAAAAGTTACAGATGTTTCCTGACAAGGTTCTGATCCAGGAGAAGTTCTATTCTTCCATCTGCATCTCACTGTGTCCCAACGTTAAAATCTCCCATGCTATCCCGACGTTAGACTGGCTTACGCCATTCCAGCATCAAGCTTCCCCTCTGCTATCTCTGCGTGTGTCACACCTTCTATGTTGTCCTCCCTTAGCTCTACATCTTCTTCCCTTACACTCCAAATTGATGCTGATCACTCTCTATCTCTCTTCCACCTGCTACTCTCCCTCTAATTTGATTTTCTATTGTCAAACTTCGACCAGTGAGAAAATTGATCTTACTCGGGCAACTAAGTATCTACCTTTGGTGTGTTTTCCAAATTATCCTCAAACCCGTTCTTATATCTTCTTACTGGACAATCAATGACCTAGATTAACTCCTAATCAAAGGCTCAAATTGTTTTGACTTGATCTCCATCTTTATCTAGAGTATTCACCCACAATTAGATTAATACCCATTAATATTTTAATTTTTCTAAGTTTAGACATAGGAATCCCATTAAAAATATTAATTATTTTAATATAATCATCTTTGTGTGGAATTTCCCAAAACAATTTTTGGGTTCTTTGTAATGCATGTGCCCAAGCCTCCCTACAAAATTTGAGGCTAAGAGCACATCCAATTCCACACCAAATCAACATAAACTTCATCCTTCACTACAGGTCCAACAATTCTATGATTTGACCTTATTTTAGAGTGCTTAATCAACATTTAATTTCCTTTACTTTGACTTGGTTGGAGAAGACTTGCAGTCGGGTTGACTTGGATATTTGTGGCAATCTTGGTCTTGGTCTTGGGTCTTGTATATCTCATTTTGGTCTAATTTTATAAGATTAGTATTTTTGGTTTTCCCCCTTATGGGGTTTTACCCTGGATCAGAGCCTAATTATTGGTGTTCTTTGTTTCCTTTTGATCTTTTTTTTGAATTTTTGTGTAATTAATTGATGAATAAGACAATCTAAGTAATAAGGAGCTAAAACGCATTCACAAGTAATTATCAAGTTAAGATAAATCAATCATTTTCTTCTAACACTTGGTTTCTCAACATGAAGTAGGGTAATAGGTCCTATGAAATCTAACGTGAAATTTACGATGGGAAATCCTCAATAGTATCTCTAAAGAAATATGTCCTATTGAGGGGGTTAAGAAGAGGTATGAGGCATCACCAATTTTATAGTTGAAGAAGTTTCAACCTTGGTTTTTCAATTTTGGCCCAATGTAGGAAAATAACGTGGAAGGAGGTGATCCCTTGGAAGATTTGAAAAGGATAAGGCCACATAAGGCCTTATATAAATATCTAAATCCAAGGGCTCCGTCATAAATAAAGTTAGACATGTATTGAAAGAGAGTACAAAATGATCCTTCCAAATCTTGATAAAGACAATCAAATATCCCTTGAATCTAATAATAAATGGGGCATCTACACATGAGGTAACCCTATAACTCCATCTCATGTATATGGAAAATATAATAGTTTCTATTTAGAAGAGGAAAATATTCCAAGAGAGATAGAAAACGTAAAAAGCTTGATAGTAATACATATGCACAAGATGATCTTGAAACTATTAAGTTCATGAATACATGACTGTAACGTCATTGGAATAATCATAATCATTTTCATCGTCTTCATTATTGTCATCATCACCACCATCATCGTCATCATTATTTTCATCATTGCATTATTATCATAATCACCATTCATGTCATAATCATCATCGTCGTCATGACCATCATCATCATCATGATTATGGACATTTTAGTCAATTGTTTATAATTATAGGTGTCGTGATATTACCAAAAAATGCTACAAGTACTAGAAAAGGGTTGTTAGGACACATGATATATGCAAGAGAAATAAAAACTCTATTTTTGAGAGATGGTCGATGATCGTCATCATCATTACCATTATCATCATCATTATAATTTTCATCATCCCCATCATCATAATTAATGTACCTTCAATCATCATTCTTTCCATCATCGTCATCGACATAATAATCATCATTCATGCCATTATTGTTGTTGATGACAACCAAGATGAAAATAATGATAATGATGATGAGATGACGATGACATGGAAGGTGATGCCAAAGATAATGATTATGATCATGACCATGACAACATTTAAAAATTGGGAATACTGGAAAAGATCATTAGCATCATCATCATCATTGTCATTGTAACCCCCATCGTCTTTATCATCATTATCATTATCATCATAATCAAAATTCATGTCATCGTCATCATCTTCATTATCATCATTGTCATAATTATTGACATTGTCATCAATTGTTCATAATTTTCAATGTCATCAGAAATATCATCAATGAAAAAATTACGATGAGTGCTGGAAAATGGATGCAAAAGTGAATAAAAAAATGGGGCAACAATAGACATAAAATTGGATGAAGAATGGACACAACATAAGTAGATGCAAAACAAAACGGAAAAATTGACACAAAAGTGGATGAAAAAGTAGATGCAATAGTTGATGCAAACATGGATGTAAAAGTGGAAGAAAACATGGGTGCAATAGTAGGCATGAAACTTGGCATGAACTGTGGTGAAACAAATGTGGATACAACAACAAACACAAAAAGGGATGAAAACTTGGATGCAAAAAGGGATGTAAACATGGACCAAACATGGGTGCAATAGTGGACAGAAATTTAGATACTTCGACGCATTAGAAGTGGCTGTAAAAGTAGATGCAAAATGGGATGCAAGAAACATACACAATATTTGATGCAAACTTGGACAAAAAAGAGGATGAAAATGTGGATGAAAAGTGGAAGAAAATGTGGGTTGCAATGATAGGCACAAGATATGGTAGAAAAAAGTGGATGAGAAAATGGATGTAATAACAAACACAAAAAAGGATACAAACTTAGATACCATAAGGGATGTAAAAATGGATGAAAACATGGGTACAACAGGAGAAACAAAATTGGATGCAAAATATGGATGCAATGGAAGTAGATGCAAATGAATATAAAAAATGAGACGCAAAACCCAACAGAAAAGTGGATGCAAAATTATATTCAATATTTGATGCAAAAGAGGATGCGAAGATGGATGCGAAATTGGAAGCAAATGTGGGTAAAAAAGTAAGTACAAATCATGGAACAAATTGTGTCACAACAAAAGTGGATGTAATGATAGATGCAAAAAAAGAAGCAAATGAACATGAAAAATAAGATGCAAAAAGGGATTTAAAAGTGGACGTAAACATGGGTGCAACAATGGATGAAGAATAGGATGAAAAAGTTGATGCAACAAAATTCTATGCAAAATTAGATGCAATATAAGACACAAAAACTGATGCAAGTCTTGACGCAAAAGTGGATACAAAAAGGGATGAAAAAATAGATGTAAAAATTGATGAAAACCTAGATGTATATGAGGATGCAATCATGGATGAAAAATTAGAAGCAAAAATGGGTGAAAAGGGAGGTGCCAAACTAGGTGCAAATTATAGTATAAGAAAAATGGATGCAGTAATGGACGCAACAATAGATGAAAAAGAGGATGTAAATATGGATACAAAAAATATGTAAAACTTGATGCAACAAAATTAGATGCAAAACTAGACACAAACCTCGATGCAAAACTTGGTGCAAATGGGAAATTATGCAAAAGTGGATGCAAAAGAGGATGCAAGAGATGATGCAAACATTGATGCCAGTGTAGGTGAAAAAAAGTGGATGCAATAAAGGATGAAAAGGTTGGTAAAAAAAAATAGGTGCCAAACTTGATGCAAAACATGGTGCAAAGGATGGCACAAAACTTGGCATAAAACATGGCGTAAAACCTGGTGCAAAACCTATTACAGTAGCTGGAACTAAACTTGGTGTAAGACTTGGTCCAAAAATCAGTGGAAACTTTGCATCATGTTTTGCACCATATTTGATAAATGGACAGAAATAGCACCAAAAATGGGGTCTAAATGCAAAAAAGGAAGCAAAAAGGGATGTTAATCACAAGTCATTATTGTAGTGAAGACTAATATGAGAAAATTCTGGTTCATCTTGTTGAACGCCTTGATAAGATCCATCTTCAGGACCAAGGCTTCTGGATTTTTTATTTTAATTGAATGGATGACCTATTGTGTAATGCCAATTACATCATGGATTTTCCTATTTGACAAAAAACCAAATTGATTAAGAAACATATTCTCTGCCAACTGATCTTTTATCCTATTAAAGATCACTTTAGTGATGATTTTATACAACAAGTTATACAAAGGTATATGCCTACAATCATTAAAGGTATTTACTTTTGAGCATTTCAAAATTGGAGATAAGTAGGTTTGATTCATGGGTTTAAAAAATTTTCCATTCCTTTTAGATTTATCCATAACTTTATAGAGATCAGGGCCCATAAGATCAGGAAATGATAGAAAGAGTTCCATGGTCCAACCATCCAAGCCTAGAATTTTGTCCTTTGAAAAGAGTTTCAGGACCCCTTCAGTTTCAAATAGAGTGTCACGTCTTAGAATCCTAAAAAATGAAGAATATCGAGTAGTTATGGATGACTTGTATGTGAGGTACAATGTTATTTTCCCCTGAGTCCCTAAAAGGAGCATAAAAATTATTATTGCAGTCGATTTCAACTCTTATTTACTTGAAATGACCATACATCCCTCTACCTATAATTTCAAATGGAATTAATATTCCTTCTATGATTGGAATAACTATGGAAAAATTTAGTGTTTCCATCGCCCACCTTAATCCAATTTGCCTTGCTCTTGAACCTAATTTAATATGGGGTTATCGAGGCACACAATTGCAAATCTACTCAAACTACCCATTTTCCATATTTTTTGAGTAATTTGTAATCATTTTGCGGATTTGTTGAGGTCATAATATAATGTATTGAATAATAGGATTAATTTATGCTTCTATATTATTGTCTAATTATTTTACTTTCTGAAAGTTCTTGGTTGGAATTTAACAAAATAATATTTGGGTAGATTATAATTTTTGTTATTTAAAATTTATTTTTGAATGTATAAAAGAATTTAACATTCTATTTTTTTAGGGAATACTATTAGCTTAAATCCATCTTAACTCTCCATATGCCAAATAGAAAGAGTTCGTTGGAATTTAACAAAACAATATTTGGATAGATTATAATTTTTTATTATTTAAAAGTTGTTTTCCAATGTATAAATGAATTTAACATTCTATTTTTTTTTTGGATTACTACCATCTTAGATCCATATTAATTTTGGATCTTCCAAATGTCAAGAGGTACTGAATATCTTGAGTTTAGAGTGAAAAGAGATTTGATCCCTCTTGTCCCTTGATAGATCCAAAGTTAAGATGGATCTAGGTCGGTTTAATTATTAATTATAATTATAATTATAAATATTACCCAATGGGGGTGGACAGATAGAGGCACAAGGATCTCAGGGGGGGTTCCTACCACCCCACCAACTCCCACGATGATTAAAGTGGGGGACGACATGGCACACCTACCCCATGCACAAGTATGTGCAGAGTTATGTTTCTTAAATGAGGCTTCTTGATATGTTTTCGCTTCGGTTCTTGACAGAGCTAATGTGGTGGATGGAAGCTCAAAGAAATTGCTGGTGGATGGGACTTTGGTCTTGTGTCCTTATAATTCATTATGGTTTTTTTTATTTTTTTTCCATGACTAGTTGTAAGGGAGTTTCCAGTGATTTTAGGCAGCAAAGAGCCTCTTGGGTGGTGAAACCTTGATAACGGTTTTCTTTGGCTTTTGCTGCTAAGTAGTTTGGTCCAAAGGGGGGAGTAGACCTTCACTTGTGTAGTGGTTTTGAAGGAAGTCTAACATTATAGCTATCTTGTCTCAAGAAGCGACAAGATATTCAATAGTGAAAACTCGACCATAGTTGCAAGGTAGAGTCACGCCATTTCGGAGGTAATATTATTCACTTGGATATTCCAATATTTATCTTTTGTTGAAGGGTATCCTTCTCGCCGTTTAGTTTCTTTGGTTTTTCACTAATGTTCAAGCTTAGGATTGTTTGTCTAGAGTATCTATTACTTTTTATACCTTTGGGTGCACGACCTATTTCACTCAAGGGCTTCAATTGATATTTTCTCCTAATTCTATTGATTTGGGTTAGTTTGTCTGGGGATTGGCTTCAATTTTCTCCCTCCTACTAGTTGTTGGCGTCCAAGAGGGGCTTGTTGTTCCGTTGGTTGGGCGATGGGTCATGATTTCAAGTGCTTATGGAATTTTTAGTGGAAAGGATGTTGGAACATGGAGTCTTAAGGAAAATTTTCCTCTGTCTTCATCTTGACTCCAACTAAGTACATCAGGATCTTGATTAGCAGGTTTCCTAGAGTGACTCACAATCATGGTAGATGTATATGGGGAAGTAGGGAATGTGGGAAATCTAGCCACAACCAACCTAGCCTAACTTGGGCTAAGGTTCAATCTCAGGAGGTGCTTTCGCTGCGACAAACACCCTCCAAAATTTTTCCTATACTTGGATTTTGGAGCCTACTATGGATCTTGTGATTGGTCATTCCGTGGTCACTCCTTCATCTATTGAAGTCACTTGGTCACACATGCTCAGTTTTCAATGCGTTCATGAACACATTCTTCCACAAAAGATTGAGTAAGCATAAGCACAATTAGTCAAGATAATGTCTATGCAATGTTAAATCCATGTCGACAGTCAGTGTGCACTATCATTGGCAATCCCTCACTTTTGGTTGCATTTTTACTCCTATTTTGGTGAGTTGTTTTTTCAAACTATCACTTTTGCGCATCTTCATTTTTTCAATTTTCATTTTCATGCTTTCAAATGTCGCTCTTGCTTGATTTCACTTTAATTAGTGTCATTTTCATGTTATCTTCGCTATGGCATGTGTTTCTTTCAATATCATTCACATATCACAAGTGTCGCTCTCCCTTTTCTCTTCATATAGTAAATGTCGTCTTTATGCATGTTAGTTGTCACACAATGTGTATAAGCTCATTTTGGTGGTTTCAAGGGTTTATATTCGTGAAAATGAGTTTATATTACCATGTAAACACCCATTGCACTCATTCATAAAGTTTTAAGCATTTTCACACGAGTGTCGTGACGGTCGTCGCAGAGTGTATCTTTAGTGTCACACCTGTTGTAAAGTCGTCACAAAGTTGTCACATTGAGGGAAATATGTTGTTGACGTGTCTTAGATGATCTATGTTGGTATTTTCTCAAGTGTTCTAAGTATTTGATCACAGTCAAGTCATATCATTGTTCACATTAGTCTCATTGATCCCACACTTAGCCATTTTTCAGAAACTTCCCTACAACCTAGCCTCATCCAACCTTCCTCAACTGTGCATTGCGCAGTTCCAACCCTCAAGTTGAAACCCTGTCCCTTGACATTGCACAATGTCTAGTTCCTACCTCCCAGGACTCTGCATTGCACAATTCCAATGCTCAAGTCTAGAACTTGGCCCCTAGAATAGTGCAATCTAACCCTCTAGGCTTGTCCCAACTCCAAATTGCATAGTCTCCGAGCTCAAGCCAAAACCTTGAGCTATTGAACTATGCAATTTTAAAGTCACTAGGTGTTCTCTACCTCCCAAAACCATGAAGTTAACTAAAACAGTGAAAAACTCTGTAGTCTGACTCACTGAGCCTCAAAACTGTGCAATTTGGTTTGCAGAGTCCAATATGAACTATGCATTGCGTAGTCTCAAGGCTCAAGCATTATCCCTCAGCTATTGAATTGTGTAATTGCACAATCACCTGGGCTCCTCTATCTTCCAGAACTACACAATGGGAAAAATCAGTGTTCAAGCCCTCAGCTTGGCTCCTTGAGCTCCCCAACTGCGCAATCTTTTTGCTCAGTCCAAGCCTGAACTGTGCATTGTGCAGTCTCAAGGCTCAAGCCTAACCCTTGACTGCCTAAGATGTGCAATTGTGCAGTTACTGAGCCTCTCCCTCAACCTGCAACCTAGTTCCAACTTAGTTAGTGGATCATCATGCAACATATTAGATAGGGGTTTATTGGACTGATGTCATCTTGTCATGAGTGGATTGCAGATGCAGGAACTTTATCATGCTATGGAAAGATGATGAAGAAGGATATGGAGAAGGAGGACATGCTAGAAGACACCTAAGGAGCTAAAGAGATAAGATGATCATCAGACAAGAAGACGAAGGAACACTAGATTACAATAGAAGACCAAAGATCAAGATCACATGAAGAATCCATCTGATTCATAACCCTCTGTAGGGTAGATATGAAGAAAAAAATATATCTCTCGTGATGATGAAACATTGGATACATCTCTTACTGAGGAGAAAAATAAAGAAGAAACAAGAAGGACAACTTGGCTCTACCGCATCATCATGAAGTCCGTGTTATCAGTGTCATGTCACGTCTGGTCAGGAGTCATCATATGCCACATTATTATTATGGATTATGTAATTATCTATCCAAAATGTACTGTAAAATAGAATTCTGAAAGGCACTTTCAGAATATGAAGACTCATGTAAAAGTTGAAAAGTAATAGGAAGTCAAACAGTCATGAGGGTAGTCAAAGAGTCACAAGGAAGGTGAAGAATCACCTCATTGGTTATATATACACCCTCGTTGTATGAGTAGTTTTTTTTTCGCCTTGTCTTCTCCTGCAATGCATTAGAGAGACAATCTAGTTATTTTGAGCAGCAATGAGTGTCTCCAATGCTCCAATACTCGAGCTAGTGGTGTTCATTGTATACATGTGTCTTGGAATTTTTTCTTAATATCAGAAGCCTTATGGCCAACATGTTCTTCATGCATGGATTATAGATATTTGTAATTCTATTCTGTGAATGTTTGTAATTCATGTTTTCTTTCATATGTGCTAAAGTAGTTGAACTATTTCAGTTATTTTGGTAGTTATCATATTGATAATGTGTTGTAATGGTTATTATCACTGTCGCATCCTCATTGACTATTCTGCTTGATATTAGATCAATCTTCCTTGTTGTATTGGGTGTAATTATTGTCACATCTTTGTGGAATATTCTGCTTAATGTTGAACAAATTTTTCTTCTTTATGTGTGTCTCTAATAGAGTGGTACTATTACCTCTATCTTAGAGGCTCACTTCTCCTCCCCTTCCACAGTAAAAGAATTGTGACACACATACGACCAAACACTCACCAGGCACACCTCCCTTGCTTTTTGAAGGCACATTTTCACTCCTCTTTCTTGCTAACAGATTTCCAACACCCTCATCAAGAGGCTACTACTTTTCTTAGACTGTAACCTCCCATAGCACCCAAGTTAGTATCTTGAGACTCGAAAGAACAATTAATAGGGAAAGACAATCTTTCTATGATTAATATCTTATTAGTCAAGTCTCTCATTAGTTACCAAACCTCTATCATGTAGGTTTTAACCCCGTACAGAAATTACTTGCATACGAATTCTAAAACATAGAAAATAAACAATGCGAGAGCATAACACATCAAACACATATACATAGAGATTTTCCCCTGGATCCCAAAACAACGACTACCAGATTGATTTTTTATTATGTTCCTTTCAATGTTACAATACATATTTATACATGTCGAAGCATCCAATAACATGGACCGAAAACCATCACATCCAAAACCGTGGACCGAAACCATCGCATCCAAAACCGTGGACCGAAAAACCATCGCGTCTGAAAACATGTGCGAAAATCATGCACAAAAGCATAGGTGGGTCCACCCAGCCTAACATAGGTTCCAAAACCAAATTTTTCCGGGGTGCTGCCCCGGACCCCATCGAGTGGGGCTACCTACACCCCTCAAACCCCCTGTGACCACCCCCACTACGCAATCAGCGTAATGAAGGGGGGGCTCCACCCCCCGGTTAACTACATGGGCTAGTCATGGAAACAACCCAACATTCTCCCACTTGTTGTTTCCTTTCCATAGGGGGCCACAAGAGAGCTTAGTCATTTGTCCAGCCCTGCAATGCACATTGTTTCTCTACACCAAGAGAACTTCTCAGAGCTCACACATTTTGTCAATGAATCTATAGTATTCTTCAAAGTGTCCACCTTACTAGCAACACCTTTTTGTCTTCTATCATATCCCTCACAAAGTGATACTGAACATCAATGTGCTTTGTCTTTGAATGATATGCAGGGTTCTTTGCCAAGAAAATTGCACTTTGGCTGTCACAGTCTATCCTTATAGCTCCCTGTACTAACCCCATATTTGAACACAATCTCTGCAACCAAACTAATTCCTTGCTTGCATGAGTGGCTACCATGTATTCTGCCTCTGTAGTTGATAGTGCCACTACAGATTGTTTCTTACTCATCCAACTGACTGCACCTCCAAATAGGTTAAACACATACCCACTTGTAGATCTTCTCTGATCCAGATCTCTAGCCCAGTCTACATCAACAAAGCAACGGATATCCAACACTCTATCCAATCCTGGTCTTCCTTGGTAGCACAAACCATAACCACTAGTGCCATGCAAATACCTGAAAACCCGCTTCACTGCTGTCCAATTCTCCTTTCCTAGTTTTGACATAAACCTGCTCAATACTCCCACTGCATGTGCAATGTTTGGTCTAGTATATACCATTGCATACATTAGGATATCGACTACACTTACATATGGAACACAACACATGTCCTTTTCCTCTTCTTGTGTCTTGGGAGACTGTTCAACAGATAACTTTACACCTACAAGAATAGGAACCTTCACCGGTTTACTATCATATATATTAAACCTTTGCATTATTGTCTCGACATACTTCCTCTGGTTTAACCAGAGCTTCCTCTTTGTCTGATCTCTTTTAATTTCCATGCCCATAATATAGTTTGCAGCACCAAAATCTTTCATGTCGAATTTGGAAGACAGATGGGTCTTCAAATCTTGGATAATCTCTTTGTCATTTCCGACTAGCAACATATCATCCACTTACAAGACTAGATAAATAACACGGTCACCAATTAATTTAAATTACACACAGTGATTTTCTTTTATTCTGGTGAAGCCAAGTCCCCGTATAAATGTATCAAAATTCTGATACCGCATCCTTGGTGACTGTTTTAACCCATACAAAGACTTCTTTAACTTTCATACCAGTTCTTTCTTACCCTTCACCACAAAGCCTTCAGGTTGCTTCATGTAGATTTCCTCTTCCAAATCACCGTGAAGAAATGCTATCTTCACATCCATTTGTTCTACCTCAAAATCAAAAGCAACAACAATAGATAAAATTAATCTAAGTTACCTTGGCAACAGGAGAAAAAATATCACCAAAATCAATTCCAGGCACTTGGGAATAACCTTTTTCTACCAACCGAGCTTTGTATTTCTCCACCTTTCCTTCTGCATTTGTCTTCTTCTTGAACACCCATTTGTTGCCAATGGGTTTCCTTCCAGCCAACAACTCCACCAGATCCCAAGCCTCATTTTTGTGAAAAGATACCATTTCATCAACCATGGCCCTTTTCAAGAGTTTTCCATCCTCTAAATCTACTGCTTCCTTCACAGTTCTGGTATCATCATCAGTAATAGATAAAGCAAAATTTGAACAGAAAGCAGATGGACTATACCTTTATGGCTTCCTTCTTTCTCAAACTAATCTTCTCACACCTAGAATTTTTGGCTCTTCGTCTTCTGATTCCTCATCTACTATAGAGTCTAATTCTTTCTCCTTTAGCTCAAACTATATCTTCTCAAGTTCCTTTGGTTGGACTTCATGTTTGATAACATCTTTCACCTCTCTGAACACCACATCTCGTTCATACAAAACCTTCCTTGTTACTGGGTTCCAAATCTTATAACCCTTTAAAGCATCCTTATACCCAATAAAGATGCACTTTTCAAATTTACTATCCAAATTGGCTTGTTTTTCCTTTGGAACATGTACATATGCATCACATCCAAATACCCTCAGATGTGAAAGAGAGGGTTTCTTAACAGTCCATACCTCTTGTGGCGTTTTATCCTCCAACGTTGATGAAGGTGATCTATTGACCAGGTAACATGCTGTCTCCAACGCCTCTGCCCAAAATTCCTGTCCTAACCCGGCACCATTAAGCATGCTTCTTGCCCTTTCCATCAACGTCTTGTTCATTCTTTCTGCAAATCCATTTTGTTGAGGTGTATATGGAGTAGTCTTCTACTGTGCTATACCACACTTCTTACAGAATTCTTCAAATTCCTTACTGTAAAACTCTCCACCGCTATCTGTCCTCAGCATATTTATCTTCTTCTCTGTCTGGTTTTCCACTAGAGCCTTAAATTCTTTAAACCTGTCAAAGACTTCAGGCTTCTTCTTAAGGAAATATATGCATGTATTCCTTGAGAAGTCATCTATAAATGATACATAGTACACAGATTTACCCAGTGATGGAATCTTCACAGGTCCAAACACATCACTGTGCACAAGCTCTAATATTTGTTTCGGCCTCTAACCGCCAGAGGGGAAAGTCACTCGATTCTGCTTCCCATAGACACAGTTTTCATAGAAATTGAAATCCAGAGAGCTATTACTCATACCTTCTACCATACCTTTACCATGAAGTATTCGAAGGTCCTTCTCTCCAATATGTCCTAGCCTTTGATGCCATAGCATGGTCTTCTCTCTAGAGACCATTATATTTTCTGCTCCACTTTCAGGAACCACAGAACTGTTGCACCCATCAACGAAAATGCTACCTTGTAGCTTGTACAGAGTTCCAATCTGAACTTCTCACATCAATACCAATGCTCCCCGAACCATCTTGTAGGTATCCTTCTCAAACACTATTTTTACACCTGCATCATCCGGCTTGCTTACAGAAATTAGATTTCTGGCCAATGTAGGAATATGTAGAACACTTGAAAGTGTTCTAACCCTTCCACCTTGCAACTTTAAATTTACTTTTTCGCAAAAAACAATTCTAGCCTTCGTATCATCCCCTAAGAAAACATCACCACCATCGTATTTCTCATACTCGCAGAACCACTCTCTATGGGGAGTGAAGTGAAAGGATGCACCTGAGTCAATCAACCATGCCTCATGATCTACATGTGTACTTGAAGAAGCCAAGTACACATCCCCACCTTCATCTAAGGTGGTTTTTTCCTCTGCAGAAGGAGAATCATCAGATCCCTCTCCTTTCTGAGGAGCTTTAGATTTATAGTCCCTTTTGTAGTGCCCTTCCTTTCCGCATTTCCAGCACACCACCTTTATAGGTTTTCCTGGAGATTTAGATCTCCCTCTAGATTTAGATATCCCACTTGATGACTTATTTTTGTTTCTATTTTGGGACCGTCACGTACAGATAAGGTATCACCATTTTGGCTCTCCATATTTTTCCATCTCATCTCCTCCGTCAGCAAGGATGAGACTATTTCATCAAACTGCAAGGCAGTTACATTGCTACCTATTGCAATAACAATACTATCCCATGAATCTGGTAGAGAACACAACAAACTAATGCACTTATCTTCATCTGAAACTTTTATATGAATAGATGATAACTAACTTACCATAGTATTAAATGCATTGAGATGCTCTCTCACCAAGTCTCCATATTTCATCCTTAGGTTATACAACTTTTTCCATAGGAACAGTTTATTCACCAGAGACTTAGATTGGTATAAAGTCCCTAACTTGTCCCACAAAGCCTTCGCCGTAGCTTCCCTTGATACATTCAACAATACTGAATCTGAGACACCTAATCGTATTGTGCTTTTTGCCTTTCAATCCAACTTCTTCCATTCTTCATCGGACACTCCCATTGGCTTAGTACCTGGATCTACCACGATCCACTGATCTTTATCCACCAACAAATCCTCCATCTTGAGTTTCCACAACTCAAAACTCTAAGCATTAAATTTTTCGATCTCTATCTTTTGATTGCTCACCATCTTCTTTCACCACCAAAATCGATCTTGCAGATCTCCCATTGAACAGGGTCTACCACAGGCCTGAGCGAAACCCCTCAGCAACAAATGCTTCCCCTTGAAGCCAAAACAACTCTGATACCACATGTAGGTTTTAACCCCATACAAAAATTACCTCCATACGAATTCTAAAACACAGAAAGTAAACAATGCGAGAGCATAACACATAAAACACATATACACAGAGATTTTCCCCTGGATCCCAAAACCGGGACTACCAGCTTGATTTTTCATTATGTTCCTTTCAATGTTAAAATACATATTTATACATGTCTAAGCATCCAATACCATGGACCGGAAAACCATCACTTTCGAAAACATGTACGAAAATCATGCACAAAACCATAGGTGGGTCTGCCCAACTTAACATAGGATCCAAAACCAAAATTTTCCACACCACTTCCCTGGACCCCGTACAGTGGGGTTACCTATACCCCTCAAACCCCTTGTGACCCCCCCCGCTACGCAATCAGCGCAACGAAGGGGGGGCTCCACCCCCCGGTTAACTACATGGGCTAGTCATGGAAAGAATATAACACAACCCAACAGATCACACTATGGGGAGAAGATCCCAATACATTCATTCAATTACTTTACATTTGCATCTCAAGAGTTTGCCATGATAGGTCCTCAAGGAAAAATATGAGGATCTTATTAAAATAATTGCCTTCCTCAATGAACTTTAGAGAAATCAGATGTGGATGCAGGATAGTCTGGTGTGCTTGGTGGCTTTCTTGAACTATCTAGATGCTCACGTGGAGCATATAGAGTGGCATGTCTAATGAAAATTGCCTCAACCTCCACCCCTAGGCTTTATGCTAACAAATCCAATGTTGGTAACTTCTTTTGACACTTGATGTCTACACTATGTGTAAAAATCTTCGCAGTTTACTGGTTTATGGGATCTCCTTTGTTTTAGATATCTCAGTCTTTTCTGGATAATGTAAAAATTCTGGTGAATCCACTACTAGCTAATAAATCCAATAGGAGTGAGGCTAGCAAAATTTTGAAAACTATAGATTACTGTGTAAGATTTTAACTTAATGAAAATGACTCTGACTTACAAAAAATAAAAAATTATAAATATAACTATTATTTTATTTAATTTTTGTTTTTATTTTTATGTAATTTGATCGAGTGAAAATGTTTATTAATAATTATAATTATTATTTTTTTCAATTGCGTTGAGAGGCACTCTCTAGCCTAGTATGGAAAATATGTTGTAGTGTACTTACCTGTCCTACAATTTTTTTGACTCAGTAAAATTATATAAAAATAAAATGAAAATTAAAATAAATAATAAATAATTAGTTAATAGTTAAAATAAAATTAAGGTAAAATAGTATTATACCTATATATATATATATATATATATATATATATATATATATATAAACTAGCCTAGATCCATCTTAACTCTGAATTTACCAAGCATTGAAAGGGATCAAACCTGCATAGATACAAACTTTTTTTAGAATGAAAATAGATTTGATCCCTCTTAGCGCTTGGTAGATCCATAATTAAGATGAAATAAGCTAATTTTATTTTATTTTTATGTAATTTGATTGAGTCAATTTTTTTAACAAAACAAGATAGGATATTACACATCTCACAAATCAAACTTAAAGTTTCAACAAATTTCTGCCAAATTTCAAACAAATTTAATTATAAAAATCCCAAAATTTAGATTAATTAAGCTTCTGATTAAACTACTAATTAAACTACTAATTAAACTTCTAATTCAACAATTAATTAAACTATTACTATAAATAATCACTTTTTTAATTTTTTTCAAACATAATATAGTATTTTTTCATTATTTTTAAATTTCTGATTTTAACGAGCATTAATTAATATTAAAAAAATGGTACAAAAGTATTTATAAAAAAACGTTTACATTTAAAATTAAAAGACAATAATAAATAACTTTTAAAAATTAATATTATGAATAAAATAAATATTAAAATATTATAGTTAATTTAAATATATAATATATAATATATATTATTTATAATTTTGAATTTTTTTATAGGGTTAGTTAAATTGATTTTAAATAACTATAAAATAAAGTATTATGTTCCAGATTCAAAATTTGAAAATATATTTAATATATTATTATTATGATATTCAAATTTTGGTATGATCTTCTTCTTTATTATTATTATTTCAAGTATTGTAAATCTTTATCTTTCATATATATATATAATTATATAGTAATTTTGTAAAAAAAATTGTTTTTCTTTTACATTTAATTTATATAATTATATTGTTTTTATTTTAATATAAGTATTTTTTAATATTGTTGGACACCTAATCCTAAAGGGTTAGTGTGGAAGTCGAAAAGACTAAGCAGTCCAAGAGACCTTGGGATCTGAAACCCAAGAGTCACACATTGTACTATAAATGTATATCTATTGTTAATAAAAATGAACTCACTGATTTATCTTTCACACTCTTGTTCTGTCCATGTGTGTTTAACATGGTATCGGAGCCACTTGTGTTTCTGTGGCCTGTTATGTGCATGTCAGTCCTGACCCTCTGCCATATTCTTTTCCAGCACTCCTGATATGCTGCCTCTGCCATATATAACGTCTCTGTCCTGCGTTTCTCTGTCCTCTGCCTGATTCTCTGCACCCCATTGAATCTCTGCGCATCCGTTTTCTGCTGCGCTCAATCATCAGGACAGAAGTGTCATGAAGATGCGTTTTCTGCTGCGCTCAGTGATCAGGACAGAGGTGTCATGAAGACTGCGCACTATACATCCGTTGAAGCGTTTGAACACTATTTTCGGGTTACATGCATCTGAACATGTTTTGCTCAGCCGAGAGATAACAAAGAAGCGGAAGTGGCGCAGCGGAAGTTTGGTGAGTTCGTTGGCAAGACGGTCGGCAAAGCCAGGGAACATGGTTTTGCCTCTGCTCAGGACTACGTTTCCATACAAATCCCTTTTGATATCAACGTCACAATTTCTAATAGCGTTGTAAATGGATTCATGAATGCCGGGAGCTTCCATCCCAATGATGGTTGGGTTGAATAGCACCTCGGGACACCTGAATCTTTCTTCTCCAATTGTGATTACTTGCCCATCTGGGAGCTCGTAGGATCTCTCCAAAATGAAACACTCGCTTGCAAGGTTGTGAATGAGTAGCCTATCTCCATCAACAGCTTGGTCATTGCATCTGTCAGATCCCTGCCTGCCAAGTCCAGCCTGTAAATGGCGTGTGGAAGAGCGTAGCCTTCATAGATTGGGACAATATGTGTCACTCCGTCTCCAGAATCCAACACAATTCCGTCACTGTGCTCGATCCATTGTCGCAAACAATTGCCAGAACATCTTCTAATTCTGCCATTTTCGAAAGAATCCGCAGCACAGTTCTTTGTACCTTCTTTGCTTTCTAATATACTGTAGTCAAGACTAATCATGCTGTGTTTGCCATTATACTTGCATCTTGGACTGTAATATTTTATCGTTTTCTTAGCCTCTGGCTACCTTCTCACTGCGGAATTGGATATGCATTCAAATTTCTTAATGAATTGAGTCACCACATTCATAACAAGCGCAGCTGCATGCTCTGCAGCTTTACGGTTACTAGAACAAGTTGAAGGAGGAGAATCATATCTTTGTCCATTCACAATCACTGTTGCTGTGAAAATCGCTTTGTGGTCTGGTCCTTCCTTTACAATCTCATATTCAGGTTCAGGAAGATGCTGCTTCTGCGTGTATATCAGTAGCTAATTTTTTATTAGCAAAGGCTTGGGCTGTGACATACTTGAAAAATGAAAATTAATTTTATCGACAGTTGATCACAGTAAGCCAAGTTCTCAATTTTAAGCACTATCTTATAATTAGAGTACAAGGCAGAATTTGGAAAGACAAAAATGTTCTCATGGTCCAGGAGGGAAAGAAGTATTTGATGTTTCCATTTCAAGAAAATTTATATTATTGCAGAGATCGTCCTACAGAGACAGGTCCCAGAGAAAATTTATGAATGCAAAAAAAAAAAAAAAAATTTCCAAGAACATGCATCTCTGAATAAGACTGAAGACATGTTGTTTCAATTGGATTTCTCAAATGCTGGTGATATAGTCTACTGGTTCTTCTTGGATAATGTTCTTCAAAAGTTCCCCTTCTGTGCAGATTGGAGGTCCTAGAGTCATCATAATTCTTTGTTTTAATGTGATTCCCCTTTGGTTTCTTCGATTCACAAGGAACCATTTGCAAAATTCTTCATTCTCGCTGAATCTTTGAAGAGATCACGATTCACGGACAGCTGCTAAAAGCAGTAATAAAATTGAAGGACTAAAGGAAATTAATTCCATTCCAGCCATCTCCCACTTTCAGAGTGGCAAACTTGATCAATGCTCGTAAGTCTGAAGTCGGTTTCAATGCCACCTTGGCCATGCAAGTATGTATCATTGATATTCTGGGGTTTAAGAGGATTCCACACCCTGCTGCACTTTTGGTTCTTTAGTGGGTGTTGCTTATTCATTTGCTCATAGTTATGATCAATTTTTAAAAGGTGTAATTTTGACAATGGAGAATATGATTAAAATTACTGAAGTGTTAGAATTCTTGAAAACTTTGATGCATTCTACTGATCATGATACAGTGAAAATCAGCAAGAACACTCTCTGTGATATCAAAACCTATCTGTAGTATACACAAGAAAAGGTAGAATTTTTGGAGCTTGAATCTCAGCTTCAGCAAGAAGAATTAAAACAAAGGAGTCATCATTCTGAACCTATTTTTGTTCAGAACAGTGAAATAAACTCCCATAAGCAGAAAGTTCATTCAGATCCAATGCCCAATAATGCAGCAGTTGTACATGCAGATGCAGAAACTCAGTCTGCACTTCCTAAGCCCATCATCAGACCTTGGGAACAGCTTGTCCACAACAAGCACAGAATTGGTCTTGGATATGACAAGGACTTGTCCTTTCATATTCCAGACTATGCCAAGCCCATTCAATTTCAGAGTGCTGGATTCATTGATGACAATTCACCTGCTCCTTATGACAGTTCAGTTTCAACTGTTCCAGATTCTACTTCTCTTCTACAACAACAACAACAACAACAGATTGTAAAATGCCAACACTGTGATCGAGTTGGCCATTTGAAAGATCACTGTTTTGATCTTCATCCATGTAAGCACTGCCATAAAACCAGCCATTCTTCACACAGATGCTTCAAAAATAAACGTCCTGCAAGAACAAAGATTCATCTTGGATGGATTGCTTCTTGGCAATGGGCATCAACAGCTAAGAAGATATTCCAAACACATGTCAGAACTTGTTCTAGAGTATTGAACAGTCTTGCAGTTGAGTTTTCTCCATCTTCTCACCTTGTACCTGACAGGGGGGGAAATGATGGTCATCTACAAGCTTCAAAGCCACATCAAGCGAGCCTGAGCCACAACCTGCCACACCAGTTTCAGAGTTGTAGCCAGAGACAAAGATTCCTGAACATGCCTTCAGTTGGAAATCTGGGACACTTCCTCTAGCAGAAGACTTCAGCTTCTTGCCAGTTTTGGAAGCATTCCAGGAACAAAATTGACAACACTTCCTCTAGCAGAAGACACTAGCTTCTTGCCAGTTTTGGAAGAGTTCAAGGAATTGCATTAAGCATTCCAGAGTTGTTGGTTATCCTTAAACCATCACATGTTGAGACTTCCCTTTTCAGGTTGAAGTTTTACCTTTTATGTGGGGTGAGACCTCCCTTTTATGGTTGAAGGTTTCCCTCTTTATAACAATAGGATCACTTCCTCTAGCAGAAAACTTCAGTTTCTTGCCAGTTTTGGAAGAGTTCTGGGAACTGCACTAAGCGTTCCAGTGTTGGTGGTCATCCTTAAACCACCGCCCTTTATACCAACATTTCATAGAGCACATTCAACCTAGTGCTGCCATGCATTTTTTGCACATTTTGTATTACAACTCTTTTCTTGGACTCATACATAACCCTTTGGATTAAAGGGGGGAATGTTGGACACCTAATCCTAAAGGGTTAGTGTGGAAGCCGAAAAGACTAAGCAGTCCAAGAGACCTTGGGATCTGAAACCCAAGAGTCACACATTGTACTATAAATGTATATCTGATGTTAATAAAAATATGCACTCACTGATTTATCTTTCACACTCTTGTTCTGTCCATGTGTGTTTAACAAATATCCCCCGATGGGGTTGGATGTTCAGGGTTATATTGAGGAAGGCAGACGTTGCCCCTCTCTCATTAGTTGAATCTTGAAACATGTGTTATTCTGGTAGCATGCAAGTGATTATGAGGGGAAATTTCCATAATTTGGGCGTTAGATTTATGTGAAGGTTGGCAAAGCTGGTGTTGGAATTTGCAAGCTTGGTTATGGGAATTAGTGAAGGTGGTGAAGGACATGAGTTGGATGTGCAGGGTGTCACCTATGCCTGCTTCTTAGGGTATAGCTTTTTGCAATGACAAAATTTTAATTCAAGAAAGAAATTTATTGTGGTGTTGTTCAAGAGATAAAGAGTCAGGGATGGCTACATTATTGGGAAAGCTCAGCTCTAGTGAGGTGAAAATTTAATGTGAATGATGTTGGGGAGATTTTGAGTTGGATTTTTGTATATAACACCCTAGTAAGATCCCTCGGTCATTTAAGTGGGCTCTCCTGTGTCTTTCCTTCTTCAAGACTGGAGGTTGTGTTTACAGGGTTTATTGATGTTTCATTGTCTTTATATTATATTTTTGGGAGTCTTAGATTCAAAGGTTGCAAGGTTTAACTAAGGTTGCAATTGTGGGTCTAAAGCGTATACATGGATTATGTGGTTTGAAACTGGTTTCTATGTAGTTTTTCTGAACATTCGGGACTTCTAAGAAATTGGTGTGGTTAGAGACTGGTGGTACGGTGGGTGTGGGGAGTTTATCATTTTTAATTTGTTACATTATTGCCTTTGTGCATACGTTTTCATGTTTGAACTCTCATCCTATAGTGGTCAGAGGTATATTTACTCTTAAGCTTAGGTGACTTGTTCATTGTGACCCTTATTTTGAGCTTTTGGTGAGAAATATCCATTTTGGTGTTTGGGGGTTGCTTGTATCATTGAAGGAGAGTTTTTTAGTTTTGGCGAGATATGAGGCTGATGTGAGGTGGAGGATACCTCTCTATTATGGTGGCAATACTGTAGCCAAGGGGGACAATTCTCGATGGGAGTCACTTTGGCCGTGAGGTGGCCGTATTTCTCTAGCTTGGAAGGGGCTTTAGTTTGGCCTTACGGGAGTTGTGTCACTAGGGACTGGGTTCTGGTGGACTTGCAGGATTCCCTCTTGTTGTTGTCATTGGGGTGGTGGCCTTAGCAGGCCAGTGAAATTTCAATGATGCATAGGTAACATGGAAGAGAAAGGAGACGAATTGGCCTAAGGGGGTTGAGGTGAAGCATAGAAGGGATGATGCAAAGCTAAGGGAGGAGGTGGCCCATAATCCAAGTTGCTCCCTTGGCCGAGTTGATATCCCCCCTGTTGAATTTCCATGACCTTGGGTCTAGGTTAGAGTCTTAAAATCACTGATTCTACCAAACCAAGAACCTCAATCACAAACTACTTTGCACAATGGAAATATAAAGCAATAAATCACGTATGCACAATATACAGTTTTAAAAAAAATTGTACAATATTGTACGATCCCAATCTTTATTATATTAAACTAAATCTGAATAATACAAGAGTCTATGGTATACAAGATACAATGAAAAACGTCATTTCATCTTCTATGTCTTATCTCGTCCTATCGGTCCTTTGCTTCTGTACTGCTCACTAGTAGTTCCTTAGTCCATCAAGGCCACTGCACATCGAGACTCCAAAAGGGGTACCTCCTATCACTACTACAAGTCACGTCTGATACAATAAACACAGGCTCATCAAACTGCTCTCTGGGTAGGCCTAATTCCTGAGCTCCAATTTGCTATGCTAGCAACAACCTTTGTCCATGAAAGCATTGCACTTCAACACCGATCTTCACCCAAACTTCAGTTGCTCTTCTTCCTTCAAGATAGCTCATCTAGGGCTACTTTGGGTATCCAAATCACTGCCCTAAAACCAACTCTATGATACTCAATCAACTCATCGGTGATTCTTCTCCTAAGATGGCAGTTCACCACCATGGAATTTCATCCACATGGCACCAACATGCTACTCAATAATTGTTCCAAACATGGTCAAGCCTTGACCCAATACATATCTCTAAAATGCTATTGTTCACCACGCTTGACTGCTGCACTCTACAATTCTGGTTAGGGCATCAACTGCAACCCTCAATCCTCCACGCAGTCATCAAGTCAAGCCTTCTAAGGCTATGGTTAAACAAGGGGATACTCTCCACTACTATGCTACCCAAAATCTAGGCTTAATACTTCAATGCAACCCTTAGAGATAGCCTAAATGTTGTATATGGTATGCGACCTTGCACAACAGCTGTTGTAGGCCTTCAATCCCCTCAAACACACCAACAAAATACCTTCAAAACAATGGAGACAACTCCTAATCTCCTCTGCCAAAATAACCCTTCAATTTGGCCCTAATCTCCACTTAAGACAATCCTGTTCACACCTCAAAACAACCCCTCTCCTCCATGCTGTCACCTACAACAAACGAAAATTCCATGTTGATCTTCCAGGCCTCTTTCACTTTGTCTTTAAGTCTCCTTTGTTATGGCTAAACTGAGATATTCCTCCATGAAATTTTAGAGTTATTACTTGAGTGTATTTCTCATAAATGTATCCCTAAACAATGAAACTTCATCCTCCTTTTATAGGCATAAAGAGGGGCTCCCACAATTTAAGAAGAGATACATCTATTGGACTTGTTTACATCAAGTCGGCCTATTTGACAACCAATAATTAATTTGTCAACTTCAAAATCAATATCTCTCTAACGACAACTTGGATTTATATGATTTTCATTGCGTTGGAATTTTATTTCCAAGCACTACCATCTTCATCCATCACATGTTGTAAATCCATCATCGTTTTGTCCGAATATTGATGGGTGCCAAAACCCCACAATTGGGTTCCAAGCCCACAAGCTACCCTTGTGGTTCTTTTCTCTCCAGAGCTTGAACCCTAGGGCTTGGAGTACCTCCCAAGCTACAAAAATCATTACTCCCTCTTAAGAAGGGAGGTACTTCCAAGACTAGGAAGTATCTCATCCTCATCATCACTGCTCGCAACACTTTCCCACCTCCTGGCACTCCCAATCACAACAATCCATGTATAGTGAACTACACCCTTGACCAAAGTGGCATTGTCTGATCCAGGTGGATATTGGTAGCCACACACAAATTCCATTTGGACCCCCAACATTATTTCTTTCGTTTTTTTAATTTACTATTTTTAGCAATTTTTCGGGTCCTAAACTTCCGAAGCCATTTCAAGGCCCTAAACGATTTTTTTTGGCAATCTACCACGAATGATTTTCTGATAAAATCATCTTTTCCGTCGTAGTCCTAGGAGATATCTTTCCATCAAGGTATCATGTGCGTCAAATGGAGATAATATGACCAAGTCATGACCCCGGGATTTTTTTGGCAATCTACTGCTAATGATTTTCTGATAAAATCATCTTTTCCGTCGTAGTCCTAGGAGAGATCTTTCCATCAAGGTATCATGTGTGTCAAATGGAGATAATATGACCAAGTCATGACCCCGCGAAGTTGGTTGTCCAACTAACGCCAACGGGGCCCATAAACTCTTGGTGTTACATCTCCTCGGGTTAGGGTTTTGTTTGTTTAGGGTTTGCTCTTATTGTTCAAGAATAAAAAGGCCCTTGATCTTCATTGTAACATAGTTCAGAGGCATGTAGCCACCAAATCTCTCCTCAGAGATAAGCTACCATCACCGACCTAGTCTCATTCCATACTATTTGTAAGCATATTTCATTATTTGATATTAATCAAAGGAAGTGTTATTTCTACTAGATCTCTGTATTTATGGTTATATTTGTAATTTTTTGCATTCCTTTTTAAATTTGGATCGGTGGTATCAGATTGGTATGCTCTTTCTGTATTTTTATTTTCATGTCCCCAATGAGGTCGGGATATAAGGAGTCAGGGCTCGAACTCGTCAAACCTTTGCAAGACCAGCCTTGTAGATTCCGACGACCTCCCATGGAGGAAGAAAAGTAAGACGAGGGAGCGGGAGATACTATCAAAATATTAGTGAAGGAGTCCCTTGAGAAACAAAGGAACGCGACGATGGATAACTTTGCTCAAATCCTTCAACCGTTGCCCACCAGTGGCACATCCACATCCAACAGCCACTCTGGAGGCTCCACACCTTTTAAGGTACAAGTAAAATTTGACATTCCCATATTTGAGGACCAAATAGATGAAAACACCATAGATTAATGGGTGAATATGTTAGAAGGATTATTTTTTGTTCAAGATTTTTCCAATTGAGAAAATATTACTTTTGCTCTTCTCAAAGCCACCCCCCACGTCAAGGAATGGTGAGAAACCTATTGTGAGCAGAAGGATGAAAGCACGAACTCACTATTTTCAGCACTCTCACTTGGAATTCATTCTGAGATTCCATCAAGGAGTAGTATTACCTTGTTGGGAGCTATTACGATAAATAGGTAAAGTGGACCATGCTGCGACAGGGAAGGGACCAAGATGTGCCAGATTTTACCAATGTTTTTCATACCCTATGCATGAAGTTTGGCATCAAGGATTCTAAGAAACATTTTTTACTCAAGTACTACGACTACCAACATAGAGATGTCCAGGACGAGATGGAGTTCCTAGACATCTCCTCGCTTGGCACGCTGTATTGATATGCCATCAAGATCTAGTAGAAGTTTGAACAGAAGAAGAGAGACTTTGTATCTGTGAACCCGAAGCAAGGGAAAAGTGACCCCAAACCGCAGAACAAAGGACAAAGCCAAGGTGGGATGACCTAGGACAACCGGCCAAGGCCATAAGCAAAGGACAACACTACAGAGCTAAAGAAGGGCACGAGAAAGTGGTGTGGGTTTCATAAGAGCTCCACCCAAAACGCAACTGAGTGTGGGGCCAAGAAATCACTAGTGGCTGAGATAAATGTTTCAAAATCAGATGCATGTTATGACTCTGAGTCAGAACCTAACAAGGGGAATGACAAGGGGAAGCATATTATTGATGCAGAGTCCAACGTCACTATCGCCACCAAAAATATCTAGAAGGAGGAACCCGAAGATTTAGAGGAGGAGGAGCGTCTCTTCTACTCCAAGATGTGGGTGAAGGGTTCCCTACTACAATTCATTATCGACAGCAGGAGCCAAAAGAACCTCATTATAGTAGAGGTTGTGAAGCAGTTGGACTTATCAACCACAGCACACCAACAACCATACATCATCATTTGGCTTCACCAAGGATGATACTGTGTGTGAGCCAATAATGTCGCATTCCATACATCATCAAGCCCTTCACATATGAGGTATTATGTGATGTTTCTCCCCCTTGATGTTTGTGATGTATTATTAGGCCAACCATACTTGTGGAAGTGACATGAAATGTATGAGTCAAGGCCTCACGCTATTATTGTTACATTAAGGAATAAGTTGTACATGATACTGGAGGTAGACTCGCCTACCGCCATCTCTCTAGTTACCGCAAAACAATGGAGTAAACTAATCTCAAAAACTAGGAAATTTGTTTTCCTAATGATATGCCCTCAAGGAAAGAAGAAGACAGTGGCCACGACCTCAAGTTGAGGCCCCTCCACATGACAACAACATATGGACAAGGTCATGGAGGAGTACGAGGACATCTTCACCTCCCCCACAGGGGTGCCTTTGCACTGTTAGCTCAAGCAATCCATCGATCTAACCTGAGGCGCATCGTTACTGAATGGACTAATCTATCAATGCTCCATTCTAGAGAACAATGAAATCAAGAGGCATAGGAGCTGCTACAGAAAGGTCACATTCGGCCAAGTTCATCACCCTGTGGGAGCTTGATCATGCTGATACAGAAGAAGGATGGGACTTGGAGACTCTGTATTCACTATCGTCTGCTAAACAAGATCATTGTCCAGAATAGGTAATTGATCCAATGGATTAATGATCTTCTGGACCAACTCACGGGAGAAAAATATTTTAGGAAGATCGACTTGATGTCTGGATATCACCAGGTACCAATCGAACCCTCCAATGTGTGGAAGACTGCCTTCAAAGCCAAGGAGGTCTTTTTTGAATGGTTGGTTATCCCTTTCGGGTTGACGAATTCTCCTGCAACTTTCACGAGGCTCATGGATGAAATCTTATGGCCATTCACCAACTCATTTGTAGTGGTATACTTGGATGACATTGTGATCTTCAACGAGAGTTGGGAAGAGCACCTCCACCACATCTGATAGGTTCTCCAAACACTGTGGAAACACAAGCTATGTGCCAATTTGGAGAAATGTACTTTTGTCATGACCCAAGTTCACTATCTAGGATACATTATTGATGAACGGGGGGTGCAGGTGGATCCAGCCAATATCCAAGTCATTCGAGATTGGCTAGCCCCAACCACTCTGACAAAGCTCCACAACTTTCTGGGTCTTGCCAATTTCTACTGTAGGTTCATGTTGGGGTTCTCTCATATCACTTGGCCCTTGAGTCAAGTCACCAAAGGAGGAGTGAAAGAAAAATTCTTTTGGTCTGAATCTCAATAGAAGGCATTTGAAGAGTTGAAACATCACCTCTACTCTGCACCAGTGCTCACATTACCATACTTGCAAAAACCATTTGAGATTGAGGCAGATGCCTCTGACTATGTTATTGGGGCAGTCCGTACTCAACAATGGAATCCAATGGAATATCATAGTGAGAGACTTTCAGACACAGTCTGGAAGTATCCCACTTCTGATAAAGAGATGTATTCCATTGTGTAGGCCTTCTGAAAATGGAAGCATTACATTTTGGGGAAGGAAATGATCATCCACACAAACCAGTGACCCTTGTAATTCATACATATGTAAGGGAAGTTGGAGAATGATTTCCATTAGAAGGTGTCCACATACCTACAACAGTTCCATTTGAATATCAAGTATAAGAAGGGCAAGACAAATAATGTTGTGTACTACCTCAGTCGACCACTGATCATGGCGTTAACTACTGTGCTCAACTCTTGTGGGCATGAAACTTCTGATTGGCCACTTCTCTACAAAAGCAACCGAAAATTTGGTCACACATACTATATGCTCTTGGGGGGGTCAGCAAGTTCTAGGTATTCACCTCCAGGATGCGTTGTTATGCCATATGGGACACCTTTGTGTTCCTTCAAGCCAGCGTACAAAGATGATTTGGGAAGCACACTACAGTCAAGCCATGGGGCATTTTGGGGTTGAGAAAATAGTGGGAGTACTACATAAATATTTCTATTGGCTGAATATTTGACAGGATGTTAGGAATTACATCAAATCCCGCACTGCCTACACCATCGCCAAACTGACCATCAAGAAGCAAGGTCTCTACACTCTACTACCTACCCCTAGTTGATCTTGGGAATCGATCTCCATGGATTACATATCAGGCCTTCCTTCTACTAAGCATGGAAATAACTCTTTTTTTTGGTCATCGACTGATTCTCAAACATGGACATTATGGCGGCCTACAAGAATAGTATCATAGTAGAAGACACTGTTAAAGTCTTCTTTGAACGAGTGTGAGTACACTTTGGGATCCCACAGTCTATTATCTCCGATCAGGACAATAGGTTCCTCAGTACATTTTTGTCCAGTCTCTAGTCGATGCTGGACACCAAGCTCACTAAGTCCACAACTTTCCATCCCCAAACTGATGGCCAGACAGAGGTCATCAACGGGATGATTGTACACATTCTACACATGTACAACTCAAAGCATCCACGCACATGGGATGAGACCCTCCACTATGTCCAACATAGCTACAACTGGGCTCAAACACAACTCGAATGGCTACCACCCTTTTCAAGTGGGCTTGGGATTCCAGCCACTATGTCCCATTGATGCGGCCATACCAGTTGTAGCGACTCAAGGAGATTCAGCTCATGTCTAGTCTGAAGCCGACAAGGAAAACAACTTCATTGAGCATATTCAACACATTTTCCAACAGATGCATGACATATTGGACAAAATCAATGGAAATTACAAGTAGTGCCATGATCAACATCGGGTGCCACACAAGTTCCAAGTGGGCGACAATGTTTGGCTACGTTTGCAGAAGGAGTGCCTCGCTGGGCCCCACCACAAGATTTGTTTGCTCCGATATGGGCCATACACCATCACCAAGGCTATGGGAGATAATCATTTTGAGCTCAGCATTCCCCCATTCCTTGGCCTGCACCCATCATTTAATGTGGATCACCTTAGGCCACACTTTCCACCATTACTAGACACATCCGACATTGTAGAACAACTCACATCAACAGAGTTAAATCCAGATTGCATTGAACAAGATGAAACTAATTACATCATGGACACGTAGATCAAGAAAATCACCAGAAGTAGATCCAACTATATCGAGTTGTCAAAGTAGGCTAACTCCTTCACCAGGGCAAGTGGCTCACCAGGGACCAAGTTCAACAGAAGTTTCCTCATCTCATGGATGAACTCAATGTAATGGGGACCATTTCCTCCTAAGGGGGAAGGAATGATCCAGGTGGATATTGGTGGCCATCTACCAATTCCACTTGGACCCCCACCATTGTTTCTTTCATTTTTCCAGTTTCCTTAATTGTAGCATAGTTTACTATTTTTAGCAGTTTTTCGTGTCCTAAACTTCTGGAGCCGTTTTTAGGCCCTAAACAACATTTTTTGGCTATCTACCACCAAATATTTTTTGATAAAATCATATTCTTCTTCGTAGTCCTTGGAGAGATCTTTCCAACGGAGTATCATGCACGTCAAACAGAGATAATATGACCAAGTCATGACCTCGGAAAGTTGCCTGTCCAACTAACCCCAAAGGGGTCCATAAACTCTTGGTGTTACATCTCCTCAAGTTAGGGTTTTCTCTTATTGTTCAATAATAAAAAGGCCCTTGAGCCTCATTGTAACATAGTTAAGAGGAATGTAGCCACCACATCTCTTCTCAGAGATAAGCTACCATCGCTCAGCTAGTCTCATTTCATTACTATTTGTATCCATATTTCATTATTTGATATTAATAAAAGGAAGTTTTATTTCTACTGCATCTCTATATTTATGGTTATATCTGTAATTTTTTGCATTCCTGTTTAAATTCGGATCATTTTCACTACTGAAAGCAACCTGCTTCTTCTTATCTTGTAACATCTTACACTCTTTCCATGATTCCTTCTTGGAAATTGTAGGAGCACCCTTTCTCACCACTAACCACGCAGTCTTCTTGGGTTACAGAGTCTCCCTCTGAATCTACAAGCTCCCTCTAGAACTAGACTCCCTTTGAATCTCTAGAAAGTATACCTTCTAGGGAAAGGGTAACTTCTTCTCGGTAACCTATACCTTCTCCTCTGAAGCCTACACTTACACCTACACTTTCTCTTGCATCTCTGGAACCTGTACCTACTCCACCTGCTTCTTTCCATGATCCACAGGCTTGGCCGTCAACTGGTAGAGACCATTCCCTCTAACTCCAAGTATAATCCCATCTGACTTAGATCCTCTGATCCTAAGTCTTGCTTCCCATCTTAGAATAGGACCTCAAACCCTTTCCTTTTGATCATTGAGATGGAAATCACGCTATATCTGATTCCTGGTACAAACAATACATGTTGGACTTGCATCACACATCCTGTCTCAATCCTGAATGGTACAATAGCTGATCCTTGAATCTCCAACTGACTCTTGTCACCCAACGCCATGTGAAACTTTGAATCCCATCTAGCTAGAGTCTTAAAAAACTCTTATGACCTTGTCATATGCTTCGTCGCACCACTGTCCACATACCATCCATCATCAATGATAGTACTCTGTGAGGTATGAGAAATCATAGAAAAGTCCTCTTCTAATGTCCTAGAGAGATCTTCTATCTCTGCTAAAGTGGAAACGCCAATGACCCACTTTCTTTCTTCTTCTCATCATTTCCCTTGTCCTTCATCAAACATCTCGATGAAAAATGACCCATGTCACCATAGTTGAAACAATTGACTTTACTCAAGTCCTTCTTTCTCTTACCTTTCATTCATGATGCAAGTGCCATGTCATCATATGAAGCTTTATGCTTCAGCTTAAGATCATTGTCTCACAACTCTTCCTAAATGAAGTCATCCCACAACTTATCCCAGTCTGGAAACTTCTCCCCAGCAACGATCCCTTTAATGAAGGTCTTCCATTCCTTGGTGAACCCTTTCAAGGAAATCCTTACCATATCTCTATCTGAGACAGTCACACTGATGGCAGAAAGCTCATCTTTGACCTGAGACATTCTCGTCAGATATGAGGTCACACTTTCACCCTTTATCATCTTGGTTGAATTCAACTTATCATCCAATACTAATACCCGATTCTCGTTCTTATTCTAGAACAAATTCTGAAGATACACCCACATCTCATGTGCAGTTTTATTCCTAGGCAAATGAGGTATTAAGGTATCCCTCACACCATCTAGGATGATTAATATTACCATCTTAACCAAATCTTCCCATATTTCCGGCTCCTTAGGGTTGGTTGGCTTCTTGATCTCTCCCCCAGAAAAATCCCATATCCTGTTGACCTGCAATATCAACTTTATTCTTTCCTTCCATGGACTATAGTTGGACAACCCCTCCAACCTATTCTCATATTAGATACCTAACTGCAACTTTTACATTGTAGTGAAACCTACACTCACAATATGACCAACTCCCTCTCACAATGTACTTCACTGTGCACAGCTCTGATTTACTTACTTCCAAAGTAGCTAAAAATTCTTTCATACCATATTGAATTTCCACAACCTTGGGTCTAGGTTAGAGTCATAAAATCACTGATACTACCAAACCAAGAATATCAAGCATAAAGTACTTTGTACAGTGGAAATATAAAGAAGTAAATCATATGTGCACCCTATACACAATTTAAAACAAAATTGTATAATATTGTACAATCCCAATCTTTGTTATATTAAACTAAATCTGAATAATACAACAGTCTATGGTATACAAGATACAATGACAAACTTTGTTGCAACTTCTATTTCATATCTTGTCCTATCGGTCCTTCACTTCTGTACTGCTCACTAGTAGTTCCTTAGTCCATCAAGGCCACTACACATCGAGACTCCAAGAGGGCTACCTCCTATCACTGTTGCAAGTCATGTCTACTACAATGAACATGGCCTCATCGAACTACTCTTTGGGTAGGCCTAATTTTTGAGCTCCAATCTGCCATGCTAGAAACAAATTTCGTCCATCAAAGTGTTTCACTTCAGCACCGATCTTCACCCAACCTTTAGCTTCTCTTATTCCTTCAAGGTAGTTCATCTAGGGCTACTTTGGGTAGCCAAATCACTGCTCTCCAACCAGCTCTATGACACCCAATCAACTCACTATTGATTCTTCTCCCAAGATGACACTTCACCACCAAGGAATGTCATCCACATGGCACCAACATGCTTATCAACAAATGATGCAAACATGGTCAAGCCTTGACCCAATACATATCTATAAAACATTGTTGTTAACCACGCTTAACTGTTACACTCCGCAATTCTAGTCATGGCATCAACTGCAACCCTCAATCGTCCACATAGTCATAAATTCAAGCCTTCTAAGGTTTCGATTCACCAAGGGGAGACTCTCCACTGTTATGTTTATCCCAGTCTAGAGTTAATACTTCAATGCAACCCTTAGAGATAGCCAAACTACTGGTTATCATTTGTGACCTTGCACAACAACTACTGTAGGGATTCGTTCCCCTCAAACACACCAACAAACGACATTCAAAACAATGTATACAACTCCTAATATCCTCTGCCCAAACAACCCCTCAATCTGACCCTAATATTCACTTAAGATAGTCCTGTTCATGCCTCAAAACAACCCTTATCCTCCACGCTATCACCTACAAAAAACAGAAAATGCATGCTGATCTTTCAGGCCTCTTTCAAGTTGTCTTTAAGTCTCCACGAAATTTTAGAGCTATTACTTGAGTGTACTTCTCAGAAATTGATGCCTAAACAATGAGCTTTCATCCTCCTTTTATAGTCATAAATAGGGGCTCCCACGATTTAAGAAGAGACACATCTATTGGAGTTGTTTACATCAAGTTGACCTACTTGACAACCAATAAATAATTTGTCAAGTTCAAAAATCAATATCTCTCTAAAAAAAACTCATATTCAGATGATTTATTTTTGTGTTGGAATTGTATTTCCAAGAACTATTATCCTCATCCATTACATTTTGTAAATATATCACCGTTTTTTCCCAAATCTCAATGGGTACCAAAAACCCACAATTGGGTTCCAGGCCCATAAGCTTCCCTTATGGTGCTTTCCCTCCAAACCCTGAACCCTAGGGCTTATAGTACCTCCCAAGCTACAAAAATCAACACACCCACCCTTTTATTCTTTAGAAACTCAGTTCCAACGCGTCATTCTTCTTCTGAATTAGTTAGGACAAGCCGAAAATGATGACAAAAATTCGGTCATTTGTTTTATGAATGACCTGAAACATAATCAATCGTACATGTAAGATAGATTAACTATGTTACAGTGGGGCTTGAGGAGAATGTGTGATAAAATGGAGCATATGGATGGGAGGCTAGCTCACATGTAAATTCATGTTCGTTGTGATTTCAAACCTCCAACTTCACCTAGTAATGGAATGAATAATCTAGATCCTTTAAATCCTTCTGATCCCTGATGTCTATGGGTTGTAACTTCATCTTAGGAGTAATTTAGGATTTTTGGTCTTTTCATTTACAATTTCTCAGTTGTCTTTGGAATTTTGTAATTAGTTTTTGCGTTTCTCTTTGCCCAGAAAATTCGATAGGAGTGAGGCTAAGAGAATTGGGAGAACTGAACAACTATGATGTAATGTTTTGATGAATTAATAGAAGAATTTTGACTGACAAAAAATAACTAAATAGTTTTTAACATATTTCATAAACTGAAATTGATACTTAATATAATAATATATATGTATATAATGGAATTTAATTTGATCTTAAATCTTAATTAATTATTTTCAACATTTTTTCCTATGTAGTGAATTGTATTTCTTTCAATACTAGGAATTACATATTAGTACCAAAATTCGTAGGTCGATCTCTCATAGGGGAGACCCAGTTAGAGCAAAAATTGAACTCTTTGTATAGAGATATAAGATATCTAAGTGGAGGATTGGTTCAAAATCATACAAAATAGAGTAGCAGACCTAACTAGCTGAAAGTAAACAATAGGAATAAAAAACCAATATAGTGAGACCATGACATAAAATTAAGAAAATGGGTTTGAGCCTGTAGCAATGACCTGGATGGGTTATTTGTTGTCTTTTTTTGTGCCTCCCTTTGAGGGAGTAATTATAAGATGCCACTTTATGCACTCGATTCATTAGTCTAGGTCCTTCATATGCTAGTGTAGATGCTTAAGGACAGAGAATGTTTGTCTAATGTTCAATTGACGATTTAAGAGAACTATGCCCAATGGGAACTCCATATGCCAAACTTCTCCCTTGGCATGGGGTAATTTCTTCCTGGACGTGCCTTGGAGTGAGGTATCGATAATGGCCGGTTTATTACTTCAAGTGATGATGTGTGCATGTGCTACCCCTATGGGTCCCCTCTTGATAGTAGGCCACTCCTCTAACACCTAGGCTCGTTGTCGAAGCATGGGAGAAGGGGCAAAAAATATAAAAAATCTAACACCAGGGATGGGGATAAGGAGGTTGACTTGGCTCCAAGGAGATACCACATCATGGAGACACGAGGAGGGGGGAGAACAGAAAGGGAGTGATTTCCATGGGGAGCTTCTAGGCATGCCTGCTAATGATAAGGATAGTGGTTACATGGGAATTCCAATAGCCAGTTGTTAAGGGCTTGAGAAGGAATCACCAATGGACCTCTGAGGTGGGTTGAAATAGCAAGATAAGGGGGAGAGCACAGGTTAGAAGGAGTTCAGAGGACGAAAGGAGCTAGAAGCCAGGGGAGGCTAAGAGTAGAATTCTATCTAGGGAGAATGTTTTTTCCTTGATGGGGGCACCGACGAACCAGGAAAAGAAAATCTGCGAGTAGAGGTGTTGGAGGATCCTATCGTCACCCACGACAGGTTACAGTCCTCGCCAAGCACACTATAACAAAAAATGAGCTAGAATAAAAGCATCAAGGCCATGGATAAATGTTGCATCCACTAGATATCATGATTGAACCTTTCAATGACCATTTAAGTGATTGGAATGCCACTAAGGGATGATTGCAAGGTAATAAAAATTATGGATTTCATGCTCCAACGTAGTGTTATGAAAACTATCATAGGGGCATGTTTGCATCTCCCCTAATTCTTTAGCTAGGTGGGATGGTAGCAGTGCGCCCCACCCGACACCACCCCCTCCCCCCTGCCATTTTCATCTCAAAAACACTCAATATAGAGGACAGAGGGGAGGATTAGTATAAGATCCTGTAATTTTCCAACAAATAAAGAATTTTATTTCCAAACAGCTTGATGTGTGTTGGAATAATCACCAGGATATTGGTGATAAGAGAAAGGATCTAGTTTAGGAGGGCTTCTAGGTAGTAGCTTGTGGAGACTTTTTGAATCAGGTTGTCATTCTACATTTTACGGAGAATTTCATGATGAGCTAGGAGTCTCCTTCAACTAGAAGCTTCGTTATTCCTTGGGAGTGAGTTGTTTCGAGCCTTGTAAGGAGAGCCATAAGCTCTGTAACATTGTTACTATCGATTCCAAGAGTTAGAGAGTAGATAAAGATGGGTTGGAATTCATGATATTTTATGATGCCTCCATATCCCAATGGGACGTGATTCCCTTCAGATTCCCCATCAAAATTAAACTTAGAGAAGGTAGGTGGAGGGGGAGACTAGGCTTAAGGGATAATTAAGAGGATAGGGGGAGATTGAAACTAAAGTATTCTTGCTTCACTTATAGATTCTTTCCAATATTGAGGAGACAAAGTGAGGGAGAGGATTGACTCCTTTATGTTAGAAAGGAAGGAAATCCAAAGGGATTCAGAGGGGATAAATGAGCCCTTGAATATTATTCTATTATGCTCTTTCCAAATTACCCAGAGAAGGATACTAGGGGAAATGGACTATATTTGATTTGAAATAAGATTTGAGAAGGCCTGGGAGTGCAAACCCACAATGTTTCTAAAAGTATTTGTGGGATCCTTGTTATAGTAGGTGAGGATTTCCTTGAGTTTGTACCATAGAATCATCGACAATACATAGTTATTGAGGAGATGCTCCAAATATTTAGGATGAAAGAGACATGGTGGGTAGCGAGATGGTCCTTGGTAACTAAACTTTTGGATATTGTCCTATGTTAAAGATTTTCTTTGCATCAATAGCCAAAGAAAGGAGACTTTAGGCCAGAAGTTATGTTTACAGGTTTTGGACAAAATTTCTTTTATTGGTGTCAATTGGTGCCCTTCTCTTAGGTGGTATGGTTATTGGATAGAAAACATTCTATTAGATGAGTAGCCCCAACAAATTTTATCTAGAAGGATTGAGAAGGGAATACACCTTTTCTGAAGGTTTCTCCAATTTTTTTTCCAAATACCTAAGTTTGGTTTGGGTTGCCACACCTCTAGAGGGAGCCGTTTTCACCATAAAAAACTAGGATCAGATTGAATCCAATAGTTAGAGAGATTGGTCATGCCTTAAGATATCATCTGTATTCTCAACCTATCAATATGTTGTTGATCACTTAGTTTGGGGAGTTACTACCATAAGTTATTCCAAAATAGTGTTGTTTGGCCATCATTTACTTCCTGGAAATAATGATGTTGGATTATATGCGAACCTCTTTTTGAAAGTGAGCATATAAATGAACCCGTGACCACTGTGCCATAGAAGTTTGGGGGAATACTTATGGTGCTAGATGATTTTCCATATATCTATCCCTCCTTGTAACCAACACCTCCAAAATTTTGGCACCCTAGGTTGTTGCCATAGTATGGGGATCTAGTAGCCCAAGTCCTCCGTTTAACATTGGTTTGGAAAGCTTGTTCCATGCCACTAGAGACCATCGTTTTTCCAAGCATGTTCCCCTATAGAGGAAGGTTCTTTGAATACGATGGATATCTTGTAAAATCAAGGCAAGGACTATCATTGTTGAGCATATTTAGATAGGTAGCACTTGGAAAAAGACTTTAAGAAGTAGATGTCACCCCACTATATGTAGGGATATAAATGCCCATCCTGCCATTTTGTAGTTGAGTTTGGATATTAGTTCCTCCCATAAACTCCATTATAGGGAACTAGAAGCCAAAGGGGCTTTGAGGTATTTTGGGGGAAGTTTGTGAATTTGAAAACCCAAAATCCGAGCAATATGTCTCTAGACCATCAAGGGGGTATCAAAAAAATAGACATGAGATTTGATTTTATTGATATCTATACCTAAGGTTAGAGAGAAATTCTCTAAGATTTTTGTGAATTCCTACACTTCATGAATCATTGGTGTGTCAATTCCCATCATATCGTCAACAAATTGTTGATGAGTAAGTGAGAGAACATCCTCAAGAAACCTAAGACCCTAAAGCCTTTTCTTTGAAGCCACCAATTCAAGGGAGCAACCCAGCCCTTCCATTCCGATGATGAAGAGGAAAGGCGAGAGGTGATCTCCATTCTAGATCCCACAAGATGAGGTGAAACTTGTAGAGGGAGATCCATTGATAAGAATGGATAAAGAAGTTGATGAGAGGATATTGTTGATCCACTCTACCAACTCATTATAGAAGCCAAAAGCATTGAGGATGTTTCGTAAAAACTACTAGTTTAGCATATCAAAAGCTTTAGAAAGGTATAGCTTAAACATCATGCTATGCTTATTTATAATTCTCAAGGAATGTATGGCTTCACAGGCCACCATAATTCCATTCAGGATTGTTCATCCTTCAACAAAACCCATTTGTTATGGAGATATGAGATTTGGGAGCAATGACTTGCACCTATTTATGATAAGTATAATAATGATTTTGTAAATGACATTGTGCAGTGATATAGTCCTATAGCCATTCGGATTCTCGACATTTTATTTTTTTGTTACCAATGTAAGGAACATGACAACAATTGTTTTAAGAATGGATCTTGACTGTCATGATTCCTCCACTGCTTGTCAGACATCATACTCAATGATTGACCAAAATGCCTGAAAGAATTCAATGGTGAATCCATATGGTACAAACACTTTGTTACTAGGCATAGATTTTATTGTCGTATATACTTCATCCAAGGAAATGACTTGTTAAAAAGCTTCATTCTATTCAACAATGATCAATTTAGGAATGTGCTGGAGTATACTATGAGCTTCCAATTACCAATGAGTAGAGGGTTCCAAAATAAATTTTGAAAGAAGTGATTTAGCTAAAAGGTAATCTCCTAGAGGGTCTATAATATTTGACCTACAATATTTTTGATGAAAGAGATTTGATTATGATGTATGTGTTGGAGCATTGAGATATGGAAAAAGGGAGTGTTCTTCTCCCCTTATTTAAGTCGATGAATTTTGGATTTGTGCTGCCATAAGAGTTCTTCTTGATTTCTCCACTCCTCCAATTCAATTAAGGTGGATGATTCTTCTTTTATTAAAGTCTTTGATCCACCATAAATAATGGCTTCTTGTTGGATCTCTTCCACGTTTTGCTCTAGTCAACATTTTTCTTCTAAAATATGTCCAAATTTGATTTTTTTATAGTCCTAATTTAGTCTAGATTGATATGTTCAAGATGTTGATGAAGATTAAACATTGATGAGCATTTTTCTATTACTGACTTGTCCCACCAATGTTGTATGCTTGCTCAGAATTTGGAATGGTGAAGTTAGAATATTTCAAAATGGAAAGGCCAATTGCAAGGCTGACTTTTTAGATAAATGTTTAGGCTGTGGTCCAATGGTCTAAGCCATGGATTGGGAGGATGGAGGATTTCAGAAAAAGATCCCACCTCTGATAGTAAGAAATGATCTAGTTTTGATTCCACCTACTAGGCTCCTCCCCACTTGCTATTACATGTAAATATGCCATTTTTAGTATCAATGTCTACAAGCTAAAAGCTTTTGTTTGTTTTCTGGAAAAAGATTGAGTCAACGTCCAACCTTCAGATGCCTCCACACTTATCATCAAGGGACTTCATGAGGTTTGAATTTCCTCCAAGTATCCAAGGAAGAAGAAAAGAGATTGCAAGTATTGATAATGCTACAGGAAGAAAGAGAGATTTATCTCTAACTGTTGGGCGTCCATGTACATTGGATAAACAACGCCATTCTACTTACCAAATGGTCTAGACTGGATGGTGAAGATTTGGAAGGAGGAAAACATATCAATAAATTAGATATATTTATCACTACAAATAATATAGATTGGATCATTATATTTTTTTCCATACATATCTATGCTTTTAGAGAGGAAAAGTGGAGGAATCAGCTCATGAGACCATTTTTACTGGTGGGACCCAGTTTGGTAAAACATGTTCTAAAACATTTTTGGAGTGTTTTGAGGAATCAAATAACATTTTTTGTGGGTAAAACTTTGTTGCTTTAGTGCCATATTTTTTTTTCCTATTCTACACATAAATACCTTTGGAACAACGCAAGAATTGCATCAATCAAAGTCCATATGTGAAAGTTATGCCACTTAGAAGTTGACCTTCCTGTTTTCACCACCATAATTCGAGAGGATGCCATGCCAACCCCAATTATTCATGAAAATGGGACTAGCCACACAATTATGATGTAAACGACTCTATAAGTGTACATTGAAACTCTGGTTAAGATTTGAGATTGTCAAACCTATCCACTAGTAGGCTATCGAGCTGTGTTATAACCAGGCCACTAGGAGGAAGAGGGCTTCCATTCTTTTGAGTGCAATTGTTCCATAGTTGAGGAAAAATAGCCAAGAGGGATAGGACGTAGAGCACACATAGAGAATTTGTGCATTGCATTAGCCCACAACCCATAGGCCATACTTCTTTGTACTCGCAACCATATTTCTGTACAGAGAAAGAGAGTGGAGCAACCTCCCCTTCTAGCTTGGTTTTTCTACTGAAAGAGTTTCCCATAACATATCTTATGTAAAATTTGTGTGTGATATTTTTATTCCATTGTTCTTTATTTTCTACATAATTTTAAATTTGCATGATAACAAGGTTAAAACTCAAAAGAGGAGAAGGGAAGCTGGTTCAAAGCCATATAGTTGGGTCAAGGGAAAGAAGAGTAAGGTTTCCACAATCTCCAACACTAGTTCAACCTCAAGCTCCAGTTGAGACTCCAGAGATCATGTCTCATGAAGGACAACCTACAAACATGACAAAATATTAGAAGACCTTCAGAAAGGCTTTATCTGATATGACAGAGATGGTGAAGGTCTTCTATGAAGAGAGGAATAGCAGGTTGCAAGGAGAAAGTTCTAAACCTCCCAAAGGAGAAGGCTCTTCAGGAGGAGATAATGGAATATGAGGTAATGGGAATGGATACAAACCTCCACCCTCTCCACCATCTTCTTTATATTCTACTTCACAAGCATCTTCACACTCTTCCGCTAATAGAACCCTTATTCATACTCATCAGCATTTTGCAAAACGAACTAGTAAATCACCTTTTCTAAATCTTGATGTTAAACTCAAGTGTCCTATGCACAATGGAGAAGTTAATGCAAGAAAGCCAGATAACTAGATTCATCAATTGGAGGTGTATTGTAGAATTCAGAACCTTCAAGAGGATGATATCAAAATTCGGTTGGCTTCATTGAGAATGGAGGGTGCAACACTCATTTGGTGGGAAGAAGGGACTCAAGATGAGATTAAAAAAATGGTAAGATCTCTATAACTTGGTCTAATTTCATTTCTTCTATAAAAAGACAATTCTAACCTTTAGCCCATCTGCAAAAGGCTATCATGAATTGTAAAAATTTCAGACAGTTAAAAGGTCAAAATGTGCAAGAGTATTCTCAAGAGTTTAGGAAAGAAGATCTTATGATAGGAGTAGACTTGCAGTCACAAGATACTTTGTTGAAATATATAGGAGGTTTACATAGCTATATTTGACAAACCATTCTTATGTTTAATCTGATAGATCTTGATGAGGTCTATGTTCAAGCTACATACGTTAAAGCAAGCGGGAAAAATGTACAAGAAGAAGGTAAGAAGAATCCATTCCAGAGTGGTGCAAAAGGAAAGAAAAAGAAAAATGCTTCTATTAAGAAAGAAGGGGAGAAAACCATGTGCAATAATTGTTCCAAAGAGGGTCATGATGAAGTGCATTGCTGGAAGCTTCATCTTGAATTAAGACTGAAAAAATCTAACAATAAATGGAAACAAGAGACGAATGTTGCTGTACAGCAAAAATTGGGTTTTGACTTGGGCAATGAATCAAAGATTGTAGCCACAATCACTAAGGAAACTCCATGGAAAAAGAAAGCAAAGAGGAAGCCATGGCAAGCACCAGTATAAAAAATCACTGCAATAATGCTTCAAATGAGGAAAACACAATTGAGTTATTCCATATCTTAGTTATTTCCAAACACACCAAGATTGATATGCTATTTGACAATGGATCTCAGGAAAATTTAATTTCTAAAGACATGGTCAAGAAATTGCATTTGGAAATCATGCCTCATCATCAACCGTATCCATTGGGTTGGATAACCAAGGATGCCAATCTTTAGGTCACACGGAAATGCATTTTCAGGTTTGTAATTAATGCCAATTTTGTTGATGAAGTTGAATTAGATGCGGTACCACTGGATTTTTCCATAGATTTAAGAAAAAATATCTTTTGTTCAAAGACCAAGTGGAGTATATTATGAGAACCCATTGCAGGAAGCTTAATCTACTTTTGCAAGTGCAGGGAAAATGAAACAACTGGTCAATTCGAACAAGGGTATTGTGCTCCTTATGGTTAAGCAGAAGAATGACACAGAGCACGAACCCTTTGCAGGTTGTGATGTGAAGCTGAAAGTTGAATTGGTTGATGTGGTCATTCAATATGGAAACATGTTTCAAGAACCAAAGGGATTGCTCCCAGAAAGGGGAACTTAGCATAAATTCAGCTACAACAAGACTGTTTACTCCCAAACATCTGTATGTATCGAATGTGAATTTTGGAAAGTTTAGGGATTAAGAAACAAGTTTAGAAATTGTTAGATAAAGGTGTAATTCATCCCTCTACTTTTCCATGTGGTTCGCCAATTATTTTGTTACCCAAGAAAGATGGAACCTGGTGCATGTGCGTATATTATCGAGATTTGAATAAAATTACAATAAAGAATCAATACTCACTGCCCATAATGGATGATTTGCTAGATCAATTGAAGAATGCAAAATATTTCATAAATTAGACTTGAGAAGTGGATATAATCAAGTTAGAATAGCTAAGGATGATATTTTGAAGACTACTTTTAAAACCAAATAGAGATTGTTTGAGTGGTTGGTTATGCCTTTCGGTCTTTGCAATGCTCCAACTACATTCATTAGAGTTATGAATGATTTTTAAAGATCCTTTTTTGATGAGTTTGTAATTATCTATTTAGATGATATTTTGATATTCAACAAATCAAGAGAAGAGCATGTCAAGCATGTGAGGAAAGTGTTGGATGTCTTGAGAAAATAACAGTTATTTCTGAAGATGTCTAAATGTGAATTGGGGAAAACTTCCTTAGTGTATTTGAGCCACATAGTTGGAGGAGGTGAGATGAGGATTGACGCCTCTAAAGTTTTGGTCATTGTGAATTGGCCAATACCCAATTTAGTCATAGAAGTAAGGAGTTTTCTGGGATAAGCACAATACTGGAGGAAGTTCATTTCCAATTTCTCTTCCATAGTAGCTTCACTACATGCTTTGACCAACGTGAAGGTTGTCTTCCAGTGGGGAGGCAGAAAACAAAAAACATTTGATTCTTTAAAACAAAATATCAGCTAAGCCCCAGTTTTAGCATTTCCAGATTTGAAACAACCATTTGAAATACAAACAGATCGAAGTGACTATGCCATGGGTGCAGTTCTTTTACAACATGGTAAGCCCATTTAATTTCATTATGAGATTTTTAATGGTGCTGTTATTAATGATCCTACACATGATAAAGAGCTTTACACATTGGTGCAAAGTGTGAATAAATGGAAGCATTACTTGATGGGTAAATAAACCATTATTCACATCGATCATCAACATTTGCGATATCTACAATCTCAAACAAAATTGCAACAATAAAGGCACTTTCGTTGGATGGGATTCTTATAACAATTCCACTTGGTAATCAAGTACAAGAAAGGTATTCATAAAAGAGTTTCTAATATGTTTTCTAGACCAGTTCTTAATGTAACCATTTTACTCAAGAATAATTCTATTTTGCCAGAAAGTTATGTTGAACAATATGCACATGATGCTGACTTTCAAGAGGTATATTCAAACTTGAGTCAAGGCCACCAAGTTGAGGAATTAGACTACCATGTACATGATAATCTATTGTATCATTTGGGAAAACTTTGTGTTCCACAGGGAGAGAGAATAAATGTCACAAAGGAAGTGCATACTTCTCTTATTGTTGGACATTTCAGTGTAAGTAAAACAATGGCAAGTCTTCCAAGGTATTTTTACTAGCCTTGTATGCTTGAAAGTGTGTCAAGTTTTATCAGAGGTTGTTCATTGTGTATAGTTAGTAAGCCTAGTAATAGGAAACTAGGATTGTACACACCACTTCCAGTGCCTTGACATCCATGGGAGAGTGTTTCTATGGATTTTGTAGGAGGTCTTCCTTTATCAAGAAAATTTCATGATTATTTGTATGTAGTTGTGGATAGGTTCAACAAGATGTGCATATTGATGCCTTGTAAAAAACAAAGTATAGCTGAATAAACAACTCAAATTTTATTTCAAAATGTATGGGTTCATTTTGGATTACCTACTTCTATTGTAAGTGTTGGTGTCCCAAATTTCCCTATTTTCTACCCCATTTTAACCCCTGTTTTATCTCAACATAAACCTCTCTTTCCTGCATTAGTTGAAGATAACTACCTATTCCTGCATATGCTTTGTATTTTACATTAAGATTTATTAAAGTGATTTATTAATCATTTTTATATGGATTGCATGCCTATTACATACCTCTCGTAACTTAAGTCAATTTCCTAGAAGTAATTGATGAACTTAGTATTAATTATGAGTAAGTATGACTAGTACAGGTAGATTCCTGCATCGCCACAAGGATTGTCTGAGATTTCCATGAGCTAAATATTTCCACGAGGACGGATTTGATCCTTGACACCAAGTTTAGTTGTTGATGAACTGAAGAAGGATACTGGTGGCATGCAATCGGTGAATGTTTTCCAAAGTTAGTCTACGACCAAGCGAGATACATGTTCCATTATAATTGCTAGCCAATTTTTTAATTTCAGTTGTTAGTCTATTCAGACAAAAGGCTTGAATAAGAAAATGTTTGTAATTAGTGGAAAATGGATAAAGTTGAAAGGATGTATAAGATATAGATCATAGGTAGGACTATGTAGCGAACCATCGATTATAATTTCATTTTCATGTAATCTGGGTATCGCCTCAGCTTTGGGGATAGACTTGCACTGTTATGTACATTTTCTAAATCGAGTAATACAAGAATTCTACCATGATTTCCATACACAATGCTTAATTTATCTTTGATGCATATTTGAGTGCTAAGACTTTTCATTCCTTCAACAGGAAATGAGCTGGTTGGCTAGGGCTTAGCCAATCCAGCTCATTTACCCCTTGTACTTTCATTATCCAAAAGGACAATGTGAATATTTCCTTTTGCAGTTGTGTGGTGTGACAGTTCTGATATTTATTTATGAAATCTTGATTTAAATCTCTTTTGTAGTTAAAGTGTGAAATGGATCCGTGGCTTTGGGAGTTAGCTGAGTTTATTTCGTTTATGAAATTCCTTTCTCACATTTTCTTTACTCTCAATCCTTGTCTCAATTCGCTTTCACTTGGATCGTGCAAGAAGATCTTTCCTGCACCAGTGCATGTGGTTGCCTGCACTTTGGTTCAATTCTTCATTTGGTAGCAAACATTGAATTGCTTTCCTGCATATTATTTCGAGTTATTTTTCATGTGAATGAACTGTTAACTTCAGTAATTGTCTTTAACATTAAAAGTATATCTCTATAAGATCTGAAAACACTTGCATGAATTTATCATAAACATGTTATAATTGCATTTTATGTCTTATGAACAAAGAACAAAAACACCTCGAGTGGATTACCAAAGTTAGTTGACATATGCAGATCACTTAGAACACTATCTTTATTCCTTTGAGTTGCTTTAATTTCATGAAGTTTACTTCCTTTGCAGGATTTAATTAATTAAAGCATTTCTTTTCCACAGATAATTTACTTCAGGATTTCATTTGCAGTTGCAATTCTTTTTCAGCACATCTTTAAATCCTTTCGAAAGTGAGTTGGAAACTGGGTGAAGGTAACTCTACCTCGGTGCAAGAGCTGGTCTCTTGTCACAAAAATGGAGTGTTCTAAACCCTGAAGCTTAGATCACCTTCACTAAGACATAAACCTTCAGTAAGGGAGGTCAAATATACTTTTACAAAGAGACACTATACCTGCACTACTGCAAGCAGATTGCAACAATGCAAGAATGGGTTGTTTGTGTAGAAGGAAGATCAAGAGGAAAACAGATCTCTGCAAGGGACCACTTGTTAGACTATTAGCCATCCATATAAGCATGAACATAGAATTTCATTATAGCATTTAAGATTGTTTCAATTGTGTGAAAACTCCATACTTGATTTACTTGCAAATTGTTCTTTTACATTCCAGCACTATAGTTTCTTTGGTGTCAATTGCCTTTACGATTGTTTTTTGTATGATTCTGCAATAATTTCCTTTAAGAAGTAGGATTAGGAACATGAAAAGTTCATACCACTTATCACATTTCCTGTGCTTCGTCTCTAAGTTTACGAAACTCCTAGGTTGACAATTAAGTGTTGAGGAGTTTTCTAAAGTGCAATTCCTACACCCAACATTTTGGCACCATTGCGGGGGAGGTGATTTGAATTGGTAAGAATTTTCTATTTTTTTTCAATTGGGGTAAGTTTGCTATTATTTTTTCTTGCAGTGTGTTTCTATTGTTTGAAGGAATTTATAGGTGCTGATTTATTTTGAAAATTACAGTTTTTATTTGAAATTCATTCTGTCATTTTTTGAAATGAATGCCTAAAAGAGCTAGGGGTACGAAGCCCACTAAGGGCCAAAGAAATACTGACAAATCTGAAACAAAAACTCATATTGGGCCTTCTTTTGTAGGCAGAAAGTCCAAAAAAACTTAGAATCATCATGCAGGAATAGTCCACATAGGCTCTGGTAGCAATGGTCCAGGTGTGACACAACCCATAAAGGGGAAGAAGGGGAATGTTGGAATACGTAGTCAGCCTTCTCAGCCTATTGAGAGAGGTTCACATGGAAGAACAAAAATGGAAGATATGGAAGACCATGTAGAAGGAAGTGGTGAGAATCAGGTAAACAAAGAACAATCCACTTTCGGATTCTCAATTTTGAATCCTAATATACAAGTACAAATGAAAAATATTTCACCATCATCTCTTCCTCATTTCTATGGTAAGGTACATGAAGATCCAGACTCTTTCTTATTTGAGTTTGATATTTTGTGTAGAAGTTATGATTACTCATCTAATGCCCAAAAGTTAAAGTTGTTTCCTGCAACTCTCAAGGACGCAACATTCCACTGGTTCATGGGACTAGAAGGAAACACTATAAATTCTTTGGAGCAAATGAAGAGAGTGTCCTTATCGAAATATCAAGAATATTGTAAAAGTAGATATATTCAAGATGAAATCTTTACTATTGGGAAAAATGATGATGAAATGTTAGAGGACTACTTGGAGAGATTCTTGTACATCCTCCAAAGGTCAAATCACAAATTTGATCTAAGTACCATTATAACCTTGTTCCTACGTGGGTTTACTGATGATGCTAGAAATAATTTAAATCTGTTAGGACAAGAGGATATTGCTCAAAAAAATTTTGATCAGATCTGTGACTTGTGCAGGAAATACTCAAGGAACCAATATAGATCTGGTAAAGGAATTTGGAATAGAAACATGAAAACTGAATCTACTGATGTGATGATTATTGGATTAGAAAACAAAATGGACAATATGAAAATTGAAATAATAAATAATGTTAGTAAACAAATATACTCTTTGAAGTTTCAGCAAAAACTTGTAGAAGAGCAAGAGATATTATCTATTTTCTGTCCTAAATGTAGAAGAAATCATCCTTTAAGAGAATGTCCTCTTGATATTAAAGAAAATAATAAATGTGTAATTTGTGTAGATAGCCATGATACAGAAAAATGTCCCTCCATACCTGAGTTGAAAGTTGTACTTGAAGGGGGACAACGTGAAGCTGAATCACTGCATGCTATGGGAGCACGAAGAAATTGGCCTCAAGTAAGTGCAGGTATGGTTCTTGAATCTCCACCACATTTTTTTGGTTATAATGCACACTCATATTCATATCCTAACACTGGTCACTCTCAACATTGGCAACATGGGATTCAATATTAGTATGGACAACCCTCCCAATCTTGGAAACAAGGATGCAGAGGGCCAAACCATTCACATCATTCACATCATTTCTATCTTGCACCTATGCAATGATACCCTCCTACATATGCACCTTACCCAATGCCTCAACCATCATTACCTTAGCTGAGCCAACCTATGCCACCATTACCTTTACCTCCACCATTTAGACCTTCTCAGCTACCTGCTCAACCTTTAACCAACCCTAATAATAAAGCGGTACAAATGATCCATTCTATCAACCCGCTTTCTTCATCTAGATATCAAACTATTCCAGTTGGAGTCAATGATCTGCAATTGAGATTGGGGAAGGTAGTAACCTCAGAAAATCAAAAGAAACCTATGGTGATTATCAATGAGAAAGGAGAGGAGGAGACTCCTGACCATTATGAAAAATATGAGACCATTCACCCTGTCACTATACATTCTGAGCCCTTGTCATCTTCTTCCAACCGACTTCACTACCTAGAGAGGTTAGTTATGGAGAAGAAAGACCCCATTCCTGAGTCTAGCCTGGATTGTGAACTTAGGAACCTTTTCATAAGGGTACCTTGCTCCAAGCTATCAAAGAGATCCCCATTTGTACAAAAATAGTTAGGGAAATCTAGTTCAAGAAGCTAGAAAGGACAAGATTGGAACCTCAAACTATTCAATTTGTTGGTAAAGCAACAGAGTTGATGACAGGGTGTATGTACATGGAAAAATATACCGACCTCAGAAACCCTATTGTCTCTATTCAGATAGGTGATGTCCTTGTATCCAATGTACTTATAGACCTAGGGGCAGCCTCTAATGTTATGACCAAGAAAACCATGGATCAACTTGGATTGGTCCATACTCATCGTACTCCCAATGTGCTTGAACTGGCCGATAGATCTAAAATCAATCCGGAAGGCATGTTAGATGATGTGGTCATTTCCATATTCTTGGGAATATACTGTAGATTTCATTGTGCTTCAGCCAAAGAACCTTGTGGGAGGGCATTCCTCGATCTTGAGACGACCATGGCCTGCTACGGCCGATGTTTATATCGGATGTCGTTCTAGTGATATGTATATTTCCCATGGAAATTCTAGAAAGAAGGTCACCTTATATCCACCTGCTAGATCCATTTAGTAGCTCCAAGACACTTTATGGATAGACTACAGTAGTGATGAGGAGACTTAGCCTATTCCCTTGATACACCAGAATGCTGAGTCCTTACAGGAGGGTGAGATTCAAGACTTCCTGAAAAATCTAGACACCATGCCTAATTTCGAGTCATTGAGCCAGATTTTTAGTCTATATTTTCAGGAAAGATATGACTCTCTACCTCCATCACCACCATCTCTAGCAACACCATTTTGTACTCTTGAGCCTGATACTACTCTTGTTGAGATTAGTCCAAATAAATCCTTGTATGTTAGTTTAGACTTGGATCCTTCTCAGCAAGAGCAACTTGTGAATTTGTTGAGAAACCATCTCGATGCCTTTGCATTGGGTTATGAAGATTTGAAAGGAATCCCTCCTGAAACTTGTACACATCATATCTATATTCAAGAGGGAGCCCAACTTGTCCAAAAACCCCAAAGGCAAATGAACCTAGCTCTAAGAGACGTTGTAAAGGAAGAATTGCAAAAACACTTAGAATTTGATTTTATCTATCCTGTTTCTGACCACCAGTGAGTCTCTACATTAGTATTAGTCCGAAAGAAATATGGGAGATGGTAAATTTGTATTGACTATAGAGAATTGAATAAATCCACTCTCATAGATTACTTACCACTTCCTTTCGTCGACCAGGTACTCGATACCCTTGGTGGTAAGAAGTACTTTTCTTTTCTAGATGACTTTAGCAGATATAACCAGATATAGATAACACTTGAGGATCAAGACAAAACCAATTTTACATGTCCATGGGGTACATTTTCTTATCGAATACATCCCTTTGGGCTATGTAATGCCTCGACTACCTTTCAAAGGGAAATTTTGGCTATTTCTGTTGACCTTGGGTGCGTAGAAATCTATATGGACAATTTCTCTATGTTTGGTGATTCATTCGGGGAAGCCCTGAAGAATCTAGAAAAAGTGCTTCTTCACTACCAATAAGCTCATCTCGCCTTGAGTGATAATAAATTTATATTAATGTGCAAGGTGGGATTATTTCTTGCCCATCTTATTTCTGATAAAGGATTCCAGGTTGACCCTACAAAAATAGAAGTCATTTTGAGTCTTCCTATACCCAAAACTCAAAGGGAACTGAAAGGTTTTCTAGGACATGCAGGCTACTATAGGAGATTCAATGAGAATTTATCAAGGATAGCTACCCCCTTTTCCAACTTTTGGCTAAATATAGTGAGTTTTCTTGGTCGACAACTTGCCAACAGTCCTCTGAGACATTGAAGGAAAAATTAGTCCAGGAACCAGTTTTGAGAGGAAAAAACTGGTCCCTACCATTCCATATTTCCTATGATGCCTCAGATACTTCCATTGGTGCAACTTTAGGAAAAGAAGAAGACAAACAATATTATGCTATTTATTTTATTAGTAAAAACTTGTCATTCGCTGAACTCAATTATATGGTTATGAGAAAGAGTTTTACCTATAATTTTTTCTATTAATAAATTCAGACATTATATTATAGGTAATGAAGTATTTGTACATACTGACCATTCCAAAATAATATATTTGATGAAAAAACTATTAATTAGTGGTAGAGTGATACATGAATTTAATATTACTATTGTTGATAGACCAGGAAAATCAAATGTAGTAGCAAATTATCTTTCAAGATTACATAATCCTGGTGAAGCAATTCCTATTGATGATGATTTTCCTAACAAACATCTTTTTGATGCATCAACAAAGTCCCCATGGTTTCCTGACATCGCTAACTATTTAGTAACCAAAAAATTACCACCTCACTTATCCACTCGTGAAAAGCGGAATATCTTTCAGAAAAGTGCTGCATATTCTTGGATCCAAGGAGACCTCTTTTACACTGGAGCAGATCTCATTATCCATAGATGTGTAAGAGAAATAAGTGTTTGATATTCTAAAATATTCCCATGATGAACGTTGTGGGGGTCACTTCGCTGATAAGCAGACTACATACAAAGTGTTATGAGCTAGCTATTTTTGGCCTTCTTTGTTCAAAGATTCCAAAAAATATGTCAAGCAGTGTGACAACTGTCAGCGAGTTGGCCAGCCTAATCAAACCAAAGAAATGCCTTTATGTCCTCAGGTTATGATTGAGCCTTTTGAAAAATGGGTCATTGATTTCGCAGGACCAATAAATCCAGCATCATCAAATAAAAAACATGTTTTGGTTGGTACAGATTTTGTTATAGAATGGGTAGAAACTAAAGCTATTTATTTTGCTACTAAAAGAGTTGTTGTTGATTTTATTTTTACTGAAACCTTTACTAGATTTGGTGTGCCTAGAGAAATTGTTTTTGACAATGGACCATAGTTTATTTCTAATCCGATATAGGGTGTGATGGAGCAATAAAAAATATGACATAGGAAATCTACATCGTATCACACGCAAGCAAATGGTCAGGTGGAGTCCACGAATAAGGTAATTGATTCCATCCTCACAAAGGTAGTAAACATGCACAGAAAAGGATTGGGCTAAAAAATTATCAGAAGCACTATGGGCCTATCGAACCACTTGGAGAAACAACATAGGGCACACACGATATGAGCTGGTGTACGGAAAACAACTCCTCTTGTCGATAGAATTCCAGATCAAGACTTTCGGGACTGCAGTCCAATTGGGACTAAATCTCTCTAAAGCACAACAAAAATGTATTCTGCAATTAACTGAGTTAGATGAATTTTGAAGCGATGATATTCAACAAAACATCTTGGTTCAACAACAATGCAAGAAGTGGCATGACAAGTCCATTTAGACAAAGCAGTTCCAACCATGTGATTGGGTACTCCTTTACGATTCGAGATTCAAATATTTTAAAGGAAAATTTCATACACACTGGATGGGACCCTATGAGGTGGTCAAAGTGTTTGAAAATGGAGGGATAGAAATCAAAACTATTGATGGACGTAACTCTATGTTCCTGGTAAATGGGCATAGATTGAAGGTATATTTTCGGCCCCTTACTAAAGGAGATTTTATGCAGCAAGTCAAACAACCATTTGAAAAGGAGTTGGTCGGTGGTAGCACCAACCTTTTGAAGATTTGATTCCTTCTTATACTTATTGAAAAAATAATAAAAGAAAAATAAAAAGAAAAAAATGACAAAAATAAAGAGAAAAAAAGAAAAAAAATTCTTGTAATTATGAAAATCAGTTGATTGATGTGATTGCAGAAGGATCAACTTGAAAACCAGTAAGCTAGCAAGAAGACTGAAATTTTAATAAAAAGGGAATGTTACTTGATTTTTAGATATTTTTTCTTCCACCAAGAAGAACCAGGTTCACGAAACCGAGCACTTACCCAAGTTTGGGGTAACTAGCATGGACATTCTTATTTCAAGTAAACGCTTACTTCCCGCTGCAGTTATTTTTTTCCCACACCAATGCAGGTAGATTTCAAGGTAAAACCATTGTATTTATTCTATCTCCCATTTTGAAAATTCCCACTAGTTTATCTTCTAAAATCCCTAATAAATTACCTTCTTCTTTCTTCTAAGAAGCTACCCTTGCCCGATTTCGTAAAATCCCTCTTTTCCCTTGAGATTTTTCCACATCTCGTTTCGTTTATCCCTCTTGGTGATATTGTTTATGGAATCTCTATTGTAATATTCCTTCCCATTCTAAAAATTTTACCCCCTTCCCACTTCTTTATTCTCGCATAATTTGATTGTAGAATTTGATGCAGTCAATCCAGAAGGCATGCTCGTGAAACACCAAAGGATGGAGAATAATTTTCTCTTGTATATTGGCGATTTTCTTTTAAAGTCTAGCTACAAAAGTATGTTCTATCAGATTCTTTGTTTTGTTAAAAGTCTGTGGTGCAGGATGCACAATGCAAGTCTCTGTTTTGGTAAAAGTCTCTGGTTTAGTGCAAGAACACAAGTGACTGTGAAAGCAGGTAAAATTCACACAGTCTTGGATTTTTTTATCAAGGATACTTATGGATCTGTACTTTCCTATGAAGGCATACTGATATATCATAGAATTGCATGTTTCAATTGATAATCTGTTTCTTTATTTACTAACCTAGGAAAAATATTTAAAGTGCAAGATTTATAGGGTTTTGAAATATAATCTTTTTAATAAGTGCTGAAGTATGTCTTGACTAAATTATGATACTGACTGTGGGATAATACTGTTGTCTGATAGCCTTTATTCATGTTAAACTCACATGGACAGCAAGACAGATATGAAAGATAAATCAGTGAGTTCATTTTTTTTTATTAACAGGAGATGTACATTTATAATACAATGTTGTGACTCTTGGGTTTCAGATCCCAAGGTCTCTTGGATTGCTTAGTATTTTTGGCTTCCACACTAACCCTTTAGGATTAGGTGTCCAACATCCCCCCCCTTAATCCGAAGGGTTATGTGTGAGTCCAAGAAGAGAGCTATAATACAAAATGTGCAAATATGCATGGCAACACTAGGCTGAATGTGCTCTATGAAATGTTGGTAAAAAAGGGCGGTGGTTTAAGGATGACCACCAACACTGGAACGCTTAGTGCAGTTCCCAGAACTCTTCCAAAACTGGCAAGAAACTGAAGTTTTTTGCTAGAGGAAGTGTTCTCAATCTGTGATGGTTTAAGGATGACCAACAACTCTGGAATGCTTAATGCAATTCCTGGAACTCTTCCAAAACTGGCAAGAAGCTGGAGTCTTCTGCTAGAGGAAGTGTTCATAATCTGTGATGGTTTAAGGATGACCAACAACTCTACAATTCCTGGAACTCTTCCAAAACTGGCAAGAAGCTGGAGTCTTCTGCTAGAGGAAGTGTCCTAGATTGCCAACTGAAGGCATGTTCAGGGGCATCTTTGTCGCTGGCTACAACTCTGAAACTGGTGTGGCAGGTTGTGGCTCAGGCTCGCTTGATGTGACTTTGAAGCTTGTATATGACCATCATTTCCCCCCTGTCAGGTACAAGGTGAGAAGATGGAGAAAACTCAACTGCAAGACTGTTCAATATTCTGGAACAAGTTCTGACATGTGTTTGGAATATCTTCTTGGCTGTTGATTCCCATTGCCAAGAAGCGATCCATCCAAGATGAATCTTTGTTCTTGCAGGACGTTTGTTTCTGAAGCATCTGTGTGAAGAATGACTGGTTTTATGACAGTGCTTACATGGATGAAGATCAAAATAGTGATCTTTCAAATGGCCAACTCGATCACAGTGTTGGCATTTCACAATCTGTTGTTGTTGTTGTTGCGGAAGAGGGGCAGATTCTGGAACAGCTGAAGCTGAACTATCATGAGAGGCAGGTGAACTGTCATCAATGAATCCAACACTTTGAAACTGAATGGGCTTTGAGTAGTCTGGAATATGAAAGGACAAGTCCTTGTCATATCCAAGACCAGTTCTGTGCTTGTTGTGGACAAGCTGTTCCCAAGGTCTGATGATGGGCTTGGGAAGTGCAGACTGAGTTTCTGCATCTGCATATACAACTGCTGCTTTATTTGAATGAACTGTACCATTATTAACATGCTGCTGATGGGTGGTTGTCTCAATGTTCTGAACAAAAACAAGTTCAGAATGGTGTCTATTTTGATGTAGCTCTTCTTGCTGTAGCTGTGATTCAAGCTGCAAAAAATCGATCTTTTCTTGTACATTTTGCAAACAACTATGAATATCGGTGAGAAAATCCTTGCTGATTTTGACTGTATTATTCATACTAGAGAGTATTAGATTGTCCACTAACTCTAATATTGCACCGATTGGAGCCATTTCTAACCTCAAAAGATAGTAAAACAATGAGGAAAAGATGGACACCAAATAAACTTATGGCAACAACTTCAAATCGATCAGCTTGCAATAGATTCAACATACAAAGAATGGTGATATCCAGAAAACAGACTCCTCATTCAAAAAATGAATTTTCTTCAATTCACCTGAGAGTTTAACTTCCAACAAAGCATGCTCCACTCTTCAGCAGGATCCAACTGGGCACTTTCTGTCACTATAAAGATCTGAGTTTATAGTCCTCCTTTTATAGTATCAGCAGCAAGCTTTTGGAGTTATATCCAGGAAGCTATAAAAGAAAACAGCTGATACATAACCACAGACAGAAAAATGTCCTTACAAGCCTGTCTGTGGAACACTCATTAATCTTTGTATCTAAAATGATTGCTCTATAGGGATTCTCAAAAGATATACACTTTTGGCTGCAAATGACACTTCCTCATGAAACAATTACTGATTTGATTCGGTGTACAACTGTGAGCCGATACAGGCACTCGTTACCCTCCAATCTAAACAACAAATACAGTGCTCTTGCTAGCCACAAGATCTTATTACGAGGCTACACATTCAATACTTGATTTTACACGGCAATAAAAAGAAAATAATCTACAGTCTACAAAATGTGGCACACTGATGAGAACGTTGGGTGCCAGAGCTGTATTCTATAAAACCACGAGTCTCCAAAATGACATGTATACAGGTTACTTTTTCAAATTGTTACGTGAAAGAATTCGCTTGCCAAAAGGACTACTGCGCAAAGTTGGTAAATGTGGCCGAATTGCATCAACCAATGTAGAATGAAGAGAACCCTTTGACTCCTTTAGAGCACACTGGATGACATAGTTGGCAAATGGATCTTGAAGAAGCTGACCAAATAAGGAACTGTTCTAAGGTTCTTTAGTTCTGCGCTCCTGCTTTCTCTTGCAACAACAATAATAACGCTCAGTATCAAATGAATCTCTGGTTTTTCTTCAGTTGTAAATCTCCCATGGCAGTTCCTCAGAAAGAAGGGACTGGACTGTAGCAGCAGCTCAAAGATGCATCAATATCAGAGACTAAACAAGAATGGCATCCCTTATTAGCCAATTCAAAAAATATTGGAAAATATTTTTTATATTTCTGTGGTCACTTTACTCATCAATACAGAAAATTTCATCAATAATAACTTTGACTTGGTTCAGGTCAAACCTTGAACCTTGATATACATTTCCTGATCAGAGAACATAGGTTTTTACACTACATTGTGCATTTCTTCACTTCCAAATATGATATAAAATTTCTTTCCAATTCAGGGCAACAAAATTAGCTGAGAAATAAAGACCGAGGAGAATTTTAACTCTGAAATTTTATAATTTTCTAAGCAGCTTAGCCTGCCTTGAGCTAATGAAACGCTTCAATCTCCTCTCTAAACAATTTAAGAAGTTCATCCATACTCCTTACTTCATGTGTTGATTTATCTCGGATGCGAACACTAACCTGTCCAGTGTTTGCTTCCTCTTCACCAACAACTAAAATATAGTTGTATTGTGCTAGCTGTGCCTCCCGGACCTTCTTCTGAATCTTTCTGTCTGACGTATCAACATCAACATAATAACCAGCTTGATGAATCTGATCACGAACTCTCAATGCATACTCTGAAGATTTCTCTGACACCGGGCATACAATTGCCTGCCGAGGACTGAGCCAGAAAGGCCATTTCCCTGCATAATGCTCCAAAAGTATTGCAAGCATGCGCTCAACAGAACCAAGTATGGCCTCGAGTAATACTAGGCTCGAGTGACAAACGCTCTGAGCCGTCACTCCTCACACACGAGAAGCGGGGGGAGGAGCTGGAGTCATCATTCTCGACTGTTGCATTTGAGTGACATTATTAACCGGCTAAAACACCCATCTGTTCTGACTGTATATTCGCTTCGTTTCATTTCACTTCATCTTCAACTTCAGAAGATCTAATACAAGATGTATAGAGCAGCAGCATCCGTAGCTTCTACAATCGGGAGGCGGAGCTCTCGTATACAGACTGCTAGTAGATTCGGTTGGAGTAGAAATTATGCTGCAAAAGAGATCCGATTTGGAGTTGATGCACGATCAGCAATGCTGCAAGGTATTGAACAACTTGCAGATGCAGTGAAGGTGACGATGGGACCAAAGGGTCGCAATGTTGTCATCGAACAAAGTTTTGGAGCTCCAAAGGTCACGAAGGATGGTGTCACTGTAGCAAAAAGTATTGAGTTCAAAGACAGAGTAAAGAATGTGGGTGCTAGTCTCGTTAAGCAACTGGCCAATGCAACTAATGATGTTGCTGAAGATGCTACAACATGTGCAATTATACTCACTCGGTCAATATTTACAGAGGGCTGTAAATCAATAGCAGCGTAGGAAAAAATTTCAGACCATTAAAGATTGCAGCCCAAAAAGAAAAGTTCATAACAACAGGCTGAACGTTGGATGGGAAATGATTGCAATGAAGAGGAACGCACTGGAGTAGGTATTCCAAGCGTTACCCATTATCACACAGAGCGCAGATTGTTGAGCAGATTCAGAATGGTAGAGACAGCGCAGGACATAGCAGCGTAATTATCATGAAACGCTCATGGACAGTGCAGACAACACGCAGGAAAGGAATATGCACAGCCCAGGGAGTGCAGAGGGCGCAGTCAAGGTTTAACCGAAACGCACATTCAGATTTCCAAAACGCACATTCAACACGGTAGAGGGCGCAGTGTCAGGACAGAGGCATTGATGAGAGAGGCGTTATATGGCAGAGGGCCAGGACTGACATGCACATAACAGGCCACAGAAAAACAAGTGGCTCTGATACCATGTTAAACTCACATGGACAGCAAGACAGATATGAAAGATAAATCAGTGAGTTCATTTTTTTATTAACAGGAGATGTACATTTATAATACAATGTTGTGACTCTTGGGTTTCAGATCCCAAGGTCTCTTGGACTGCTTAGTCTTTTCGGCTTCCACACTAACCCTTTAGGATTAGGTGTCCAACAATTCACCCTCCTTGAAATAATTCTACATTGCTTGTCCATTATTACCTTACCTGTAATCTGATCATTGTAAAAGTTGTGCCACCATTGCCTACATCTCCATTGCACCCAATCATTATGATTCACTCGTAGTGGTCTGGCATGAACCAACACCTGATAAGAAGGGTTGTTCCATCATAATCAGGTGAGTGGGTCTGAAACGATGGAGGGTGATGAACCTTTAGCATAAAGCTCTTAAAAAACGTTGGAGTCACTGGCAAAAATTATTTCTAGGGTGTGATAAGAAAGGGTCAAGTGCAGTTCGAAATGGCACCTGTAAGGAGTGAGCCAATGTCCTTGTAGGAGATTGAGCAAACTGTAGAGTATAGGAACAATCTTGTACTATTGCAAGAATCTGGGTTCCTCCCATTCCTACAAAAGTTTGATGGGTTCGATATGGTTGTGGTACTGGAGTTCGCAAGGACATTTAAAGGAGGCTGAGTCAGGGCCATATCATTAAAGTTCAAAGCTACAGAGGAGTCTATTGGACAAGCCACAAGCTTGCCACTTATAAGAGAACACTGGTTTAAAAAGGAGTGGCTCGCGAAGAAACGATGGCACTGGTTCATGGTTGACAAGAAGATTAAGGTCGACTGGAGGAGGTACTTCCACAAAGTTCCATGGTCAAGAAGTGGCGAGACATATTGTTTATACTACAGAAATTCCTAACTGGGGAGGGACGCTATACATTGGTGTTTGTATATCACCTTCGATTATTGTTTCACTTCGAGTCGGGAAAATTGATTAATTTCCCTTACTACTTTCTTAGGAGTCTTGAGACGACGGCGAAAGGTGTGCAGAGTGGAAATGCAAGCCAAGTTATAACCAAGCTTTACCATGATGGGTTTATCATGATTTTGGTCAAGAATAAGCTAGAAGAAAAGGGAGTAACTTGGGGATAATTTCTAAAAGAATTTCGAGCGAGGGATGTAGAGAATCCTACTAGAAAGAGTACAAGTAAGAAGAGGAAAGCAGAGACATTGTCTCCTACCAAGCAATGACATGAATGTACACTAGTGCAAGCAGAGAAGAAGACTATTGAAAATACTCCACCTATAGTAAGAAGAGAAAGACCAGAACCTCGGTGAGGAGGAAGACGGTCTCTCGAAGGACGAACTAGTTAAGCTCTTCGATCATAATCGAGGAATCAAACCAAGTTTCCCCTATAGTTCATAATCTCTTGGTGCTTGCAGATACAGTAGCACACACTGTGGAAGATTAAGAGAACGCAGAGGATGACATATTGTTTTCAACTTTTTTCAGCAGAATAAGGAAAGAGAATATGACATTGAGTACTACTGAAGTCCAAATAGAGGGTCATGATCATGATGAGGAACAACATGTAGAGACCCTTGATAATTTTAGTGAACCAAACATGGAAACCATCAATGATTTTGAGTAACGCGGTAATGAAACCCATACTATTTTAGAAGGATAAGGTACTGAATCCCCTGCGATTTTAGAAGGACAGGGTACTCAAGCCCCGCATGTTGTAGAAGAATGGGGAACTGAAACCCCTACTGATTTGGAAAGATAGGGTGCTGAACCCCCTCAGAAACTAGAAGAACAGGGTGTTAAAAGCCCTGAGGAATTGAGTGCACAAGATATTGAAACCCTTGGCACAAATATTGTGGACGACATTAAAACCCTCAGTGACAAGAAAACCCTGAGTGTAGAAACCCTCAATGAAATCATAATGTAGACATTTGATGACCTTGACCTTGACGATGATGAGACCTATTTTGAGTCCATTGCAAAGAAGAAATTTACGCCTGAATATCTTAGTAGGGCACCCTCCACTCTCTACCTCAATAGTCGAATAGTAGATTTGGAGTAGCAAGTTCATGACCTGGACGCTTTGAACTAGGTCATGAAGGAGCAGAGTTGGCACATGCAGAGCGAGGTGGTTGCAGAGATAAAAAGCATAGGCAACAAGTAAACGTATGGAAGTATCGGGCCTCCAAATGCTACAAATGCCTGAAGAAGGTGACTAAACAGTTGCGAAGAGCCTGAGACAAAAAGATGAAGATAGTGAAAGCAGGAATAAACATTGAAGTTTAGGATTGAGGATCTGGCCATTCATTTTTGAGGATCTTTCGTAGAAGGTAAAATGTTGTGTGAGGAAACACAATAGCTTAGGTATGGGAGGATGTTGGTTTCCAAAATTTCTCTATTTTCTATGCCATTTTAACCTCTTTTTTATCTCAACATAAACCTCTCTTTCCTGCACTAGTCCAAGATAACCATCTATTCCTAATCAATTTTTGTATTTTACATTAAGATTTATTAAAGTGTTTTATTAATCATTTTTATATGGATTCATGCCTATTACGTACCTCTTGTAACTTATGTTAATTTCATAGAGTAATTGATGAACTTAGTATTAATTATGAGTAAGTATGACTAGTGCAGGTAGATTCCTGCACTGCCATGAGGACTATCCGAGATTTCCGTGAGCCAACTCTTTCCACAAGGATGGGTTTCATCCTTGACTCCGAGTTTAGTTGCTAATGAACAGAAGAAGGATACCAGTGGTACACAATCAAGGAATGTTTTCCAAAGTTAGTCTACAACCAAGCGAGATACACGTTGGATTATAACTGCTGGCCAATTTTGTAATTTCGGTTGTTAGTCTATTCAGCCAAAAGGCCTGAATAAGAAAATTTCTATAACTAGTGGAAAATGGCTAAGGCCAAAAGGATGTATAAGATATAGATCATAGGTAGGACTAGGTAGCGAACTATCGAATATAATTCCATTTTCATGTAATCTAGGTATCACCTTAGCTCTGGGGCTATAACTTCACTGCTATGTACATTTTCTGAATCGAGAAATAAAAGAAATCTTCCATGACTTTCATACACAGTGTTTAATTTATCCTTGATGCATATTTGAGTGCTTAGCTTTTTCATTCCTCAGACAGGAAACGAGCCAACCCAACTCGTTTACCCATTGTACTTTTGTTATCCAGAAAGACAGTGTGAATATTTCCTTTTGAAGCTACGTAGTGCGACAATTCTGATATTTATTTTTGAAATCCTGATTTAAATCTCTTTTGTATTTAAAGTGTGCAACAGATCCGTGGCTTTGGGAGTTAGCTGAGTTTATTTCATTTATGAAATTCCTTTCTCGCATTTTCTTTACTCTCAATCCTTGTCTCAATTCACTTTCGCTCAGATCATGCAGGAAGCTCTTTCCTGCACCAATGCATGTGGTTTCCTACACTTTGGTTCATTTCTTCATTTTGCAGCAAACATTGAATTACTTTCCTGCATATTATTTCTAGTTATTTTGCAAGCAAATGAACTGTTAACTTCAGTAATTGTCTTCAACATTAAAATTATATCTCGAGAAGATCTGAGAACACTTGCATGAATTTATCATAAACATGTTATACTTGCATTTTATGTCTTATGAACAAAGAACATAAACACTTTGAGTGGATTACCAAAGTTAGTTGACACATGCAGATCACTTAGACCACTACCTTGATTCCTTTGAGTTGCTTTCATTTCATGAAGTTTACCTCATTTGCAGGATTTAATTGATTAAAGGATTTATTTTCCACAAATAATTTACTTTAGGATTTCATTTTCAGTTTCAATTCTTTCTCAGCACATCTTTCAGTCCTTTTGAAAGTAAGTTGGAAACTAGGTGAAGGAAACTCTATCTCGGTGCAAGAGCTAGAATCTTATCACAGAAACAGAGTGCTCTAAGCCTTGAAGCTTAGAGCACCTTCACTAAGATATAAATATTTATTAAGGGAGGTCAAATATACTTTTACAGAGAGACATTGTACCTACACTAGTGCAAGAAGATTGCAACAATGAAAGAATAGGTTGTTTGTGTAAAAGGAAGATCAAGATGAAAACAAATCTCTGCAAGGGCCCACCTGTCAAACTGTTAGCCACCCATCTAAAGATGAACATAACATTTCATTCCAACATTTTAGAATGTTTCAGTTGCGTGAAAACTCCTTTACTTGATTTACTTGCAAATTGTTCTTTTACATTCCAGCACTAGAGTTGCTTTGGTGTCAATTGCCTTTATGATTGTTTTCTATCTGATTCTGCAAGCATTTCCTCTAAGAAGTAGGATTAGGAATAGGCAAATTTCATACCACTTCTAGCATTTCCTATGCTTCAACTCTAAGTTTACGAAACCCTTGGGTTGACAATTAAGTATTGAGGAGTTTGCTTAAACGCAATTCCTGCACCCAATAGGTAAGTTATCATGATTCCCGATTTGTTGGGAACTTTTGGTCAAGTTTATGGAACTTAATGGACACTAAGTTGAAGAAAAGTACAACCTTCCATCCAAAAATAGATGGTCAAACTGAAGTGTTTAACATGACATTTATTCATTTTCTAAAAGGACATTGTAGCAAACATCCTAAGTTGTGGGATGAATAGTTGCATTATATTCAACATGCTTACAACCAAGCAAAACACTCTTCTACTCTAACTTCGCCTTTTGAGACATGTCTTGCTTATTTACCTAAATAACCTTTGAATTTAATGTTTGAAAAATATGTAGCTATATATGGACATAGTGACATAGGCAGAGCAAAGAAATTCATTGAGAAAATTCAGTTGATTCACCAAACAGTTCAAGAACAACTAGAAAAGAGTCAAGGAATGTATAAGGCAAAGGCACGATAAGCATCATGTGGATCATTAGTTTCAAGTAGGTGATGAAGTTTGGCTATACATTAGAAAGGAAGGGACTCAAGGTGAAGGTAAAAAGCTGACACCAATCCAATATGGTCCACTTAAAATTTTGGAAAAGATTGGTAATAATTCTCGCAAGCTTGGTTTGCCTTCATATATGAAAATTTATTCCCTTGTTAATGTTGAAAATTTGAGATTGTATGAGCCCCCTTTGATTGAAGACCAAGGAGAAAGTGTACAGATTCCATAAATTGAATATTTTTCTCTAGAATTTGTTGACAATCTTCAGCAAGACACCATACTTGACAAAAGAATGAGGTCATCAAAGAGGGGAAATGTTGATTATCTTTGAGTGCATCTCAAAGGTACAAATCCATGAGTGAGCAAATGGATTGAAAAGGGGAAGGTGAAGGAATTGTAACCTCATATGTTCAATAACTGAATATAATCTTTTGGGTTCCAAAAGGCTTGCAGTGGGAAGGAGTGATCAAGTGCTTAAGTTTATGCTAAAAATTAAGTGTCAGAATCTTGTCAAAATCAACTTTAGATCGAAGAGCTTGTCATTATGAATCCAATGGTGTGAATGACACTCAAATCTGAGCTCATATACAAAATTTAGAGCAAGTCAAAGTTCAAGTTTGACTTGTCTACATGGCAAGATTGGATGACGTGGAAAAGATCCTAGCAAAGAAGAAGGCGCCAAGTGGTAGGCCACCATTGGCCCTTGCATATCGCATATCACAAGTTTTAGGTAAGAATCGGCCCCCAGGAAACGCCAATTATGATTTGTGATATCTTATATCGTAATTACAAGAAAGGAGGAGTTATAGAATCGACCCCTAGCACATCAGGGTTGTGATGCAATATATCGCAATAGCATATCATACCCAATACTTGTCGATATATGTATATGTATATGTATATGTATATGTATGTCTATATATATATATATATATATATATATATATATATATATATATATATATATGATACAAGGATTATTCACTGATAATGAAATGCGATGAGTTTCGATAGCAATAAGACCCCAGATGTGATATTTTAAATGTTGTAGTTTATACTCCCACTGGGTCAGCGATATCGCTATCACAACATTCCGCCGTGTTAACAAGACCCTTAGCCTACTAAAATTCACTGATTTCGAAATGCGATAGTTACCCGATGCGATGCCACTATAGGTTGTGATTTAATATCCTGTCAAGTCCATAATATTGCAATCGCAAATCATCATTTCTATTGACACACCATAAGAGCCCACATCACTTGTCAATTGAAATTTGTGATACAACCAACAATTTATGGCCCATGACGCGGCTAAATTATCGCTCAGTTAGCGGATTTTGGAGAAAATTTGTGGGATTATGTTAGTTTTGGAGCAATTTGTGGAACAAATAGTGGGAGAACTAGGAGAAGTCATAACTTTTTCAATTCTTATCTAAATTGGATGCAAAGAGAGGCTAGATAGCCATTTTTGGGTATTCTGAACTCATTGAGATAGGTTTCAGAGTCACTTGAGCATTTTAAACACACTTTTGTTGTAATTTTGAGCATAATAGAGAGGCCCAAGCATTGGAAGATGGACCAAGGAGACGTAGCCCAGGAGGGGTGAAATCCTAATCAAATCTCTATGTTGTGTGTTGTATTTTGATGTTATTTGTTGTTATTTTGCTGTTGTTTAGCATATGTTTTATGTTAAACTGTATATAAAAATTACATAAGAAAATCTCATGGGAATTAATTAACTAAGCAAACACGGTGAATCCTTAAGCACTTTATAAGAAAATGATAAGCATCTTGGGTTTTATTCTGAATGGGGAATTAGCACAACATTATCAATCTGCTCCATTTTAGATCAATACTTGTAACAAAAGAAAACAAATTCATTAAAATGGATATCAACAATTTTAATAAAAATGAAAAATGAAACCCAAAATCAAGTTCAATGCCCATTTACACAGTGGTAGCTCGAGTGACATGATATTAGTAGTTAGATGGAAAAAACGTAAAAAATAGTAGTATAGGGAAGACACAAGGAAACGAGTATTTGGTGTGAATATCCTACATCACCCTAATGTTTCCATCCAGGGAGAAATCAAAAGGGGAGCCTATGTAAAAATTTGAGAATACATCCTGAGATGACAAATGGTTGACTGGGATATTATTCGCCAAAATATTATGTCCTGGAGGTCTATTTAGATGATTAGGGCATGAAAATGCTCAAGTTTTAAGGCTCTAAGATGAGGTGTAATGGGAAAGCACTTGCAACCAATTTCATTAACCCATTGCAAAGAGGGCGCTACGTGGAAGGGGAGAGAAGGGCCATGCGAGACACGTAATCCCAACACTAAAATCTTAGGGGAAATTAACGGGGGGCATTTCAATAAATCATTGACGTAATTTTTTTGGGTTGATGTAGTAGGTAATCCATATAGGCATCGCTGTGGATGATGAGGAGAGAGACATACTAAAAGGAAAGTGACACGTTGGTTGATGTGTCACCATTGAAAAAAATCCTGGAAGAAACTAAGGGAGCTCCCTTTAAAATTGTTGGGAAAATTATTGCACGGTTACGTGTCAGTGCACATTGGAAGGATGTGGGTGAGGAATAATGGTTAGCTAGTCCACGTCATCCCAATGGTAAAATTATGGAAGAAAACAAAGGAACTTTGAAGGAAATTGTTACATCCCTATACTACTAGTGTAACCCCTTATTGCTATCAATACAATCCCCTTATTATATTGTTGTGCCCATGTAGTCCCCATATTGTTATTATTGTGCCCCATAGAAGCCCACTATTGTTGTTATTGTGCCCTTACATTATTATTGTTATGTTAGCTCTGGTTATATCATGACCCCTTAGACTCCTATATATAGAAAGGAGGTCTTTTCATTTGTATCATCCAAGAATTGTTCATTTGTGTAATGTAAAGGAGGTTTCCCCCTCGAAGAGGCTTATTTCTAAGGCATTCATCTATCTTTTCTATCTTTTTGTCGGCTGGTTTCATAACATTTGGTATCAGAGCTTTGGATTCTAGGATTTCGCTGCTCCAAATAGGTCATCGTGGAATTTTCACTACAAAGTTTCAGAATCTACAAAAAAAAAAACCATTTGAGAAGAAATCAATCAAAACCCCGGCTCCAAATTTTAGATCCTATCGCACTATCTTTCGGAGATATAGTCTGAGTAAGTTAGTGTTTTTGCAGACTCCAAAATTACATCCTAAATAGGTGACCTTGGAAAAATCGTCATAACTTTCTCTCTGAGCAACAAATTTAAATTTCGTAAGAAGTTACAGAAAGAAGACGTACTTTGTTTCTTGTGCATATTTTTCAAATTCGAAGGCTGAAACAATGACACGTGGCATAGCGTACAAGTTCGATCTACTAAAACATTATATAATCAGGTCATATTAGGAGATTGGGCATAACTCTTTCTTGGAGAATCAAATTATGATTAAACTTGCGAGGTTATAAAGAGGACTCAAAGGGATACTATAGGAGACAATTTCAAAACTTTAAGATCTGAAGGTATAGAGTTACAGTCATTTCAAGATCGAGCTCCTGAAATCAAGAAAAGGCGACATGAGAAAGTTTGATGGAAAGGATCTAGTAAATTGGATACTACAGATGGAGCAATATTTTGATCTACATGGTGTACCATTGTTACAAAAGGTATGTATTGCAACTTCATATTTAGATCTAGATCAATTTTTATGGTATAAAGGGATTTCTTCTCGTAAACAACTTGTTATGTGGTCAATTTTCATGGAGGAAATGATAGCACATTATGAGGATACAAAGAGCAACACCTTCTTTAGAGCAACACCACAACAATTGGAAGGAAAAAGAGAAAAATGGCTTTGTTACAAAGTGCAAAGAAAAGTTATGGCAACAAGGAAGTCTACCCCTCATAACTATAAATATGGAAGTGTTGTTTCTCCTAGCCTTCCACAACCTACAATGGTTACACCACAACAATTGGAAGAAAAAGAGAGAAAGGGATTTATTACAGTTGTGATAACAAATACATTAAAGGTCATAAGTGTGCTGAGAAGAAATTATTTTACATTGATATTGGAGAGGAGGAAGAAAAGGATCAAGAAACATCAAAAGAAGAGTATATACACCGGGAACCAACCCTAGAAAAAGAAGAAATGAATCCGACCATATCTTGTAAAGCATTGGAAAGAATTACCACTCCTAAAACTCTCAAGATAAAAGGACATATCAAGAAGAAAAAGGTTCAAGAAGTGAAAGATCACATTGAGAAAGAAGAAATGAATCTGACGATATCTTGTAATGCATTGGACAAAATTACCACTCCTCAAACTATCAAGATAGAAGGACATATCAAGAAGAAAAATGTTCAAAAATTGAAAGATCACATCGAGTCTCAAGAAATCATTCCAACCATATCTTGAAATGCATTGGAAGAAATTACCACTCCTCAAACTATCAATATAGAAGGACATATCAAGAAGAAAAATGTAAGAGTGTTGATTGATTCAAGTAATACCCATAATTTTATTGATTGTAAGATAGCTAAGGAATTGAATTGCTTCCTATATCCAGCTCCAGAGTGTCAAGTGATGGTTGCAAGTAGAGGAACCATAATTTTCTTTGGAAAGTGCCATAATATCAAGGTATCCATGGGAGAATATGTATTGAATAGACCAATGCTTTCCATTCCAATGGGTGGTGTTGATGTTTTACTAGCAGTCCAATGGCTACAATCTTTAGGTACGATAGCTTTTAATTTTCAAGAAATTTTCTTGAAATTTGTTTCGGAAGGAAAGGAAGTTGAATTGAGGGGTATTGAAGGAAAACCGGTAAGGATAATGAACTCTAATAGCATGACAAAGCTTCTAAATAAAGAACAATGGGGTGTAATTGCACAATTATGTTCACTAGAGGATCCCACATCGAAATCATGTATTTATCGAGATCTCAAAAATGTTTTGGACAATCATTCCAAGGTATTTGAGACTCCCAAAGGCCTCCCACCTATTAGTGATCATGATCATGCTATTCATTTGATTCCACGAAGTGTTCCTCCAAACATTACACCTTACATATATCCATATGCCCAAAGGAGTGGGAACTGATTCAAAAGTTGCAGAAGATCCCAGTTCAAATAGTATTGCAAGAACACGACAAGGAAGGAAAAATCACATTGGAACCTAAAGCAGTCATAGGACCGAGAAATTGAAAGCTATGAAATAGATCAATTTCAGAGTATCTCATCAAGTGGAAGAAATTACCTGTTGAAGATTCCAAATGGGAGGACGAGAATTTATACAGAAGCATCAAGAACTACTCAAGCATTGAGGACAACACTTTTTGAAGGAGAGGTGCATGTCATGTCTCTATACTACTAGTGTAACCCCTTATTGTTATTAGTACAACCGCTTATTATATTGTTGTCCCCATGTAGTCCCCATATTTCTATTATTGTGCCCCATAGAAGCCCACTATTATTATTATTGTGCCCTTACATTATTATTGTTATGTCGGCTCTAATTATATTATGACCCCTTAGACTGCTATATATAGAAAGGATGTCTTATCATTTGTATCATCCAAAAATTGTTCATTTGTGTAATGTAGAGGAGGTTGCCCCCTTGAAGAGGTTTATATCTAAGGCATTCATCTATCTCTTCTATATTTTTGTGAGCTAGTTTCAAAATAGAAATCACCAGGGAATGTACATTATGAGACAAGAAATAACTGATGCAAATTAAATAGTTAAATGCTGGAAAAAATTATGTCTTGGGATGACATGGATAGTGGGAGGTACAGTGACATGAATAGAGGTAGAAACACGAGGAAGAGGCAGGACCCACAATCCCAAATCGATGGCTTACATCACCGCAAAGATAAAATTCCAAAGAAAAGGAAAGAAAACAATTTTATAAAACTTCAAGGTACTTTGGTTCCAAGGTGACGTGGCATGTGGGGACGCGAAAGCACATTGTGGGAAAACAGAGGTGCTGCATGGAGGATGAGTCACGCCGGTGATAAAATCTTGAGGATGACTAAAGGAGCTCGCATTAAAATCTCTTGGGTGAATAAGTCGGGGGTGACGTCTAAAGTGAGGTAGTCGAACACTAATGATATAATGTGCAACAGGGAACCATATGTATATGTGTATTGCTAAGATGTCCTAGAGTTTATAAAAGGAAAATTTCAGGGAAATTACCTCCACGACGGGGAAAAATGAAAAGGATGTTTACGTTAATTGTTGTGAAAATGTTTGTCCCATGAGTTTAACCTCAATCTTTTTGAATGGAGTCGCTTGGGAAATCTCTAGGGTATTTCTCTTGGGATGAAATGGAGAGTGGGCCCTAGTAAGCACATGCAAGTTGAAATAAAAAGAGTTTTATTTATGTACATTAGTTAATATAAATATTTCTCGACTGTGATGGTTTTAGGCACATGGGGTTTTGATATATGTTTTCTTTAATATATACTTGAAGGGATTAAACATGGTGGTTTTAATAACTTATATATATATTATTATATACAAATATTTCTAAGGTGGTTCTATTAATATATTTACATATTAATAATAATGAAAATATTTAATATATTTACATTATGATTTCATTAAATATAAAGTTATAAAATTAATTAAATAATAGTAAAATAATTAATTAAACTATAATTATATTTTAACTAAATCAATATTTACATAAATAAAAAATACATTTAAATAAAATAATTAGAAAAATATTTACATATTTCAATTAATCTCATTTACACAATTCAATACAAGAAACTACAAAATACATATATACAAATCTATAAGCCTAGCCGGTGAAAATGACCAAACTTTGACCAATCATATTTTTTCAATCATGCAACAACAATAGACGAAATCTCTGTCATTGGAAAGCAAGTAGAGAGGTGAAAGAAATGGAGCCATAAGAAATAATAAACAAAACAAGTCAAAAAAAAATCAAAGAAAAATAGTGAAGATTAAAATTGACCTTAACAAAATTTATATGAAGGGCCTCGTAATTTCAAAAAATTAAGGGGGTTGGATAAGGCCTCAACAAGATAATAATGTTAAATATTATATAATACTATATAATCTATGTATTTGTCTGTCTCTTTCTTCTTCCCTCTCTCTCACCTCCATATCGGTGTCTATCTCCCTCCCTCTCTCCTTCTATCTCTTTCCCCCACCTCTCTCTCTGTCTCTCTCTCTCTCTCTCTCCCCACCATCTATATCTATATATCCCTCCATCTCTCCTCTTTTGTCTCTTTGTCTCACCTCCCAAACACACACACACACACACACACTCTCCATATCTCTCTCTCCCTCCCTCCCTCTCATTGTCTCTCTCTTCTTCCCTATTCCCCTTCCATCTATAACTCTATCTCCCTCCATATCTCCTTTTTTTGTCTCTATCTCACCCCCCAAATATACACACACTCTCTCCATATCTATCTATTTATTTACCCCCCCCCCCCTCTGTCTTCCCATTCTCTCCCTCTCTCTCCTTTTCTCTCACTTCCCTCCCACTCTTCTCTCTCCCTCTCTCTCCATCTATCGCTTGTCACTACCTCTCTCTATGTCCACCTTTATCTCTCTATGTCTTTCATCTTCCCTCCCTATCTCCCCCCATATAACTCCATCTCTCTCTTCCTCCCTCTCTCCTTCTATCTCTCAAATCCTCTCTCTCCCTTTATCTTCCACCTCCCTATCTCTCTCCCCCATCACTCTCTCCCTCTCTCCACCCTCCAACTCTCTCACTATCTCACTCCTCCTCTCCATCTCTATGTCTCCCTCTCTCTCTCCTCTCCTTCTCTTCTCTCTCCCTCATTTTCTCTCCATATCTCTCTTTTCACTCCCTCTCTCTTTCCACCTCTTTATCTCTATGTATTTTTTCTTCCTTCCCTCTCTCTCCCCCTCTAACTCCATCTCTCTTTCACCTCCTCTCTCTTCCTTCCTCTCTCTCCATCTTTGTTTCATCTCCCTCCCTTTCTATCTCTTCTTCTCTTCCCCATACTCTCTCTCTCTATTTTCCTTCTCTATCCCCCCTTCCTCCATGTGATCGAGAATATCAATAATATATGTAAGGTCTAATATAGTAATACTTATAATGAAGATGATCATTAAAATCATATCTTCAAATAATAATAATCAATATTATTGATTATTATATCAATAATAATATATAGAAAATAATATGTTAAAGAAATAATATTAGGTTAACTTTAAATTGTATACAGATCAATTTATCCTATGAAATTGTTAGCTCTGTACCTTACATTTTACATTTATATATGTTTTTTTTTGTTGGGGATCCAACTGCGTTAAGTAAGTCATTCATCTATGACCATTTCCATGAGAGGTAGTCGTAACTGATCAATTTCACATGACTTTTGAGTAGTCCATTTAGTAGTCATTGCATCAGGTGATGCTCACAGTGGTGAAGAAGTGGAATTGAAACTAGTGAAATGAATCACATAGCGTCAATCATCACTTCTGAGCATTTCAACCGTTAACCAGGACTTCCTGGGAGGTCACCCATCCCAAACCACCTCTGTATCAAGCACACTTAATTGTGGAGTTTTCCCCACAATGAAGCCCACTTAGCTTGCTACCCCATTTGCAAAACCTTAGCAAGTATTGTGCCTCATGAATGATTCAAGTAGAGCTCCCTTCAATTTTTTGTATTTAGGTATTGAGTGGTTTTTTATAACCATGAAACATACAAAAATAAAAATTCCCAACTGAGAGGTCCATAGCCTTAGAGGCCTAACATAACAAAAAGCAAAAATAACTAGAAAGATAGAGGTTACCATAATTAGTTGTCAGAGGTGACTGAAGCAGGATTATCTAGCCCTATTCCTAGAGGATGAGGAGGGTGATACATGCAACTGACATGTTTCTCAAAGTGGGAAATCCAAGATTCCACCTTTTCAACTTTCTCTGTGAGAAGATTTTTCGCATGCTAGACAACTACGATTCTTTCACGAACATGGCATTGGAAGTAGTCGATCTATTCCATCTTGGTCGTAACTACGTCATGATCCTCCCTTCGAGCTCTATCATGAGATTCTAATAGGTCAATGATAGATTGTACCAACCCTTCAAACATTGTGGAATTCCAAAAAAACCAAGAAGGAGCACGACTCGCTGACCCCACACGACCTTGGATGTTGCTCTGTCCCCGTGAGACTAAGGCTTGGCGATGAACCAATCCTTTGTGTCCTTCGAAAACACCACACCCACTCTAAATTAACATTATGCTACCTTTTCCCGTCGTGGAACTGACCAAGGAACTTTTCCCCCCATGAGTTCCATGACCACCACGTCTAGCACCATGCACTAAACCAACACGTCGTATATTGTTTCCACCACTCGCGTTCGCTATGACACCCTAAACACCTTCTTGAGCAATTAATCCTTCCTCGAGGCATGACACTTCCTCCTTTTCCTAGACCAAAGCACGCAAGGAGTACAGGCTTGGCTTCATGCTAAAGTCCAAGAGGAAGCCCAAAACCCAAATGCTAATCCCATTCTTTGCCAAGGACCACCAAAATAAACCAAGAAACACAAAGTCAGAAACTACGCACTCAATCGAACGACCACCCTCCATCAAAGGCCTAGTAATCCACACTGCAGACAATGAAGGAAAGGGAATTAAACGGTGCAAATCACCCTACTGTAAATTTACTACTTGACAAATACTAAACCAAACTAGAACATGTAGATAAACCATTATTTGGAAAGGCGAGGGGTGACCTTCGAACTGCACACAGGACATAGGGGATTCACTCAATGAAGCTCTGACATAACGCGTGCGTTCATGACATACTAAACAATACCCTTAATTTGAATACATATTGGAAAATACCTCTAAAAATCAATTTATTTAACCCCCTACCAATACTAAGCAAATACATTTTCCCAATTTAAAAAACCCCTACTTTCACTAGATATTGAAGATATTCATTTTTTCATCAACATTTTTTATACCCCTTTATATTTATATCCCTAGCATAATGACATGATGCATCTCTTATGACCCCATATGCATTCTATAATGCAGCTTTATTCTTTTGATATAAATAGGGGATGCGTATTAGTATTCCCACAATGTGATTACTCAACCCACACTCAAGCACGTCTCACTAAGATTTGTGGCAATTAATGGTCTAATTTTGATATCTAGATGATGTGGCTATGGCCTATCCATCTGATAAACATGGAAAGTTTTATGGAATTAATTAAAAAAAATGTGTTCCCTATCAAGTTAAGTTCAAGGCTTCTTTTCCAAAAAAGATGAATGAGTGGCTCTATTTGGTCAAGACTAGTTGGCTTGGATCACAACTTGTATTGCCAAGACCGAGGATTATTCAAGAAATGCAATAACCCTATATGTAATGGCCAATTACTAAACAAATCTATTGTGTTAAGTTAATAAATGTATATTTTTCTATAGATTCAACAACTCATGTAATTTTCTAAAACAAAAGACAAGAACCTACTCTACTATTAACAACAGAAACCAATAATGATCGATGAAAACAATAATCAGCAAGAGGAAGAATATCAATCGCACATAACACAATATTTCTATGGGGAAAGAAACTGCTCAAAACCCCGACTATCTATATTGCATTAAATCGAAATCTAAGAAGAAAATACAATACTTGTTCTCACTAGAGCAATCCCTACATAAGTATAATCAACTCTCTACTTCACAAGCCTGCTCTAGCCAACACTTAGCCAGTTATATTACCTACCAAGCCCCTATTTCCTTGCGCAATTCCTGAGAGAATCAACCCATATTTAGTTGGGAAATCCTTCATCCAAAATTGTGTAATCCAAACTTAGGTCCATAACTAATTGTATGCATGATCTGTAAACCTCAGAAAATCATACAACTGATACTACATTGTCCCTTCACTCTAGTATCAACTAGATCTTCCTCTGAACTGACATGCATGAATTATTTGTGAGTGAATCTTTAGTTAACTTGTGTGGCACTAAGGATGCACTGGTGCACTCACTCACTACTAAACCTCTATTAGTTCCTCCAACAATTATAACTAGTTTAACTGACTAAACTTAGTTGTATTGAGTTATATAATTACAACTCCAAATAACTCAACTTAGACCCCTACAATTTAGGTATCACACTTACATGACTCTAGATAGACTTCCAACTTGAAATTCCTAAGTCAATTAAGTGAATTAAACTTAATTAACTATTTATAAGTTGCTATGAGAATGGAATTCAATTTTAATTCACAATTTAGTTCAAGGACAAATTAAATTGGAATTTCTTGTTGTTATTTTTAACACTCCCTCTCAATAAGAAAGGGATCATTAGCTACACCAATCCTATCTCTTTGAAAATCGAATTTACATCTTGGCAATGCCTTTGAAAAATGTCAACATCCTACTCCTCTATGGGAATGTACTCCAACAACATAATCCACCTTTGTACACAATCTCAAAGATGATGATACCAGATATTAATATGCTTGGACCAATCATGAAAAAATGGATTTTCAAAGAGTTTGATACAGCTCTAATTATCACATTAAATCACAATTGGATCCATCTATTGACCAAACAAACCAACCATAATCTTCCTCATCTAGATGGCCTCACATGCTGCTTCACTAGCAGCCATGGACTCTGTCTCTACAAAATTGAGTGAAACTGATCTTTGGTTCCTGCTGTACCAAGAAACAACTTCTAACCCATTACTGAAGATCCCTCCTAATGTGATCTTCCCATCAGATTGACTCCCTGCCCAATCTACATTGGTGAAGCCTTCAAGCTTCACTCCCTCTATCTGTGTGTACCACAATCCATACTGAGTAGTGCCTCTAAGATATCTCAACACATGCTTGGTCACCTTCAAATATAGCTTGGTAGGCCTAGCCATCACTTGAATAAGTTGGTTAACTGCATAGCACATGTTTAGTTGCGTGTTATCCAAATACATGAGCGAACCCATAAGATGCCTGTAAACAATAGCCTCCACTACTTCACCTGAAGTAGCATCCTCCTTCCTCAAGTTACCTACTAGAGGAGTCTCCATGGGTTTACTTCTCTCCATGTGGAACCTCTTCAATATCTCATTGGCATTCTTTCCCTAAGAGACGAAAAGTTCCCCATCACCTTGCCATACTTCCATGCCCAGAAAGTAGTACATGAGCCCCAAGTCCTTCATTTTGAAGTCTCTTACAAGATCCTCTTTGCAAGAATTGATCAACTTATCATCACCTGTTAGAATCAAATTATCGACATATAAAACAATAATAAACAATTTACCTTCCACCAAAATATGGTATAGGTTCACATTTTCTTCATTTTTGGTGAAGTCAAACCCGATGAAGTAGCTATCACTCCTAGTTTAACAAGCACGAGATGCTTGCTTCAACCCATACAGTGCTCGCTTGATTCGACACACATCTAAATCACAGTCAATGGTCTCAAAACATTCAGGTTACTTAATATACACCTCTTCCTCAATATTTCCATTAAGGAAGGTCGTCTTTACATCAATCTAATGTATCTTCCATCCCATCTGCCATGACAGTGCCAAAATTGATCTAATTAATGAGTACCTTGCAACAGGAGCAAAGGTCTCATCATAGTCAATCTCCTATACCTAAGAAAACCTCAGGCCATGAACCTGGCCTTATGTCTCTCCACACTACAATATAGCTACTTGCTTTATCTTGTAAAGCCATCAAGAAATCACCACTGACTTGTCTTCCGGTCTTGGGACCACATCCTAGACACTGTTATGAACAATGGAGTCATACACCTCCACCATGGCATCAAACCAAACTAGTTGCTACACTACCTCCTCAAAAGAAGACGGCTCTATCTGAACACATTCGCTTATAAGAGCCATGTATCCAATGTACCTCTTAGGTGACTTAATCTGCTTGCGTTATGTTGTGGGTGCTCCCACATTATCTCTCGCATCCTGCAATAACCTACCAGTGTCTCTGGTGCACTTTCTCCTATCTATGGAAGACTCTAACTCCGTGGATGTATCCACTGCTGAATCCTCTGCATGTAGCTGTTCCACTTCAATTTGAGGCTCCTCCTTAGGAGCTAAAAGCTCCTAAACTGCATGTAGCTGAAGCTCCCTCTCAAGGGAACATCTCATGGCCTTCTCTTCATTGAATTTGACATCCCTACGAACCACTGTCATCCTACTGATCAGAAGATACACCCGATAGTTATCAGGTGTATAAATGTGCCCCACAAATATACCCAACACTGTTGTCATCTCAAGCTTCTTTTGTGCATCTTTTGTCACATGGAAATATATTGATGAGCCAAAAATCCTAAAGCGACCCACGTTTGGTCTCTTCCCTAGGAAAGCCTCCTCTAGTGTACTCATCTCAAGGATTTGATGAGGGCTTCTGTCTGGAGATAAGCAACTATCTTACATGCCTCAACCCACAAGTGTAGTGGTAGGCCTTGATCATGCAACATCGCTCGTGATACCCCTATAATGCTTCTATTCTTCCTTTCATCCACCCCATTCTACTATGCGTCAAGGGGTGCTATCAACTCCCATTTAATCCTTTCTTCTACAAAAAAATTTTAAACTCATTCGAAAAATACTCTCCACCATTATCACTCTTGAGAGATTTAACCTTCCTACTAGTATCCTTCTCGACCAATTCCTTAAAATCACAAAAGTTTACAAAAGTTTTATCTTTCTTCTCCATGAAAAAGATCCAAAATTTATGAGAAAAATCATCAACAAATATAACATAATACCTATGCTTTGCCATGGATGCTGTCGAGAATGGTCCACGCACATCTAAATGGACTTGATCTAGAATCACCTGTGCTTGACTATTATTGTCATGAAAGGAATCTTTGGTGATTTTTCCCAAAGTACACCCTTTCCATTTGTCAACTTGCTCTAGTGTACCTTTGGGAAGACCAGTAGAAATTTGTTGCATGATTTTCAGAGTGCCATGATGCAAGTGACCCAATTGCTTGTGCCACAACTCACTGATGTATCTACTCTGCACCTTATCTAGTTTGATGGTTAAGGATACATAATCTTATACCTCCAACTGTTGTGGGGAAAAATTCCTATGTAGGACGATCCTATCCACCTAAGGTGTGACAGTGCCTTAGCAACAAACAGAGACAACTATTCTAGTATTATTCCTTTATGAATTAAGAATGAAGAGAGATGGATGGACTAACCGGTGTCTTCCGTTTGTCCCTCAATCCGGTTTCCCTTCTCTTAGAGAGTTCCCAGCTACTTGCCTTCTCACTCGCCCAGCTTCAAGAGGTTTCTGCAAGATCACAAGAAGAGAACACTACACAAGACATGGATTCATATTCATTACTAGTTCAGGATTAGAAATAAACTAAACATACTAATGCAATCATTCATCAAAGATACATCAGTATATAGGAGAAACCAAGATAGCTTTATTGATGAATAACAAGGTTCAGGAAGAGATACAACCGAGAGGGCTCCAATCCAGCATCTCCTTCCCAGCAAATGAAATTCCTATCTTCACCTTCCCTCAAAGCATTAAGCACACAATGATTCCAAACTCAAACCAATAGCAATTCTTTGCAATAACAAAATTCCCGCCTCTAGATCTCATGGAGGAGAGATCCATATATAGATGTTTGGAGACAGGATGAGTCAGCTTGAGATCTGACTAGTGTCCTCTCCCTCTGTCAGTTCTTGAATCCACTTGGAGGTTCTTGCTTCCACTTGGAGATTGGGAACCTCTTACTCATCACTAGTCGAATTCACCGAGGCAAGTGTCATTGAGGAAGATTCTGGAATCTTCCTGGGTCTTGACACCTCTTGGAATGAACTTGCCATTTGTCAACGCTCGCTCAGTGCACCCTGGTAGTGCTTCTACCTGTGTTGTAGTGCAGGTAGCCAGTGTTGGCTTTGACATTCAGCGCAGACAGCTAGTGGAGCCACTGAATTGATCCTGAATTGACTTGTTTTTGAGCAGTTTCTGGTGGAGAACTTCTGTGAATTGCTGTGGTTTGTTAGCATTGTTCCTCTAGGGGTAGGAACAACATGTTTAGGGACTTTGGATCCCTTAGATTACGGACATTTCATGCTCAATGCTGTAAGGCACAAAAATGTCTATAATAGTTGCCCCCTAAAGTATGAGGCCGTTTATCGGGTGAAATGCTTTATCAGGAGGATCCGAAGTTCATCCAATGCTGGGAGGAGACCTGTAATAAGATACAATACAATACATTATTTTTCATACTGCTTTCATGATCTAGGTGAGGCGGGCATTCCCATGCTCAGCTTTATAAATTCATTTTCTTGGACATAGAACAGACAATCATCTGATGGTAGACTGATAATTTTGATGAAATTATCATCCTTTGGGTAGGATGATTATCTGTTGCAATGATGTACATGTCAATGTCTTTATTTTTCCTGAATATATATCGCAGCCCGGATGGATGAAACTAGATCTGGGGCCTTCAAACTCGTTCGATCTTCACTCTAAGTACAAGTCGATCCATGTGAGAAATGTTCTGAAGTCGAACATGGAAAGACATCACTTGATTACCGGTCAATGAGGTAAACCATTAACAAGCACGAGAGGAATCACCGATAATGATAATGACCCTCAAGGTACTGCAGTACAATTCACGTGGTGTGAATAAAGGACTTGGCATCGAACACCACGCAAAATATTTCGGTCGAAGGTCATTGATGTATACCTATCGCCGGAAGTGAGAAACTTGCCATTGAGCCATGCAAGCTTCAAAGTACTGAAGGGGTTGTTCCTAGATCAACTTCTTGGATAATGAGCTGATGTCGACAAGAAGCGATCCGTCAAAGGAGGGCCTTAATGAATCCCACATCAATGACACGGAACGGAGCTAATGATTTTGATGGAGGTGAAAACGATCTGTGACATATGATTCATGGTGGCGGTCATGAAAGGATGAAGGATAATGTACGGCAGTGGATGGGACACGGTTACCTTTCTGAATGACTTCTCTTGAACATATGGCGACACTGATGCGATGGATCGGTAGCATTACCCCAAATATGGATGGTATGGCAAGACCATGGTGATGTGACCGGTGAATGAAACAACCCAACCCGATTGTGGTACGGAGGAAAAGTGTCATGTTCAAGAGCGACTTGCTACCATCAAAGTTTTCTTGAGTTTCTCCCAATTTTTCCCCAGTCATTGCTGACCAGTACCTCTTTATTTTTGTCAAGCTTGAGGAGGATAACATGTGCTTGTTCTATAACCTGCCCTTTAGGCAAGCCCATCGCTATGTTTTAACGAGCCTAGCGATAGTGAAACTCGTTCTCGTCTAAAGACAAGTTTGTCGTTATTTAATGATTTTAACGAGTCTAACGACAAAGATAACTCGGTCCTTTTCATTTTTAGAGAGTCTGAAAAGGTACATTAAGTTAACTCCAAAAGTCCTTTTTCGTCATCTAATCTCTTAGGTCCGAAAAAGTATAAAACTATACAGAAGGGATGAGTTTTCGATAGTTTTAACGAGCCGAATAAAACAAGCGCTCAATCCTTTTGTGCAATAATCCCTCAGGTCCAAAAAGATTAAAATCTAGAGGAGGGATAGCACTTCTTGTCCCTTTAACGAGCTGGAAGGCCAAGGACTCGGTAATCTTTTCATATTTTACGAGTCAGATGAAAAGAGCATAAAGAAGACTCGTCTTTTGAGGAACGAGTGATGAAACAGGTTAGCAGCTGATTCCAGGTACAGGTTGGAATTTTCCAATCACGACAGTGTCACAAGGATGGCTAGTGAAATCACTCTTCGCATCTGTTCCTCAAAATGGGTAAACAAACATATGGAGGTGAACGATCGGCCAATGGAAAAGTGGAGGTGACGGCGCAAACACGACCAAGGCTTTAATGGCTGATGATATTACATTCATAGTGGTTATTTACCGGGATAGTTCATTTTTTAACGAGCTTAAATGCGGGTGGAAACATTTGCTCGGTATTATGTTTATTTTTTAACGAGCATGAACTATGTGCTAAAACTGCTCGGATCTTCGTTTATTTTTTAACGAACATGAACTGTGTGCTAAAACTGCTCGAATAACCCAGTCATATGATAAGAATGTCTCATTAAGATTCTATTTTTTATGGAGCTTCATCTCACAAAGCTATGCCCCACATCCTTTCGTTATGCAAGTTCGGAAAACGACTAATCCTACGCGCTTAAATGGTTAGACCTACAGGTTTAAAGGGAGGACCTAAAAATTTAAAAAATAAATGCCGCCCCTTGCTTGCACTCAAAAAGGTTCGCATGCCCCCAGGCATAAAGTACGATTTCAAAGTTACCTCTACTTCATTTCAGTGAAAACATTTGTTTCACCGAGGGAGGCCTACCTCTTTCAGGTTACCCAAAGATTGTCTCGTTAATCTTTCAAACAAAACACTTCCTCAGCAATGTCTACCGAAATAGACAAAGGTGAGCGACGAAGCCCGCCAACTCACATAACTTTGACAAAATAATCTTATTCTAGAATAACCCCTCTTCCTAGAAGGACGACGTATAGACTAGTCATATTCTCCCGCGGAAACCTACCTTATACCCAAAGTTTTCCTGCCGAAGCAGACTAGGATGCATGCCCCCTAGGTTCCAGTCATATCCTCCCGAATTACTCGCGCTCATCAGGAGGATGGACCGTGGGTTGAGACACTTCTTGCGTGAAGAGACCATTTAGGGATGGTACATGACTATTTGCGATGCGTGATCCGGGAAATGAAAGTTGGTCTACGAGCTTGACCACTCTTCCTTCATGCGGAAAACACATTACTCTAAAGAGTGAGGAGACGATGGCTCCCATGCAATATATATAGTCTTGTCCAAGGAGTAGGTTATAATCCAAGGGTCCTTGAACGACCATCACGTTCATTTGAATGGTCTTCCCTTTCAATGTTATGGGCACATTGGGGAGGATCCCTAAAGGTCGATTGGTTCCTTTATCAAAGCCTATCAGATTTCTCATTTCAGGTAAAAGCGTTGGCGAACCAAGTGCTTTACAAGCAATAGAGGAAAGGATACTCACAGATGCCCCCTCATCAATAATGGTGCCAGCCATTACCATTCTGTATATTTGAACGATAATCCTGAATGGCATGCTCGCTGGCAAACAGGGTCTGCCTAGTTGGTTCCAGTCGAACGAGACAACTAGGTTGCTTGGTGGTGGGACCGAGTAGACGGCCGGGTATGACTCTGACGAAGTTCCTTCCTACGACAAAGGAATGGGAAAATTGCCCCCTTGTTCGTCGGAGTCTGTGTTGATGAAGAGAATTTGGACGGTGTCGTCTTTATTCTCCTCTGTGATGGTATCATTCGAAGATAGAGCCTCTAAAGGCAAAACCGGGTCAACTTCCACCTCAACCTTTTGACTTTCGTCAGGTATGGATTCAGACGGTTCATCCTCAATGATAAGTGCTTCGGCTGACCACCTGAGCGGGCCAGCCGGGTTCTCAACTAGTGAAGGACTTGGCAAGAGTTTTTGATATCCAGGAGGAAGTTGCACTGGTAAAACCGGGCGATCTTCCAAAACTCTTTTAGCCTCGTCTAAGAAGGGACAACGGTGGATGGCATGGTTGCCTTCACACAGTTTACAGGGAAATCTAGCTTTCCCTCTCTGTCCTGTGACTTCACTTTCACTAGTTGACGGTGAGCTGTCAACATGGCTATCAGAGGTTGACGCCACCGAATTGTGCAAATGGAGAGACTAGTCCCTTAGTATCCGAGGGATGCAGGGACAATCTCTGTGGAAGTGGTCTCCCTTGCATATGACACATGGCGATTTAGGCCTAGTCAGTGCTGTGTGTGGATTTTTGTCAGACGCCACTTGTTTGCCCCCAGTCGCTTTTGGCTCCTTCTTCTTCTTCTCTTTCTTCTTCTTTTCCTTCTTCTCCTTAGGAACTTGGTTTTTTGTTTTACCAGTTCCGCCAAGCGAAGAGGAAGGAGGAGAGGGAGAATTAGATGAAGTAGAAGGCTGGTGGGTAACGCTGGTCTGGTCTGACTGTTGATTCGACTGTTCAGGAATAGTGGTGTTCTGAATGACATTGGTTGAGAAGAGCCAGACCGGCAGGCCAATTGTCAGTCCTGGAAGCGACAATGTGGCCATATGGGGCGCACCAACATCTCACCAAGAGGAGAAGGGACTAGGATTTCCACCAAGGGGAATTCCTTGGTTGGTGTGCTCCATTTTCTCAACCTAAAGATCAACGCAGGAATAGGGGTGATTGTTCTGTTTAAAATAAATTTTAACAACGCTTTAGACACAACTTGCTTTTTCAATTTTAAAGAGTCAAGAAAAAGCTGAAGATGACTCTAGTCTCCTTCGATGTTTTAACGAGCCCGAAGTGACAAATGCTCGGATGGACTTTTTCCGTTATAGAGTCTGAAAAAGGCCAAAAGGAACTGCTCTGGAGTTCTAGGTAGAGGGTGTGCCAAACTTTTCGCAAAACCGCAGAATACTTTTTAGGGTACGGGCGGTCGATCTTCCTGAATGCTGTGTTCAGTGCATTGCGATCAGTAGGGCGGCTGACACGGCTTCCTAAGGATAAAGGTTTTATGCCTATAGGGGTCTCCCAATATATACGCGACGGTACATGGGAGCACAATCCGTACTGGCGCTATCGTCCCTTAAGAGGAATCACCCACCATCAACGAGATCGACAATCACCAGGCTTTACGATGCCGGAACACATCTCTAGCCTAGACCTCTATGTTGTGCGTTATGTTGCAAAGCGTTGTTAAGTTCATTAAAATTATTTTAGGTTGATCTTTTTAGAAGTTTGCCTTTTGAGGTTCACGACGAGATGTATGGTACAATTCCTAAATGCAGTCTAAAGATGATAAGCAAGCTTTATATCTTTTCAACTTATGAAAATCCTAGCTACAAAGGGAAAAGAAAGACACCATATTTTCTCAAAGAGAAATCAACACACTCTAATGAACTTTTCCTAAATCAAACATGCAAACTATCAAGATGCAAATGCACAATGCAGGTGTTTGTTTTCCGCTTTCTTAGTATTGATGCCTACAAAGAAAGATTTTTGTACAACTTTGAATTTGCTTTTAAATGACAAATACAAACAAGTTTACTTTTTCGAAATCAGAGAGGGTATAAGAGATTACAACACTTAACGATTTTCGAAATGAATACTTGTTTCGACACTTAAAAGAGACAAACTCAAACCAAAATCAAAAGTAAATGTATAATCAACTGTAAACAACCAATGAACTCTCTCCTAAGATCACAATCAATAGATCTGAATCAAGGGCTACAGGATGACTATTTCACTCTTGCAAAGGAAAACTGTAAATGACGCCACAAACACATAAAAACACTCACAGTCTTTTTGTACAAAAGGAGGCGGAATTTAAGCAGAGAAAAGGAGTTATCAGACTGGTACCTATGCTGGTTACAGGCTGCAAAAATCAGAGATCAAAACAAGGCAAAACAGAGCAGAGAACCCTAGCTGCACAAGGCCTAACTGGATCAGCGCAACCTCAACACAGGGGTTTTGACATTCAGCGCAGGTAGCCTTCACGGGACCTGCGTTGAAATGCAGAACCTCTTCACAGGGTCTGCGCTGAAGGAGAAACGAGAGTTTCTCACTGGTTTCTGGGTCACATATTGCTATTTAATCTACAGTTTCAGGCCAAATCAAAGCAACAAGCAAGGTACAATCAAAGGGATGCTTTGAGGAAGGGCTAAGATCTATCACAAAGGATCATCAAATCATTTGTGAGTCCATTGTTCAGATCATAGACAAATCCAGTGATTGGATCAAAGCAACAGCTGTCTACTTTGCATCTGAGAATAGAAGATGCAGTTCGATTGTTACTGTTGAGTCTATGAAACAAACAATGATAGAGACACAAATAAAATGACTAAACAGATCTCCCCAGCGGAGTCGCCAATTTGTTGTGGGGAAAAATGCCTATGCAGGATGATCCTATCCACCTATGGTGTGACAGTGCCTTAGCAACAAACAGAGACAACTATTCTAGTATTTTTCCTTTATGAATTAAGAATGAAGAGATATGGATGGACTAACCGGTGTCTTCTGTTTGTCCCTCGATCTGGTTTCCCTTCTCTTGGAGAGTTCCCAGCTACTTGCCTTCTCGCTCGCCCAGATTCAAGAGGTTTCTGGAAGATCACAAGAAGAGAACACTACACAAGACATGGATTCATATTCATAACTAGTTCAGGATTAGAAATAAACTAAACATAATAATGCAATCATTCATCAAAGATACATCAGTATATAGGAGAAACCAAGATAGCTTTATTGATGAATAACAAGGTTCAGGAAGAGATACAACCCAGAGGGCTCCAATCCAGCATCTCCTTCCGAGAAAATGAAATTCCTATCTTCACCTTCCCTCAAAGCATTAAGCACCCAATGATTCCAAACTCAAACCAACAGCAATTCTTTGCAATAACAAAATTCCAGCCTCTAGATCTCATGGAGGAGAGATCCATATATAGATGTTTGGAGAGAAGATGAGTCAGCTTGAGATCTGACTAGTGTCCTCTCCCTCTGTCAGTTCTTGATTCCACTTGGAGATTGGGAACCTCTTACTCATCACTAGTCGAATTCACTGAGGCAAGTGTCATTGAGGAAGATTCTGGAAGCTTCCTGGGTCTTGACACCTCTTGGAATGAACTTGCCATTTGTCAACTCTCGCTCAGCGCACCCTGGTAGTGCTTCTACCTGCGTTGCAGTGTAGGTAGCCAGTGTTCGCTTTGACATTCAGCACAGACAGCTAGTGGAGCCACTGAATTGATCCTGAATTGACTTGTTTTTGAGCAGTTTCTGGTGGAGAACTTCTGTGAATTGCTGTGGTTTGTTAGCCTTGTTCCTCTAGGGGTAGGAACAAAATGTTTAGGGACTTTGGATCCCTTAGATTACGAACATTTCATGCTCAATGCTGTAAGGCACAAAAATGTCTATAACACCAACTTATAAAGATTCTTCACCTAAATCCCTCCCCTCTTTACCTATCCTATGGCTATGTGATGAAGGAACGCCTTTCCTTTTTTAAAGATCACATCATAGCCTCTATATTCCAACATAGCAAAAGATACCAAGTTCTTCTTCAAACCAGGAACATACATAACATCTCACAGAGTGAGGGGAGCACCTGAATCCCTCTTAAAGGTAACTGTACCAAACTTGATAGCACTATACCTCCCGTCATCACCCATCTCGATATGCATCTGCAGATCCTTCTCCTCTAAGTCACTGAAGAGCTCCTTGTTACTAGTAATGTGGAAAGAAGCTCAATTGTCTAGCTACCATACACTACCCACCATCGATGACACCATTCATGTGATGAGGGTAAAGTCCAATTTGAATTGCGAGGCAAGAGCTTCACCTGCTGCTCCTCCTAAGGACTTCTTCTTGGACTTCTTGAGTGGAAAATTTATATAAAAATATCCCAAATCGTGACAATGAAAGAACTTGAATTTCGACGTGTCCTTCTTCTTTCCTCCATGAAAAGAATCTGATTTGGAATGGGATGCCTTCCCCTTCCCTTTCTTTGTCTTACCTGCTAAGGCACAATTTTCCTCATCATCAGTCTTTGATGATGATCCATCCCTAGTGCTCCTCCAAATCTCTTCTTGTACCAAATCCAACCATAGTCATTCCCAATCTGGAAGTTGCTCCCTTCCATTGACAAAGTCCTAATAACTGTGCCATCTCTTGGGTAGTCCTACAAGAGTTAGGCTCACCATATCATCCTCGGCAATGGTAATCCCAACACTTCCAAGCTCATCTCGACAATGACTAAACTTGGTCAAGTATTTCAGAATTGAGTCGCCCTTCTCCATCTTGATCTTTCTGAGTTTGTCCTTTAGTGCTAAATTCCTATGGTCACTACTATTCTTAAAAGGTCTGTCAATGCCTTCCACATAGCATATGTAGTGTCCTTGCCATGGAGACTCGAGACAATATGGTCTCGAATTCCCTCAAGAATAATCTACCTCGCGTTTGCCATACACTTTCTCCATTCGGCCAAATCATTAGCATTCAACGCTGGAGGCTTAGAAATGTTGTTATATATCTAGAGTGGGTAGTATCGGGTACAAATGGAGGTACCCAATGGAATAATGCAATAATGGGATGGGTCATAGTTAATAAATAAAGTGGTTAACCCACATCATGTAAGGGACCACAAGTAGTTACCAATAATGTGATAAGCCCATTGTATTAGATATATGGTATTGAGAGAACCATGGTAATGATCCATGGTATTGTATGTACGAATCACATATTGAGGCTAGAGACTCCCGATGGATGGATGCCAAGGATTATTGTATTGGCACACATATCACTTATGGAGTGTTCTCCTTCCTTAATGAAAATAGAAAAATGCCCAGAAATAACAGGATCGATCCAATAATATAATATGAAATGCTTATTTATTGATCAAACCCTTGAGGTAGAGTAACACCATACAATCACTCCTTAAGGAAGGAGAACACTCCACAAGGCATATGCTTGCCAATACAATAATCCTTGACATCTGTCCATGGGGAGTCTCTAGCCTTTATATATGATTCATACATACAATACCATGGGTCATTACCATGGTTCTCTCAATATCATATATCTAATACAATGGACATATTACATTATTTTTAACTACTTGTGGTCCCTAACATGATGTGGGTTAACCACTTTATTTATTAACTATGATCCATCCCATTATTACATTATTCCCTTGGCTACTTAGCTCTGTACCCCATACTATCCCACCTAGGTATACTACATTCCACCCCCCTTAAAAATGTTTCGTCCTTGAAACATAAATAATAAGATATACTCAAAAGAGTACTCCACTGGTAATATGCTCGTGCATCTAGCCATCCCAGAGACAAGTGATTACTCGATCTACCAGTGCCTTGCTCACTTGATATGGGAGTTGATCCTGACAGTTCCTCGATATTGATGTGTTGTGGGTGGATTGTCACACTTCTTTATTTGTCATGCAGGGTTTGTTGTCCTTGTTGCTAATTCATTTCCATCTTCTTGGTTGTTTTCTTGCTGGGTGATGTGGGTGCTGATATGCTAATGTTTTAACCAATGGTGTATCTTGCTTTAATTCACCACCTAATTGAGCCTGATTGGTATCGGTACATGTTGGGGCTCCTGTTGTTGTTTTATATCCTTCAATATTACTTCAACCATGGATTCCTCATCTGATGTGTTAGTCCCTGGAACATCTTCTGCTTCAGCCTCCTTGGACTCTACTTGTTTATTAATGGAAATATCCTTTAATTTAATTTCCTTCTTTTTATACCAGAGCTTCAAGAGTTTCTACACATTAATATTGATAGTACCAACAGATTCCATCGAAGGGTACCCCAAAACAACATCCACATTAGCCATATTTGAAGCATAAAAATTAGAATGTAATACATACTTTTCCATAGAAATCTTCAAATCTTTATACACTTGCACCTCCTCATTATTAACTTGTGTGTGCTCCATTTGTTTGCCTGGGACTCACAATCTTTTAACCAAATGAACATTAATAAAACTATGCTTGATATTAGGATTGATAGACACAATTATCTTCTATTTCTAAATACATCCATGAACTTGTAATAAGGAGATACCATCTGAAAATAACCCCTTACATTTCTCATTCTCCTGTTCTCTAGCATGAGACAATTTGTCCAAAAGGATTTTTTCAAATTCTTCATATGAAAGTTGGTACTTCTTTCTATCAAGTGAGCTCCACCATATGTTAGCCTCATCTTTCAACCCAAGACATATGAAATCTTTCCAGTTTTTCCCATATACTGACTTTTCCCTTGTGTATTCTTCAATAGTAGGGTCGTCATCTTTTCCTGTAAAAAAACATCTTTCTAGAAGCCATGTAGAGGGTTTTAAAAAAATCACTTACTCAGTGAAAATTTAAAATGGCCACAGTTTAGTCAATATTGCTCATAATCCTTATTATGACCTATTTTCGGAAATCGAACCACCATTCTGCATCTTCCCATGTGATAGAAATCCCAATATAGGCATGCTGAAATTTTAGATATGCACTGCAACTGTTCCACCATCACAAAAAATTCTTAAAAAAGAGCTGATTCTAAATTAGTGATATCTCCCTCATCCGGACTTCAACTCAACTGATTTTTTCTGAAATTGGGTAATTTTTCAAGAGGATCTCAAATATATAATTATTTTCTTAAAATTCCCCACAAAAATGACAAAATTTAACTAGAGATCTGCCATCCATGAATTTTCATCAAAATATTTCTACAACATAACTGATTTTCAAATCAATGATATCTCCCTCATCCGAACTCTGATTTGGATGATTTTTTTTTGAATTTGGGTTTTTTCGCAGTTTGTTTCGGAAAATTTTTCAATAGTAGTTTCAAATTTGATCTGCAAACTTGCCACCCCAAAAAATTCTTGCAAAAAGTAAAAATAAAAATATCTCTACACTTTCCAAAGAAAGTGCTATGATACCACTTGTAATATATCCAACCTGCAAATATAATGAAAATAGAAAAATTCCACCCATGTGGCTTTGGATTGATGATGAATGGGTGCACTGTTAAGGAACTCCTTACGATAGGTCACCGGTTCAAATCCCACGTGGGTGCTTACCTACCAAAAAAATAAAAATAAAAAATGCCCAGAAATAACAAAATTGATCCAATAATGTAATATGACATGCTTCTTTATTGATCAAACCCTTTAGGTAGGGTAACACCATAAAATCACTCCTTAAGTAAGGAGAACACTCCACAAGCCATGTGCTTGCCAATACAATAATCATTGACATCTATCCATGGGGATTCTCTAGCCTCTATATATGATTCATACATACAATACCATGGGTCATTACCATGGTTCTCTCAATACCATATATCTAATACAATGGACTTATCACATTATTGCTAACTACGTGTGGTCCCTTACCTAATGTAGGTTAACCACTTTATTTATTAACTATGACCCGTCCCATTATTACATTATTCCCTTGGGTGCCTCCCTCTATACCCGATACTATCCCCCCTATGTATACTACAAATGTCTTGATCAATGAATTCCTTGAGGCCATTGTCTTCCAGCACTGCTTCCATCATGTCCTTCCAGGATATGTAATTCGAGCTGCCTTCTAAGGCATACTTTAGTCTCAAACCATAGAAAGCCATTTTCTGACTATGAAGTATGAACTGTAAATTTCAATTTCACCTACATAAAAACTAGAAATATCATCTTCTATGTTGTCTTCAGCTCTGATACCATGTAGATTTTTTCATAAATTCAATAACTTAGGTAATTTTCTAAAACAAAAGACAAGAATATAATCTACTCTTAACAACAGAAACCAATAATGATTGATGAAAACAATAATCAACAAGAGGAAGAATATCAATTGCACAAAACACAATATTTCTATGGGGAAAGAAACTACTCAAAACCCCGAATATCTAGATTGCATTAATCAGAAATCCAAGAAGAAATACAATGCGTGTTCTCACTAGAACAATTCATGCACAAGTATAATCAATTCTGTACTTCACAAGCCCTCTCTAGCCAATGCTTAGCCAATTCTACTACCTTCCAATCCCCTATTTCCTTGCACAATTCCTGAGAGAATCAACCCATATTTAATTGGGAAATCCTTCATCCAAAATTTTTCAATCCAAACTTAGGTCCATAACTGATTGCATGCATGATCTGTATAGCACATAAAATCATACAACTGATACTACATTGTTCCTTCACTCTAGTCTCAACTAGGTCTTCCTCTGAATTGACATGCATGAACTATTTGTGAGTGAATCTTTAGTTAACTAGTGTGGCACTGAGGATGCACTAGTGCACTCATTCACGACTAAACATCTACTAGTTCCTCCAACAATTAGAACTATTTTAATTGACTATAACTTAGTTGTATTGAGTTATATAATTAAAACTCCAAAGAACTCAACCCGGACCCCTAAAATTTAGGGATCACACTTACATGACTCTAGATAGAATTCCAACTCGAAAAAGTCAATTAAACTTAATTAAGTATTTACAAGTTGCTATGAGAATATAATTCGATTTTAATTCACAATTTATTTCAAGGACAATATTTGAATCTCTTGTTGCTATCTATAGCAATAAATGCAGTCTAATTTTTAATGTACATTCATAGCACTTCAATCCATCCATGTCCTCATTCAAAATATAATTAATTAATGAACGATTGCTTAAGATTCAGTTTATGGCATTACTCAAACAAATGTTTGCCCAAAACACATGGTTGTAGCTTGATATGATGCAATAGACTCATGATCTAATGTTCTAGGAAATAAACCAACATTTATTTAAATGAAGAGACCACTTGGAAAATTGGGTGATTTATAATTTGGGCAATGTGTAGCCTTGAGGGAAAATTTCTTAGCTACGTCTCATTGGATATTCTGTTCTAGTTTCTTCTTGGATATTATGTTGATCTAAGTTGACTCCACTCCCGGATTTAACCAAGATATTTTGCTTTCATGATGTGATTAAATTTGCATTTAAGATAGTATAAACGAACATATATTCATGTTGTAAAGAAGAAGGAACATGACAAGAATCAACAACATAAAACAAAAGATGTTGATAACAGAGTTCGTCCAAGAGGGACTACGTCTCCGGGCCATGGTTCCAAGATGCTGTAGGCTACTGCATTAAGTGCTGGAAAGAGTGATGATGTACATGCATGCATTTTTTTCTCTATCATACAAGGAATATGCCCTCACGCAGGAGTGGCTCCAAGACATGTTCCGCTACAGGAACTCTCACTCAAAAAGGGATTCCTATTAACATGACATAACTTCACATATGTTAATAATGAGCATATCGCCAACATGGCATCAAAGGGATCTCAATTTAGACATACATGGCTATAACAAGAGTATCCCTTCAACATGACGACAAAGGGATATCAATGAAAACATGACAATAAGTACATCTCACATCAAGAAGTAAACAAGATCCCACATCAAACATCAAACAGGGATTTATACAACACAATGCATATCAAGCAAAGAGATAAACGAATACATGATCCCACTGCATATACCTCACATCAAGGAGTTATCTAAAGAAGAGGATGATAAAATTATAGATCTGGTTGTACCATCAATCTCAGGGTGTTGAATCTCATGGAAATGACTGCTCACACATTGAATGCTGACACCTACACTCCACTTTGAAAAGTGGCTGAAAAATGGAATGATCAAATCAAAAATCTATTTGTGCCATGAGATTTGTGGTATCAAATAGTGTAAAATTGACTGTATAATTTCTAAATTCTGACAAAGTGGAAATCTGGGGCTACAAGAATCTTTTAGATTCCCCCTAGATTCCTCAAAGATTCCCTCCTTGGGCCATCTGAAGATCTGTTGCTCAGATCCAAATTCTGTCTATTGCATCTGGTTTGTGTCGATGAGAGGTGTAGGATCGACATAAAGTTTGTCCAATTTGGACACTCGCAAAATTTCTCCCTCCTGGAAATTTGGCTCAATCATAGTTCTGCATGCTCCTTTCCAGGATCATGGTTCCACCTGCAAAAATTAATTAAAAAAAATATGTGTCTTGGTCTCTGTGCTATCCTTGGCCTCCACGTACTAAGTGTTAGCCGCCTGTTGCAGCACGTGTTCATATTTCATGATTGACAGTTTTACATACCAAATATGTCATACTTTGCATGCTGCAATGCTCCATATTTCCTAAAGAGGCCAAAGAAGAGGCCATGAGAGTGTGCCAGTCTAAATTCCACTGTTGTATTCCAATTTTGATGACTTAACCATTTTTGAAGAATGTTTTGTAAAATGTAAGGCCAAACATCTTAATCTTGGCCTCCCTAGGTTTCAATTTCTTGCTTTAGAAATAGAGAATGAATATCTGTCCAAACAACTTAATCTTGGCAGACTTGTAGATAGGTAGAGAATCAAAGGGGCCCAACTGCTTAATCTGGGCCCTTGGCAGAAATAAGTGTAGATTTAGATAGGAGGGAAGTCAAAAGAAAAATTGTAAAGCAGGGTCTGCAAGTCTAAGTGCACCCAAACCAAAAAGAAGAAAAAATGCTAGATAAGTAGGCTGGGTAGGTAGTTTTTGAGGTTGCAGAATGTTGATATGTGATCAATTTTGTGTTTTAAAGTGATATTGTACTTCAGATCACAATTTGGAGGCAGTTTTCCATTTGGAAGAGCTCGAACTGGACATCTCTAACCTCCCCTTCTTCCTCTTCCCCCAAATCACTTACTAACTTCCTTGAAGAGGTCAAGGTCTGCTTGATAACTCTTTAGTTCATCATCTCCCATTATATTTGCCTAAGTAAAGGTCCTCTTTGCTTAGGAGCACTGTTGTTTCACTCTATGAGTCCTGTTCCCCTTCAAATAGCCTAAGGTCCCTCACCTTAGCGCTTTCTTGTCATTTTCACATTAACTCCTAACTCTATTATTTAGCTCCCTAAATCATTTCCCTATCCCTTAATATGAAAAAGTATATAAAAAATCCCAAAAAAAAAATAAATAATAATAAATACCCCTTTCCCGGCATTATAGCCATATTTTCCTAAGTCCGGGAAATATCAGTCCATCTGGGGCTATTTTTAGCCCGTCCGTGTCCTAGCTGGAGTTAGTCTAATATCTGGTCAGACTAACAACCTTTTCCCCTAACCCTAGCCCTACAAAACCCATGTTTCGCCTTTATTCCAAAGTCTCAAATGTAAAATATTTAACTCGCTTGCTCATAAATCCATAAAACCCACATTTCCTAAGTTTTAAACCCCCCGCAACGCTGTATAAAAATTTGGATATTCGCCGCGGGCCGGGTCCTTTATTCCTCCGCCGCCTTGTTTGTTCCGCCAGCCGTCCGATTGCTCGCGCTGCAGATCAACGGTGGGCAGGTCTTTCCATCCACCGATCTGCCGATGGTTAGCACCTGGGAGATGGGCGGCTTTGCCATCATACTCCTGCCACGCGTCACCTCCTCGGTTGTGGTGGAGCCCCCTCCGAAACCACTTCTGCTCTAAGGCGGTGCACCCGAAACTGTAAACCGCCTTCCCCCCTCCTGCGTCAACACCATGTCACCGCTGACATCACCATCCCGTGTCAGCCCCCTGCCACCATGTCCTTGCCACGTAGCTGCCATCGTACTACCATGTCACCTCCTCCATCGTACCGCCACGTCACCCGGCCGTACTGTTGACGTCACCCCGCTGACGTCACCCTGCCACATCACCGTCGTACTGGGACCTGCCTGCTAACGTCACCGTCAAAAAGTGCGAAAGGCACAAATCGCAGCCTAGGAAGCCCGGAATCACAATCTGAGGCAGTTTTTAATGAACAATTAGCGCCTAGTGCTAATCGCGCATAGCTACAGGAAATAGGCCGAAATGGAAAGCCCCTTCGTGACTCGCCCTCCAGCATTCCCAAAAGGCGCAAAATGACCAGATTTTCTTCGCGAAGCGTTCAGAAAGGGGCGAACACAGTTTTTAAAGAAACAGAGGGTCGAATAGCTGCCATAAAGGTTGATGGGACAGTCTAAAGTACTCAGAAGGCATTAAAGAGGATAGGTTAAGTGCCAAAGAGTATCAGGAAGTGGCAAAGAGTATCATTTCAACAACATCAAAGCAGGTGAAAATTAAAAACCTTCATCGAAGTCAGCAAAGCAATTAAGGCCATTTAAAAACTTATCTGGTAGTGCACATTAATGCCACCAAAAAACAACAGAACCAAGTTAGAGGTGGAGGTAAAAGACAAATCACAGTTATTACAGAAAGACTGCACCAAGCCACCCAGGATAGACATTAACTCAGTTTGATACAGCTGCCCTCAGCGCAGCTCAAAGATATTTTCATGCCTTTATTTCTGGATAAGATTAGGTTAAAGTAATCATTTTCTTTTAGATATGTTTAGGTCAGCTGTAATAGATTAATTCTGGATAATTTTCCCTATTTATACGACCCTCTGCATTGTTAAGAGGGTTGGTTGGTTGATAATCTTCATTAGAGAGTCGCATTGGATATCTGAGATGTTTTACTTAATCAAAGATTGTTGAAAAGCTTTGGAGCAAAGAATGTCTGCTCTGTGTCTAATGGTTTGAAGAATTGAATGTGGAATTCTTGTGCTGCAGTATGAATCAATAAGTGTTCCTTACCTCTGTTATTTCAATTTCACATATACTTCAGTCACTGAGCAAAGGATTGGTTTAGAATTTGCTTAGCTGCACTCTATGCTAAGTTTCTGTGGCTTCTTAATGTTTTCCTCTTGATTTAGGCATAAATATGAATTCTGTTATGGCTCATGTTTGATCTACTTCACATATAAATGACTGTCATCTAGGAATTCTTAACTGCTCCTAGATAGGGCTCATTTATCTTCCTTCTGCTAACCTGAATGAGAGATTCTTAATTGACCCTCATTCCTTAGCCTTTAATCCATCTCTTTTACCTTGAATGATTGTTTCATAAGCAACTGTCTTGCTCCATAATTCCCTCTTGTGACCAAGAAAACGCACCAGCAGTCCTACTCCTTGACTCCATGCCCAATGGTTCTAAAACTTTCATGCTATCCCTGCCTCTTTACTTGAAAGCATCATCCTTCCCACCAAAATCAAAACAAAACCCCTTGAATTCAATAACTAGCCTAAAACCATATCAACAAAGCTAAATCAGAAGGAGAGAGCCCTCTCTGATTATAGGTGGGCTAGAACCTGCAGTCCAAAGATTGGTCTGTGGTTACCTCGGTCGTATCCTTTTGAGCTGACCAGAAGGACAACCTGAGTGATAACACTAAGCAAATGAGGGTTATATAACGTTGGGCCAACATATCGCCCAAGAATCCGTGTACATTTATTTTTTAGGGCACAGTTTGTTGTGATATTGAACCATTTTGGTAACCATGTGCATGTTTGGTGTGGCAACCATTGTTTTATGTTTGGATTGTACTAAATAGGTGTGGCAACATTGAATGTGGGGTCACCGTGTGGGTGGCACCAGCAGACCTGCCGGCTAGGGGTTCAACTCCCACCGGTGTTATTAACATATATTACTATTTGTGGTTTTGGGTTGGTTACGTTGGAATTGTGTGGAGGCAACCGGGAGGTGGGGCAGCCAAGCGGGTTCAAGCTCGTCACCTCCAGTTCTTGATAAGTGGCAATGAGAGGTGGAGCATGGGTCAGGTCCATTGGAGGTGGCCCACCCAACGCCTATTTGTATATGTAATGTGGTATGGTGGTTGGGGGTCCAGTGGGCTCATGGCCGCTAGCCCATTATTTTTAATAAAAAAATGTTTTTAAATATTTTTAGCTCCAATGGAGGTGGCAGGGGTCATGGCCCACCAACTAATTACATATTTTTATTTTTTTATTTTTTTTAATAATTAATAGCCATTTTCAAATCTTTGAAAATAAGGGATATTGGGCAATTTAAAAAGGGAAAAATTTCTCCTATTCTCAGGAGCTAGGTTCATGCCCCAGGTTTGGTCAATTTGTAGGACACTTAAACCTGGCCCACTGCCCAACTTTGACCAAATCTTTGACTGGCTCGTTCTCCATCATATGAGCTCGGATTTGAGTTTCGTTCACACCATTGGAATCAGGATGACGAGCACTTCAATTTGGTACTAGTTTGGGAGAAATCTGACCGCTTTGAATTTTGACCCTTTTTGAGTCCTCTAGGACTTTTACCTATCTTTGGAGCCACCTGGACCAATCATCCCCAATGAGGCACCTTTGGTCCTCCAAAAGCTTGAAAAATAATCGACAACTTCTCTTTATCTTGTATACACTTAAAAGTGTTTGATAAGTCACCCTTCCTTCACCTTGACCTTTATCCTTCAGAGCCATAAGTAATGAGTCGACACCTACAACCTCTGCAAATCTATAGTACATTTCTGCAAATTACATGTTTGACTTACAAGACCAACTAATGAGCCAAGAATTCCATACTTTCCAGCAGTTTATAACACATACTCAGTGGTCAAGCTTACATCAAAATACCCCAGCTACGAAAACAAGGCCAACATATCATTGTTGCTTCAACAAGTGATAGAAAGCTGATCATCATTGCAACACATGATTTACAAAAATAAGGCTAAACACTACTTTTTACTCTAACAAGTGATGGGAACACAAAAATCACTTTCAATGTTTTAAAATGCAACACAAAACAAGACTAGACATCATTGTTGCTTAACAGGTGATGGAAAACACAATCACTTTTACATTTTAAAATGCAATACATGATTGGAAAAAAATAAGACCATGACATTCTATCAGGCATAGAAGAACCATTTCTACTTATCATGGTGAATGGGTCAACTCCTTGCGGTGCATTTGCTGGTCGAACAACCGTTTCATCTGGGTCATACACCGACACTTTGTATTGAAGGCGTTGCTCTAGATGGAGCCTCCAACAAGTGGCTCTTTGATGGCCACTTCTATTGCAATGAATGCAATATGATAGGATCATTTAGCTCAGCAATTTCATTATATTCTAGTTACTTAGTGTCTTGTGTTTTCAAGGAAGTTGAATTCTTATGTATGTAATTACTAATGTTTTGAGTGATTAGAATAGGAATTAATTAGATATTGTGAGGATATTTGTAAATTCTCTTGAATGTAGGAGAACATGAGTGATGATGAGAGAGTTAGAAATCAATTATAAGTCTTAGACTAGAAAGTGGTGTCATGATTCGTGGAACTAGAGAGGATTCTTAGGGATTACTGGAGTTAAAAGTGGACATAGAGGATATTCAGGATTTAGCTCAGCAGATTAAGGATCTGAACCAGAATTGGTTAAACAGAAACTTTTGTATAAATGTAAGCCTAAAAGGCATAGTAGAAAGGTAGAGAGTAAGCCAGTTAGTAAAAGAGTTAGTCATTTAGGCCTATGGGCAGTAAAGGAAAGGCCACTGATATAGAAGATCAGGCCGAGGAATAAATTCTTGTTTAAATTTGTGTTATTTAATACAGATAAATCAATTCTAAGTTCATGTGATGTGTTGAGTAATTGAATTATAAGTTGTGTGACCTAGAGTAATTTTGCATAACATAGGTTGGAGGTGTTCAAAATTAGAGAAGAAGTGCAGAGATGAGTATTATTGTTTTACACACAGACAATATTCGAGAACGCCTTTAATGCTACAACAAAGGGGAAGGAAGCATAAGGGCTCAAATGAAGATCGAGATCAGAACAAGTGGAGATCGCGAGGTGAAGACAAATACATAGGCAAAAATCCGAATGGACGATTTCACATTAATAACCAAAAGAATGTAACAGTATTCAGGAACCATTGGATCTGTTAGATCAATAGATGAGGTTGTGTGTGATATACGACTAAGATTAAGTCGCGCAAAGTAAAGTTAAGAAGATGAATGGCGGAGATTAAACCCATGTGATAGAAGAAGGATGAAGCGGTCTTTGCAAGGGTAAGCAGTTTCTTGCGCGCCCTAAAGGTGGTAAGCAGTCTTTCAAAATTTCATGCAATTACCTTTAGTGGCTAACACGTAGCACACAGTGGAAAGAGAAAACTACTTTTCTCATGTGCTCTCGACTTGATATCGGTCATGGACAATTCCACATGAGATTGCACGATTACGGGATTGATCAATGGTGGTGATTAGCCAAGTTTGTTGGCAAGCGGATGATGTGATAGCCATTGGATTGGATGAGACATATCAATGGTGGAGATCGGCTAAGATAGTTAGCGATCGAGTGACATGATAACTGTTGGATTGAGGAATGAGATCGATGACAGAGATTTAACGCACTAAGGAGAACATCGATGTACATGCAAAGGTTTGTGGAATGGTGGAAAGGTAAGGTTTAAGTGTGGTTTATGAGATATTTCTATTATATAGAAATTATAATAGAAATAAGCGGATTAATGTTGTATGGGTTAAATTTGAGTTTTAACCAAAATCTGAAGACCATGGTATGGTTGACATGCGCAATTAAGAAAATCAATCAAAGGGTTGAGTTATAAGGATTAAGAGAGAACCAAATATATTTCTTCCTAAAGACTTAAACTTTGATAAAGTGGGTTTTCACCATTTATATTGGTGTTTATCTTGGGATAGACATAGTGTGACATGCAATTTATTTGCATACTATGGGTATATGCGGCTTAGGCCACATCATTGGGGTATATGGAGCTTAGGCTGGCATCATTTGGTATCAGAGAAAAACAAGCAAATTTTGTGTGTAAGAATTCTTTGAGAAAACTTAGAATAGAGTTATGTTTTGAATATGTGTATGCAGGCAAGAGGATATCAGATTTTAAATCTGACAAACAGTACGAACACAGAGATAAAGTGTAGCAAAATTGCAGATGCACAGGAAACAGAGAACAATCCATTCAAAGTGCAGGTGAATGGTAGGACAAGATCATGCAGAGGTCTTAAAGGTGAGAAGATTGTAGCAACCTAGGGAAGGGAGTGCTCAATTGGTTCCAGAGGAGAGAGCCAAAGAGATGCCAAAAAGACTGAGCTCAGAGGAGAGAAGCTTAGTGAGGCATGTGTAGCAAGAAGGAGGCTTGTTATTGTAGATGTTTTGTTGTAGCTCATAGGAAGATCGTAAAGACAATTCCACAGAGGATGTGGGTAGAATTGCTAAGGGATGAAGAAGCTAGTAAGAATTTCTGAGTGAAAGAAGAGGTGGTCAGAACCTAGTATTTCATTGTGATTGAAATACAAGAGGACAATTGTGTTCTTAAAAGGTGTAGATGAGTTGAATCCTAGAAGGAGTAGAGATAAGTGCTCAAAAAGGTTCAAGAGAATAGAGAACCAAGTGCTTGCCAAAATATCAAGTATAGAGGAAAGCTTGGTGAGGTGAGTGGCAGCAGGGAGGACTTGCTATTGCAGAGGCTTTAATGCAGCTCATAGTAAGTGAGTGAGGAAATCATGAACATGGAGAAGGAGATGACTACTGATAGTCATAACATAGATAATAGAGGTTCTGATAAAGACCACAACAGAAGAAAAGTGAAGGAGGATGCCAAGGAAAATGGAGAGAGAATGACTCAAGAGGAGTGTGACAAGGAGATTACAAAGTTAAAAGAACAACTCAATGTATTAAGGATGCTACTAGAGGAAAACCAAAGACAAGGTTGGGTCTCAAGGAAAAAGGTAGCGAAATAGTCTAAGTTATAGAGAAGGCTACAATAGAGGCAAGTGAAGTGGCTGGTGGAAAAACTCAAAGAAGCTGAGCTAGGAATGGAAGTTTCTATCTGTGAAGCAAAACAAGGTGAAGTTCTGGGTGAAGACAAATACTGGAGATCTGTGGAAAATCTTATGAATTATTGTGAGAATTCAAGACAATAAGGAGATATGATGATTGAAGCATCAAGTGAGACCACAAGGTCTTATGTTTTTAAAACTGATAGTTTTTGTATGATTGTAAGTATTGCAGGAGAAAAGAAACATTTTGAAGATGTCTTTAGGATGGATGAAGATCTTGAAGTAAAAGGTGACAAAGAAAATTTCTCAGAGGATGAAGAATTTGACTGGCTACAATAGAAAGAGTCTATGGATGAGTTACTTAATGAGAGAAGACAATTATTTAAAGCTATCATAGAGATGGAAGATCAAGATCTTATTCTGATGAAAAACGAAGGAATATTGTCTCAGAGAGGTAATCTAATGAATTTGATTAATGTTATTGATGAAGAACAAATGCAGGAGAATATTAATGCAAATGATGAGGCAACGATAACTCTTGAAGAAGGGTTACAGAGGGACAATAAGGCAAAATGTATTGAAGAAGAAGGAAATCTACTGAAAGATGTTAAGAAAGAAGAAGTCTATGCAAAAGATTTAGCAAAGGGAGAAAGGACATCTGATGACTGTTCACTAACAAAGCAAGGTTTTACAGAGGATGAGCAGTATTTTGAAACTATCAAAAGTATGGAAGAGTATCTTTCAGAAGATGAATACTCTGAAGTAAAGAAGGATGGAGAATGTCTCTTAAATGGGAAAAACATTGAATTATTACAGTATAAAGAATTTAGTAATACATTGATGTTTGAAGCTGTTACATTCCAGGAACAATTTGTTGTGAAAGAAGGAGACGAGGTTTAGTCTGAAGAACTGATATGTCAAGCAACAGTTGAGATTGTTGAACCTTGTAATTCTCAAATGATAAATTGTGTACAAATGCAGGAGTTATAAGTGATGATGAAATACTTATGAAGTGTCACAGAGAACTTGAATTACTGGAGTATTTGCTGGAAAAATCAGAGTATGACAGTATGATTGTAGGAGAATGAGTTCACTACAATGGACAAGAGCAGAAATACATCATTGAAGTAGATGGTGTGGAAGAGAGATTTGCTAATAGTTTCGAGAGTCCTTTAGAGAATTCTTTAAAGAGGTTGAATCAACATACGGATGTGCTAATAGAGGAGGAAAAATCAGAGCAACATATTGAAATTTTACCAAAGGAAGAAGAGGCACTGGGGCCTTATGTTTTTCATTTTAATAATTGTTTTGTGAGTGATGGTTGTGTTGCAGATGCTAGAGAAAATTTGGCACATATGAGCATCCAAGTAAAGAAGGAAGAGGAAGGAAGATATGCTAGAATTGATGAACAACATAGTGATGTATTTGAGGGGAATCAAGTACAAAGGAAATTGGAGGAAAATTTACTTTTTGAAAGTAAATTTACAAATATTGAACAGAGGTTGTTTGAACAACAACAAGAGGGCAAGGATGAAAGGGTAGTAGTAAGGATCCAACAACTTCAAAGAGAAAGACAAAAAACAACATTTTGAAGATGAGTGGACAAGGTACAACAATAAATGGCAAAGTAAATATTAATCAAAAGATAAATTGGACATAGAGATTGAAAGAATAATATGATTGATGATGAAGGTGCCTCAGAAGAAAGCAGCAATAAGAAGAGCAAGAAACATCAATAGAAAGACAACAGTAGAATGTGAAAGCAAAGATAGGGGAACAAAGAAACATAAAGTGTGGAAGCTTGGAGAACAAAAACAACCAAAGACAAATTACAAAACAAATTATGGGATCTAGGAAGATAAAGGTTGGAAGCACATGATCATGAGATCGTGATTATTTTAATCTTGGGAGTCTGATGCAAGAGCATTTAGCTCAGCAATTTCGTTATATTCTAGTTAACTTAGGGTCTTGTGTTTTCAAGGAAGTTGGATTCCTATGTATGTAATTATTAATGTTTTGAGTGATTAGAATAGGAAATAATTAGATATTGTGAGGATAGTTGTAAATGCACTTGAGTGTATGAGAACATAAGTGATGATGAGAGAGTTGGAAATCAATTATAATTCTTAGCCTAGAAAGTGGTGTCATGATTCGTGGCACTATAGGGGATTCTTAGGGATTACTAGAGTTAAAAGTGGACTTACAAGATATTGAGGATTTAGCTTAGAAGATTAAGGATCTGAACCAAAATTGGTTAGATAGAACCTTTTATATAAATTTAAGCCTAAAAGGCATAGTAGTAAGGTAGAGAGTAAGCTAGTTAGTAAGAGAGTCAAACATTGAGGCCTACAGGTAGGAAATGAAAGGCCACTAATATAGAATATTAGGTCGAGGAAGAAATTCCTGTGTAAATTTTTGTTATTTAATACAGATAACTTTCTTCAGAGTTCGTGTGATGTGTTGAATAATTGAATTATAAGTTGTGTGTGATCTAGAGTAAGTTTGTGTAACATAGGTTCCAAGTATGCAGAATTAGAGAAGAAGTGCAGAGAGGAGTGTTATGGTTTTACACATAGAGAATATTGGAGATAGCCTTTAATGCTATAGCGAAGGTGAAGGAAGCATAATGGTGCGAATAGAGATCGAGATCAAAATAGGTGAAGATTGTGAGGTGAAGACAAATACACAGGCAGAAAGCCAAATGGGTGATTTCACATTAAGAACCAAAAAAACATAACAATATTTAGGAACCATTGGATCTATCAGATCAACAAAGGAGGTTGTGTGCGATAGATGACTAAGATTAAGTCACACAAAGTAAAGTTAAGAAGTTGAATGGAGGATATTAGACCAACGTGATAGAAGAAGGATGAAGTGGTCTTCACAAGGGTAAGCAGTTTCTCCCGTGCCCTAAAGGTGGTAAGCAGTCTTTCAAAATTTCACGTGATTACCTTTAGTGGCTGACACATAGTACACAGTGGAAAGAGAAAACCACTTTTCTCACGTGCTCTCGACCTGATATCGGTTGTGCATGATTCGACGCAAGATTACACGATAACCATTGGATCGAGTGGGATTGACTAATGGTGGTAATCAACCAAGTTTGTTGGCAAGCAGATGATGTGATAGCCATTGGATCCGATGAGACAGATGAATGGTGGAGATCAGCTAAGCTAGTTAGTAATCAGGTGATGCGATAATCATCAGATCGAGGAATGAAATCATCGACAGAGATTTAATGCACTAAGAAGAACATATATGTATGTGAAAAGGTTTGTGGAATAATGGAAAGGTAAGTTTTAAGTGTGGTTTATGAGATATTTCTATTATACGTGAATTATAATAGAAATAGCGAATTAATATTTTATGGGTTAAGTTTGAGTTTTAACCAATGTTTGAAGAGCATGGTATGGTTGACATGTGCGGTTAAGAAAATCAATCGAACGGATGAGTTATAAGGATTAAGAAAGAACCGAATATATTTCTGCTCAAAGACTTAAAATTGGATAAAATGGGTCTTCACCATTGATATTGGTGTTTATCTTCAAACACACATAGTGTGACATGCAATTTATTTGCATACTATGGGTATATGCAGCTTAAGCTGCATCATTAGGGTATATGCAACTTAGGCTGGCATCACAATACATATTCTTCCTCGAGATTTGCTTAACATTTTTCTTTACCTACTGTTGAAAGGGCCTATCACGCCACCTCTTTTTGTGTGTTGCTATTCTTTTCCAACAGTTAGCAAATGTATGGTTATGTAATCCACAAAAGATACATGTTTTTCGATGCCTCGATTTATGTCCATTATTAAGAACATGATTGTAATTGAAGTGAATATTTGTTATACCTTTCCTTGCTATATTTGGTGTCATTATGGCGATGAGAGCTTGCCTCATCTCTTTCCTTGCAATGAGCACTGCCATGGGATGATGGGGATGTGTTCCCATCATTCTATTTCCTCGATGATTTTGAAAATGTATCAGAAGAATCAGACACCTTCAAGCATTCTCCTTTAGTGTATCCCAAGCCTGTAAATCAAGATCTCTGCACAACCTCCAATGGTTGAGTTATGCCTTAGTTATTAACACCATGTTCTTCTTCCTCCTTGTAACTCATCCTGGTAAGGAGCCTCATGTTTGTCCCTGTAATTGGTATCTCCACGTCTCCAACAGAAATCATACTATGTGAAGATGAAACTAAAGGGAAATCAACATATTTTACCTTAACTATTAAGTTAGAAAGGAATGATGGGGGCTTCTCATCATCTCTTGTTGGTGGTTCGCTGGATGTCATGGCGCGTTCCTCAAATTCCTTCCTGACATACCCAAGTCCTATTCGACAGGGTAATTCTTATACTTTGATGGGATTGGCAGTGCCTTGGCCATTAATGCCCAAATATTTTCCTTCAAAACCCATTTTCTTCAATAGTTTGGAGCCAATTCCTATGGTATGATTTTCAAAAACAGCAAAATCATCATCAAGAAACATACATGAAGTCAAAGAACTACTTTTTAACTCACATGGGCCATGCTGCAGCTTCTCTAAGGCCTCATCCTTTTCTTGCAGCTGCCATGGCAGACTATGTTTCTCCTCTTTCTCTTCATGTAGAAGCATCCTCAATTCAACATTCTCTGCTTGAAGACTTTGGCTGTTGTGCTTCAATTCTTCCAAGGCCTCTTCCGTGGCTCACAATTGACGCTGCACTCGTTACTTTTCCTTTGTGTCTTTTTGTAGAGCTTCATACATTATTTCCACATTTTTGGAAATTATGAGCATGGTCTCATACATTGCTTTGTCATCCTCCATTGTTGCACGTTCCATTTTTTATGCTTACAATTCACATCCACACAAAGACTGCTCTGATACCAAACTTGATCTGAGTTGACTCCACTCACGAATTTTACCAAGATCTTTTGCTTTCATGACGTGATTAAATTAGGATTTAAAAGATCATGAAGGAACATATATGCATGTTGTAAAGAAGAAGGAACATTACAAGAATCAACAACATAAAACACAAGACGTTTATAACGAAGTTCGCCCAGGGGGGACTACGTCTCCGGGCCCTGGTATCAAGATGGTGCAGGTCACTGCATTAAGTGCTGGAAAGAGTGATGATGTACATGCATTTTTTTTTTCCTCTATCATACAAGGAATATTCTCTCATGCAGGAGTGGCTCCAAGAGATGTTCTGCTGCAGGAAATCTCATTCAAAAAAAGATTCCTATTAACATGACATAATTTCACATATGTTAATAATGAGCATCCGGCCAAAATGGCATCAAAGGGATCTCAATTCAGACATACATGGCTACAACAGGAGTACCCCATCAACATGACGATAAATAGATCTCAATCAAAACATGACAATAAGTACATCTCACATCAAGAAGTAAACAATATCCCACATCAAACATCAAAGAAGGATCCATACAACACAATGCATATCAAGCAAAGAGACAAAGAATTACATGATCACACTGCATATACCTCACATCAAGGAGTTATCTAAAGAAGAGGATGATAAAATTCTGGATCTGGATGTACCATCAATCTCGTGGCATCGAATCTCACGGAAATGACTGCTCTCACATTGAATGCTGACACCTGCACTTCACTTTTAAAAGTGGCTGAAAACTGAAATGATAAAATGGAAAATATGATTGCACCATCAGATTTTTGACATCGAATAGTGTAAAATCGAGTGTCAAATTTCTGAATTCTGACAAAGTGGAAATCTGGGGCTACATGAATCTTTTAAAGTCCCCCTAGATTCCTCAAATATTCCCTCCTCCGGGTCATTTGAAGATCTGCTGCTCAAATCCAAATTCTATTTGTGCCATCAGGTTTGTGTCGCTGAGAGGTGTAGGATAGACATAAAGTTTGTCAAATTTGGACACTGGCAAAATTTCGCCCTCTTGGAAATTTGGCTCGGTCATGGTTCCACCTGATCTTTTCCAAGATCATGGTTCCACCTGCAAAAATTAATTAAGAAAATATGTGTCTCGGTTTCAACGCTCCCCTTGGCCTCTGTGTAATGAGAAAATGAGGGTTTATATAACGTTGGGCCAACGGATCTCCCAATGGAATCTATTTGGTGTGTTGTTAATTTGGGCAATTTGTTAACGGGAGTTCGGGGGATCAAATCCCGCCTCCCCATAGAATCTGTGTACAGTTATTTTTTTGGGCATGGTTTATTGTGATATGGAACCATTTTTGTAATAGTGCACATGTTTGGTGTGACAACCATTGTTTTAAGTTTTGGTTGTATTGAATGGGTGTGGCAACATTGAATGTGGGGCTATCGTGTGGGTGGGGTTGGTAGACCCACCGACCATGGGTTCAACTCCCACTTGATCCATTAACATATATTACCGTTTGTGGTTTTGGGTTGGTTACGTTGGACTTTGTGTGGAGGCGACTAGGAGGCGGGTCGGCCAGGCTCACCGAGCAGGTTCAAGCCCTGTCGCCTCCGATTCTTAATAAGTGGCCATGAGAGGTGGGTAGTACGTCGGGTCTACCGATGGTGGCCCGCCCACCGCCTATTTGTATATGTAATGTGTTATGGTGGCTGGGGGTTCGGCAGGTCATGGCCGACGACCCATTATTTTTAATAAAAAATTGGTTTTAAATGTTGTTGGGCCCGATAGAGGTGGCGGGGGTCATGGCGTGCCACCTAATTACATAATTTTTTTTGAATTTTTTTCATAATTAATATCCATTTTCAAGTATTTCAAAATAAGGATATTGTGCAATTTAAATAGGCCACAATTTCACCCATTCTATGGAGCTAGGTTTCATGCCCCGAGGTCGGTCAATTTGTAGGACACTTAAACCTGGACCACTACCCAACTTTGGCCAAAACTTTCACGGGCTCGTTCTCCCCCATACGAGCTCAGATTTGAGTGTCATACACACCATTGGAATCAGGGTGACAAGCACATTGATCTGGTGCTGGTTTGGGAGAAATCTGACCACTTTGAATTTTAACCCTTTCTAAGTCCTTTGGGACTTCTGCCTTGTTGGGTTGTGTTTTATTATTTCCACGACTAGCCCACGTAGTTAACCGGGGGCTTAGAGTAGGGGCAGAGCCCCACCTTCATTGCGTCGATTACGTAGCAGGGGGGTCATACGGGGTTTGAGGGGTGCAGGTAACTCCCCTCTATGGGGTTCAGGGCAACGCCCCGTAAAATTTTGTTTTTCGGACCCTAAATTAGGTTGGGGGGACCTACCAAAGGTTTTGTGCATGATTTTCACACATGGTTTTGGAAAAAATGGTTTTTGGTCCATGGTTTTGGATGCAATGGTTTTCGATCCATGGTATTGGATGCTCTGACATGTATAAATATGTATTGTAACATTGAAAGGAACATAATAAAAATCAAGCTGGTAATCTCGATTTTGTAATCTAGGGAAAATCTCTATGTATATGTGTTTTTTGTGTTATGCTCTCGCATTGTTTATTCTATGTGTTTTAGAATTCATATGCAGGAAACTTTTGTACGGGGTTAAAACCTATATTTGGTACTGGAGCCAGGTTTTGGCTTCAATGGGATGCCCTTGTTGCTGAGGGGTTTTTCTTGCGCCTGTGGTAGACCCTGTTCAGTGGAAGATCTACGCGATCAATTCTAGTGGTGAAAGAAGATGGCGAGTAGTGGAAAGATAAAGATCGAGAAATTTAATGGTCAGCGTTTCAAGTTGTGGAAACTCAAGATGGAGGATCTATTGGTGGATAAAGATCAGTGGATCGTAGTAGATCTGGGTACTAAACCAACAAGAATGTCCAATGAAGAATTGAAGAAGTTGGATCGGAAGGCTAAAAGCACAATACGATTATATGTGTCAGATTTAGTATTGCTGAATGTATCAGGAGAAGCTATGGAAAAGGATTTCTGGGACAAGTTAGGGACATTGTACCAATCTAAGTCTCTAGTGAATAAACTTTTCCTACAAAAAAAGTTGTATAAAATGAGGATTAAAGATGGAGACTAGGTGACAAAACATCTGAACACATTTAATACTATGGTAAGTGAGTTATTATCTCCTGATATTAAAATTTCAGATGAAGATAAGTGCATTAGTTTTTTGTGTTTTCTACCAGATTCGTGCGATAGTCTGGTTATTGCAATAGGTAGCAATGCAACTGCCTTGCAGTTTGATGAAATAGTCTCATGTTTGCTGACGAAGGAGATGAAACGAAAAAATATGGAGAGCTATAATGATGATGCCTTGTCTGTACGAGAACGGTCCCAAAATAGAAACAAAAATAAGTCATCGAGTGGGAGGTATAAATATAGAGGGAGATCTAAATCTTTAGGAAAACCTATAAAGGTGGTGGGCTGGAAATGCAGAAAGGAAGGACACTACAAAAGGGATTGTAAATGTAAAGCTCCTATTGAAGGAAAGGGATCTTATGATGCTCCTTCTGTAGAGGCGAAAACCACCTCAAATTAAGTTGGGTATGTGTACTTGGCTTCTTCAAGTACACATGTATATCATGAGGCAGGGTTTATTGACTCAGGTGCATCCTTTCACTTCACTCCCCATAGAGAGTGGTTTTGCAAGTATGAGAAATACGATGGTGGTGATGTCTTCTTGGGGGATGAAAGGAAGGCTAGAATCATTGGTCACAGAAAAGTAAAGTTGAAGTTGCAAGGTGGAAGGGTTAGAACTCTTTTGGGTGTTCTTCATATTCCTGCATTAGCCAGAATCTGATTTCTGTAAGAAAGTTGGATGATGCAGGTGTAAAAACAGTGTTCGAGAAGGACACCTGCAAGATGGTCCAGGGGGAACTGGTATTGATGTGGGGAGTTTGAATTGGAACTCTGTACAAGCTGCAAGGTAGCATTGTTGTTAATGGTTGCAATAGTTCTGTGGTTCCCGAAAGTGGAAGGGTAAGGGTTAGAAATAACTGGTATGCAAGATAAAAAAGTCTTTGTATGGGTTAAAATGGTCACCAAGGATGTGGTATCCAAAATTTGATACATTTATACAAGGACTTGGATTCACTAGAAGCAAAGCATATCATTGTGTGTATTTTAAATTAATCAGTGATCCTGTTATTTATTTGGTCTTCTATGTGGATGATATGTTGCTAGTTGGAAATGACAAAGAAATTATCCAGGATTTGAAGATCCAATTGTCCTCCAATTTCGACATGAAAGATCTTGTGCTGCAGACTATATTTTGGGCACGGAAATTAAAAGAGATTGGGTAAAGAGGAATCTTTGGTTGAACCAGAGGAAGTATCTCAAGACAATACTGCAGAGGTTTAATATGCAGGATAGTAAATCGACAAAGATTCCTATTCTTGTAGGTGTGAGGTTATCTATTGAACAATGTCCCAAGACATAAGAAGAAGAAGAGGACATGTCCTGTGTTCCATATGCAAGTGTAGTCAGTATCCTGGTATGCAATGGTCTGTACTAGACTAGAAATTTCACATGCAGTGGGAGTATTGAGTAGGTTTATGTCAAAACCAAGGAAGGAGCACTGGACAATAGTGAAGAGGGTTTTTAGGTATTTATGTGGCACTAGAGATTATGGTTTGTGCTACCAAGGAAGACTGAGATTGGACAGAGTGTTGGATGTTCATGGCTTTGTTGATGGAGACTGGGCTAGAGATTTGGATCAAAGAAGATCTACAAGTGGGTATGTGTTTAACCTATTTGGAGGTGTAGTCAGTTGGATGAGTAAGAAACAATCTGTAGTGGCACTATCAACTATAGAGGCAGAATACATGCCAGCCACTCATGCAAGCAAGGAAGCAGTTTGGTTGCAGAGATTGTGTTCAAGTATGGGGTTAGTAGAGGGAGCTATAAGGATAGTCTGTGACAGCTAAAGTGCAATTTTATTGGCAAATAACCCTGCATATCATTCAAAGACAAAGCACATTGATGTTCAGTATCACTTTGTGAGGGATTTGATAGAAGATAAAAAGGTGTTGCTGGTAAAGGTGGACACTTTGAAGAATACTACATATGCATTGAAAAAATCTATGAGCTCTGAGAAGTTCTCTTGGTGTAGAGAAAAAATGGGCATTATAGGGCTAGATAAATGACTAAGCTCTCTTGTGAACCCTTGTGGAAAGAAAACAACATGTGGGAGAATGTTGGGTTGTGTTATATTCTTTCCATGAGTAGCCCACATAGTTAAATGGGGGGTTAGATGGGGGATAGAGCCCCCCCTTCGTTGCACCGATTGCATAGCGGGGGGGTCATAGGGGTCTGACAGGTGCAGGTAACCCCCCTTTATGGGGTCCGGTGTAGCCCCCAACTTTTTATTTTTTTTGGACCCTAGATTAGGCTGGGCAGACCTACCTATGGTTTTGTGCTTGATTTTTGCACATGTTTTTGGATGCGGTGGTTTTCTGTCCATGGTTTTGGACACGATGGTTTTCGGTCCATGGTATTGGATGCTTCGACATGTATAAATATGTATTTTAAAATTGAAAGTAACATAATAAAAATCAAGCTGGTAGTCCCGGTTTTGGGATCCAAGGGAAAATCTCTATGTATATGTTCTTTATGTGTTATTCTCTCGCATTGCTTATTTTATGTGTTTTAGAATTCATATGCAGGTAACTTCTGTATAGGGTTAAAACCTACATGCCTGTGTCTAGAGCCACTTGGATCATGTGCACATTCCTCATTTTTCCTCATTATGAGGATAATCTCTTTACAAATTATACCCTTCACAACCCTAATATTTGACTGGAATCCTTTCCCATTTCGCCCAAAATTACTCCATTTTGAATCCATTCTAGATTGGTTGACTTTGACAATGTGTTAGGATTATTTTTAATGAAAATAATTTTAATTCCATTCTTTGTTTCATCTTGTTGGTTCCTTTATAAGTTTACTTCACCCAATTTATAATAATATAAGTAGTTTTGCTTCTTTATTGTCTTATCAAGAGTTTTAGGCCCATCACATCAAATCTTGTCTCTATATAACAAAAGCAACCCACTGAAGAACATATTTAACTTTACCTATGTAATGCTCAAAAAGGTACTTTCAAGCTACTCTTTGATTCTTCAGATGTGAGACATTTTCATTGAATAAGATTGTGAGTGGTGATGTTTCGAATTCTAATAAGACCTCTTAAGTGAATATAGGCTTCCTTGAGACCCCCTATTTAGAAATGCTTTGTGTTCCCCCTCTTACCACAAACCTGACACATTCCTCATTTGCCTTTAATTGATTTATAATTTATATTAGTGAATCATTCTTCATTTACCTCTAAAACTGATTTAAGCTTTATATTAGTTATGTTTTCAAATGATTTTTCTTCTCTTGAGTCCTTAGCATTATTGTGTTATCAATGTTATAACTCACACCTCCAACGTCAAGCTCCTCATCATTTCTACTGTTACAAAATAATATATTACGGAGCAATGGAACACATAAAATATTGCAGAAATATAAACATAGAAAACGCACAAAACAAGAGAGACACAGATATACGTGGTTCACCCAGTTTGGGCTATGTCCACCCCGAACAGCCAGTCCTTCCTTTTTATTATCCAGCAAAATGAAGAGACACAACCTACAACAAATCTGTTGTAATATCCTCTGTTTTCTCTCACAGTCTCACCTCTCTGTTTCTCGCTCACAGAATACACATCTATCTCACAGCCTCAAATACAATACCCTCATAAAAAGAGAGGGGTTGCCTTCTAGGGAAAAAAACCCTAAACTAAACATAAGTTCTACTGTCTGATCATCCGCCTAATGAACGGCCCAGATTGACTAGAAATTACTATACTTTTACAAGGCAATTTTACAGTTGTTTTTAGCTTCGGGGGCACTGCCCCCGAAACCCCCCGCCAGGCGGGGGGGGGGCTCCCAAAGGTCGCAGCCGCCCCCCCTGGACCCCCCCTGCAGCGAATATTTTACGGGCGGCGTTGCCGCCCCCATTTCGAACTGGGGTCCTATGTGGCGATACCTTTGAATATAGAAGATAATCAGGCTCCACACCCAACATCTACCAATTATAATGATTCAATATTTTATTTGTACTCATTAGATTCTATCTCCTCATTTCCTACACTGATATTGAAACCTTTAACTTATTCTCCATGATTGTAAGGATGATATCTATTCTCCATGTTTCTTCTCCAATATTAATCTTGAATTATAGCCTTTAATTGTCCCTTGTGTAAATTTTACCTATAAACTTTCCATACAATTAATTTTTTTCATTTCCAAAATTCAATGAAATGTTTTAGTAATATGATCATCCAATAATTTTCCACATAATAATAAATTTCCAACTTAGTCTTTTTGTGCTTTCTTAAAACATATTTTGGTGAAAATAAATAACTTCAAATGTGGAAAAACTAGAAATTTCACTCCCACAAAGTTCTCCAACATATTGAAAAAAATCCAATGTTTGAGGAAAAAAATAACAATGACAAAGAGGCCCAATCCAATGACAAAATGCATCAGGATAAAATCCAATTGTATAGTACTATGACAAAAATCCAATAGTTGAGGACAATTTTATTTGCATCAGGTTACTCAATTTATTATGTTAATCTTTCCATGGTTATTTTACTCTAAAAGGAGTCAAACAAGTGTCCAAAAATATGGATTCTCTTCTCTATGAAATACTAATTTATTTTTGTCATTTACATCACGAGAAATGTAAATAAGTTTACAACAACTCTTGAGGCTTAAGAAACAATTGAAGGTTAAGCTTAAAAGCAAGAAAGACAAGAAACTATCTACAATAGAAACCATATAGAGTTTATTTGGAAACACATATCTTTTACATAAGTGTATACAATGACACTTCATAACATAAGTCTTGGTTGCTGTTCCAGTGTCTTGTTCATGGAAGTCCACATGCAATCATTGTTCAGAATATAATTCTTGACACATCTAACCTCATGCATTTTCAAAGAGGAAACTCACCTTGAGTTTCATATTAGTTCAAGGACATCTAAAAAATAAAACTCTTTTTCTAAAAGAGTTGAAAAATGAGGATATTTAATACTTTACAAATATATGATACATTATTCACTTGTTGGACATTTTAGGCATTAATAAAATGAATATTAAATGTATTGGGATCAATTTTCCACACGTTCAATGTTGCATACTCTTCACAACGCTCCTTTAGTTGAGCTTTAGTGTAAGCCTACCTGAAAGAGACCCAATTAGATGTATTTAAACAAACCTTGATTAGGAAATTTAAATTAATGATATTTATCATGCTATATATAGTCTGTGGAGAGTAACTTTCAAGAAATCCAATTTAGGGAATTAGCATAATAGAAATCCATAATATTAATACTCGAATATTCATCTCTTATGATTGAACAAATGTTATGGCATCCAAACCAGTTTCCATTATTTTTTCAGTATATAAGGAGAACTTTGACATTTGCATAAGCCCTAGGGCTTCATTTACATCACTTTGAGCCATTGCTTCTAAGAATCTAATTCAACTTAGTTCTTGTGAAAAATAAATCCAGATGAAAGAAACAAACATAAGCTTTTGTCAATAAAAGAGTTTCTAAGATTAAAAGGCCAAATTTGGATTAATGTTGTTTCTTAGTCACAACTCCACTCTAGTTTTGAAAAGACAAGAACTTGAAAAGTCACTTCTCCTATAACTCACATGTAACACTAGGCAATTGCACAAAGGAATAAATAAATTACCATTGAGATGCAAAAAATCCTTAGAAGTGTTTTGGCAGTGGTGTAAGAATGTGGTGCATCACTTTGTGCTTCCTCTTGTCTCATGGAAGAATACACACTGACAATATATTCGGTAAGGTATTTAGGCACATAATGTGATAGCTATCTTGTCGCTGCTACATAAAACCTAGAAAATATTAACCATTATAAGATTAAAAATTTCTCAGCAATAGAGTACAACAATTCGATCATCAATATCTAAAGAAGGGGTGTCAACAACTCACCTAAGGATGGAAGACTCGAGAGGAGTGTTGAGGGCCCCGAGGTCGGGTCAACAACAAGGGGGATACCCACCCGGTCCGGAACCTGGTTGGCGGCTCCTTGCCCGTTTGGAGTAGCGGGTCCGACTTGGGGTAATGGGACCAGTTTCCCAATGTGATGGGTGTGTGTGTGTGTGCGTAGAGTCTGATGGTATTAATCTAAGAAAGGGGGGAAGGATTATTCTAATCTAGTCTTAATTCTAACTGCTAAATTAACTCTATGCTAATGTAATCTAATGAAGAAAAATACATCTAATCTACGCTAACCCGGGGTGTTTTTCTTTTGTTATGCGATCTAGAAATATTTCTAACAGCAGCCGGTAATAAAGATCATTCAACTGATATCAGAATATAAATCAATAAAGATAAACCATTCTGCATAAGAAGTTAGGCAGAGTAGTTGTGAACAGCATATCGCATAATCAGTTTTCTATATGTTAAACATAAATAAATGACCCCACCGTACAGAAGTGCCAAATGGTAATACAGACATTCATGCAATAACATACAAAGAACTCAGCGACATATCACTTTAGGAATACCAGCAGAATCTAGCCAAGAGATAAAAGTACCATTTATGACTAAGTTCACTAATAAACTTCAAGTAACAATGATTTATTTCTACTTGTTCTAACATCTGCTAAGAGTAAAGAAGTGCAACATCAGTAACAGATATTAAAATGCAAACATAAATAAATCTCGATCCATCCATTCATCAAAAACCTCCTCTGAGGGTGCAGAAGTGCATGTTCTGAGGATAAGTTTTTTGACAGATTTCCGGACCCTTCTCCAAAAACCATGAGAAGGGTTAAATACTACTAACTAATCAATATTAATTACATGAAATTAAGGAATCGGCCTCAAATGACCGCCCTTTTACTAAAAGCAACTTTATTTCTAAACATAAAATCTAATTTCTGACCGTTTCTGTATATTCTCTTTAGTGCTGTCAACAGTGTAATGCTTTCCTGGGAAGAGTCGGCCAGCCGCCTTCTTGTTTCGCTCGGGAGATAAAAGTGGAAATAGCGGGAGCTGACACTTCCTTCCGGCAGACCAAAAGATATTTTCGAAAACCTTTCTCTAGCTGGGTGTATTCGCCGTGTGTATACTTAGCGTGTCCCAGTTTCTTCTCGAACTGATTTTGCTGTTGCCGTTTTCGGTTTTCGGTCGTGCGGTGGATTGAGTGGGTTAAGAGTCGTGCTGCATGGGCAACTCCCTGTTTCGAGAATTTCTTCCGTTCTTTGTTCCAGGTTTCCCTGAAGCGTTCTCCTTCTCATGCGCTTCTTTCTCTACTTCACTAAGTCTTAGCTTCAGGATCTTTTCTGAATATGCTGCTTTTGTGTGCCTTTGACTCTGAGTCCCAGATAGTCTAATTTCATCAGTGTCGGTTGGCTGATAGCCTGGAATCCGCGGTTCTACTGCATGCGGAATCCATTTTGCGAAAGCATTCTCTCTTTGGTGATTGGCGTTTTCCTCTTTCCTTCAGATGTTTCCTGCATATACACTTATATCAGTTGCGTGTCTTGCAGTCTACGCAAAGGAGAAGTGAAATGAAAAGACTTGACGTGAAAGCATTAATCTCTAACGAACGCATAATTCTGACATCCATCATCACTTGACTCTTAGATAAATGTAACGCAATCATTTCTAGATACTTAAGCATGCGGTCATTAAATTCTTTCAAGGCGCACGCTCAATGCATGGGTTTATCGTGTGGTAAGTCTTTTCAGATCGCAGGTCGTAGATCGCTGCCATCGCAGATCGCAAATCGCTGCCATCGCAGATCGCAAATTGCAAAATATCGCAAGTTCTCGTTTAATGGTTAAGTCGTATAGCGTAATGCTTGCGATTTGCGATATCGCATATCGGCGATCGCATTGCTCGAAGGTTTTTCTTTTAAGGGGCGCGTGCGAAGTATGCGATGCGATGAACTTTGCATCGCAATTTCGCAGTATTTGTTTTTCGGGCTCGAGTTATGCTTTGGCCTTTCCTTGCGATGCGATTTGAGCCTTAGGGAGAGAAATACAAAAAACTTTAGAAAAAATATATTTTTGGGATTTTCGTTCAGGGTCCCCTCTTCACTTGACGTTATTGCTAATGTCAAGTAAAAAAAAAGGGGGGTTGTTGGTGACCACAACAATGGCGATTCACTGTGAAGAACCAATTATCTCTGCTTGTTCTATTGCATTTTCACTTCCAAAACAGAAAAGTTTTCTTATGCCTAAATTTTGTTATGGACAGATAGAGTATTACCTTTTATCCTGTCAATAATGCTTCGTCACAACTTCTTATTTGATTTTGATTGTTTGTTTCCCCTGGGTTATTTTTTTGTATTCATACCTAGTCATTACTCAATCTCCTCAAAGACAAAATAAGGTCTTCTCTGCGTACTGGCTTTGTAAAGTATGCTCATTTGTCGCAGGTAGAGCCTCTGCTGCCCGCAGGCGTCCATAGCCTCGACAGGGTTACCATGTTATCCAGCAATGATCCTTTTTCCTGCTTGAGGTCATTTACAACATTCCAGAGAAAAATCCTTTTGACACTTTTTCTTTCTTTTTTGATTTTTTATTCTCTAAAGAAAAATGTCTTGGTTTGGTGGCCAAATTATGACACAGTCATTCACTTGATTTATACTTTTTGCTGAACAAGCTGGCTCGTGATGAGACCCCTTGTCTTTCGATTGCACAATCTTGAGTCGTTGCCCTGTTTTGGTAGACAGTAGTGGCAAAGTCAGCAAGTTATAATATCTGTGATCATGATAAGCCGGCTCGTGATGAGACCTCTTATTCTTTGAGATATAGTGTTTTCTTGGATTGTCTCTCTGGATGCTGTGATTTTCCTTAGTAGGGAGGAAGTCATCGTTTTTCCTTAAGAAAGCTCTGGACGACAATAATAGAGTTTTAAGAACAGCAGTTTTGCAGAGAATACCTATTTTGTTATCGATGATACCTTTCATAGCATTGGCATAAAACAATTTTTTCCAAAAGTTATTCTCATCCCAAGTTTCTTTGTGAAGTTTGAAACTAACATCATATTCAGGTTAAAGCTGACTCTATTTGTCAATAATAAAAGTCAGATTTTTCGAAAAGTTTTTCTATTTATAAAAGTGAAATCAAAATCTGATACAGAAATGGTATGTTTCTTCATGAATACTATTTATGATCATTTTTTGTAAAGGAGAAATAAATACGTGAAAAATCTGGGACAAATCTTTTCACAAAATTGATCTGTCCTAGGAAAGATTGCATGGTCTTTTTGTTATGGGGCATGGATATCTCGGAAATTTCTTTGATTCTGGTAGATTCGATGTGAATGCCCGATTTGGACACTATGAATCCTAGCAATTTTCCTTCACTCAACGCGAAGAAAGATTTCTTCGGGTTAAGCGAGATTCCATACCTTAAACATCTTTGAAAGATTTGCTTCAAATCTCTGAGATGGTCACTTCATTTTTTGGAGTACACAGTTATATCATCCAGGTAAATCACTACTGATTTATTGATTAACCCTTTGAACGCAATATCCATAGCTCTTTGAAAAGTAGCGCCGGCGTTGATCAGACCGAACGACATCTTTCGATACGCGCAGGTACCCCATTTAGTTCGGAAGGTGGTTTTTAGCTGATCGTCTGGGTGTACCAGAACTTGATTATATCCTGAAAATCCATCCAGGAAAGACATCAATTCTGAGCCTGCTACAGCCTGTAATATTTGCTCCATAGGTGGGAGGGGAAAATTGTCCTTCTGACAGGCTTTGTTGAGATTCCGGAAGTCAATGCAGATTCTAATATCTCCATTTTTCTTCCTAACAGGTACCATATTGGATACCCATTTGGAATGTCTAACCGGGAAAATTATTCTGGCTCTCAACAACTTATTCAGCTCAGTTTTTATCTGATTTTCTAGGTAGGGGTGGATTTTTCTGAGCTTTTGTTGGACGGGTTTCTCGTTATCGATCATAGGGATAGTGTGCTGAATGATAGAAGTGTTATAAGTTTTCAGCTCATCGTAGTTCCAGGCAAAGATGTTCTTGTACTGTCGTAGAAGACGGATGTATGCTGATTTTTCTTCAGGAGATAGGCCTTGGCCTAGATTGACGTTTTGGGGTTTCTCGTTGGTTCCTAAGTTCACTGATTCATAGTTCAGAGTTGAACTGTAAAGTTTGGCATTAGCTGACCTTTTGAACCGACTTTTTAAGTCATACAAATCTTCTAATTTGACCACTGATTTGGGTATAGCGTTATCAGTGCTACTTTGTTGTATTTGGTGGTCATGACAGTCCTCGTCGATTATCTGGTTTGAGTAAGATCCTTCGGAGGTAAGGAAACTTACGATGTCTGGGTCGTCGTTGAATACTCTCCAGTTGGTGATGTTTTCAGGAATAGACGGTTTAAAAATTAATTCTATCGAAAACCTATCTGGGCTAAAGTCTTTGGAGGGAATGAGTCTGGAGGCTACATTTGCTAGCAGGTCTGCGCTTGCATTGTGAAGTCTTGGGATTGATGAAATATTAAATGCTGTAAAATGCGCAGTGAGATCTTGCACTAAAGATTGGTAGTGCTTTAAATGACTAAACAAGCAATGTATGGTGTTGCGTACCTGTTTGACGACGATCTCGGAATCTCCAAAGACTTGAAAATATTTGACGTTGGAGCTGATTGCTTTGTATAGGCCTTGCACCAAGGCTTCGTATTCCGCTGTGTTGTTCGTGCAATCGAACTCCAGTCTGCATGTGAGCATGGTCTTATTTCCGTCTGGGCTAATCAAGACGCATCCTGCTCCCGCTCCCTCGTTGGACTTAGAGCCATCAAAATATAATTTCCAAAATAAAGAAGTATTTACAGGGTTATCTAAGAAACTAACACATTTTGAATCATCAGTCTGGGAAAAGTTTTCTACTTGGGACACGACTGAATTTTCTGAATATGGTGATATGTGAGCATTGAAATTTCCAAGGAAAGAGTCTACCGAATAGTTGCCTATGATGCTGCTGTTGTATGCTATGGCTTCGTTCTCTCCCTCCAGGTCCGTCACTATGTACTTTTGGTGCAGTTCTCATTCAACCTTTATTTGATTTGGCTTCCCGTTGAAGGGTAACCACATGTGCGACCAGTCAGTCGAAAAATATCCGTGGAGCTTCTCGGACCAATCCCTGCTAAGAATTAGACCATAAAATTCAGGGATGTCCGCAACTAGAATATCGATGACCTGGCACACCTTGGGGTTGGACGATAGTCTTATATTCACTTGATTTAGTTCGCCTATCACTTCGACTTGTGATCGATCAAGTTGAACTATGCGTACTGCGGATTTTTGCGGTTGAACATTAAGTTTGGCACATATTGACTTGGGTAGAATATTGGTTGAAGCACCAGAATCAACCAAGCAGTTATGCATGTTTCTGTTAAAGATCTCGTAAGTGAGGAGGAAAGGGGGAGTGTGAGATCTAGACCTCCCTCCAATCAAGGCGATGTCATTTGGATCGATTTTATTGATCGCGTTGATTGGGGGTCTTCCTACATTATGAGAAGCTATAGCTGTAGGTAGAGGCGCAGTAGGTACGGCGTGTAACTCTTTCATCATGATCTTCTGTTGGTGTTTCAATTTGCTCAGCTCGTACAAGGTGATATTAGCCCTAGTCTTCTTCATGTCGTCGATGATGTTATACTCCATTTCATCCGACACTATTAGTGTCTTTGATGGAGGCGATTGCTCTGATTGGACTGGGCTAAATGAGGTCGCTTTAGGGGTTGTCTTCTTTGTTGCGACCTTTTCTCTTGCTGGAGGGCTTGCGCCCTTCTGTTTTGGGGTAGCCTGGGGAGGATCAAGTTGATTTCTGCTTCTTTTACTAACTGGAAGTGCTTCTTGATCTTCCTCTTGTGGGAGGATGAAATCCCACATTCCTTGCAGTTCCACCACTTCTTCATCGTCGGTATGCGTTTCAGCGGTGTTCTCTTCTTCTTCTTCTTCTTCAGATTCCACGTTAGAGACCATGCTAGGTGGCTTCGTCTCCATAGGAGGATTTCTCTTAAAAATCCTAAAAGGCTTTCTTGGGGATGATTCTGCTACTTGTTTCCTGATATCAATCATCTCATTTGACATGGCCTTTAATACCTTTTGTAATCCTTCCATGTCGAAAGGATCCTTCGTTTGCTTCTTCTTGGTTTCTTCTTTGAAAGAGATTTTCTTAGATTTACACTCTTCGATTGTAGATCTCTTTTCTAGGGATACTACGCGTCTTTCGACTGCTAATGCCTCAGCCAAATTTTTGACTAAGGTTGTCTTGCTTGCCATATCTACGAAGATGGCCAAGTTTGAAGGTAAGGCGGTGATGTACCATTCGCATCTTACTTCCTCGCTGGGTTGGGAAGCAGCGGGGATTTTATTGAGGATCTTGTTGAACCGTAAGTTAAAATCTTTAATGGGTTCTCGAGCCTCAGCTTTAAGATTGGACAGATCATTGATCAGTGTCGCTGTCGATCTATCATCGCCGAATTTAGTGAGAAATTGATTTTGAAAAATATCCCAGCTGGTGATAGATCCGGAGGGTAACGAGAAGTACCATGACCCGGTCGTCCCTTGCATCGTATAGGGGAAGAGTCGGACCACGGCGTCTTCGTTGGTAACTCCGTTGAGATTAACAGAAAGCATGAAATTATTGATATGTTCTTCAGCTAGCATTCTAGTTTCTGGATTGAACTTTGGTAACCACTTCTCGGGATGGGCAGGTATTGGACTCAAGGGTGGAGGCATTAGAACCGCCCTAGGGTTGTTCCATGGAGATTGTGCCATCGCTGAGTTGCTGGTTAGTAAAAGTGTAGAAGATGATCTTTGAGGTTGAGAAGATAGAGATGTTATGATCTTTGACGATTGTGGAGGAAGAGTTGCGGAAGATGGATGAGTGATTTGAGGTGGAGATGTGGGTGGTCGACTTCGCGGAGAGGGAGTTGAAATGGATGAGGTGGATGAAAGAGTCTCTCTGTCAGACTCTTGAAATGTTTTCCTTGCTCTTTTCCTAGTGGGGAGAGGGATTTCAGTTGGCTGAATGCCAAACTTTTCACTCTTTAATCGGGTCAGGGGATGAGCAGGGTTGTATTGCGAAGTCAAGCTACTTTTAGATTTATCAGATTTCTGATTAAAAATAGAGAATCCCTGGAGTTTACGGATCAAGGTTTGAACTTCAGGGGGATCGACAATAAGTTTTTCTGATGTATCGGGATGTATAGCAGCGGTGGATGTCCGAGCGACTTCCAGTTCCGAGTTTAGTCGTATTGGGGAAGTCGGGGAAGTTGGTGAGGGTGATTTTCTCTTAGAATGGTATTTGGGTTTTGAATTATGTGCCATTCATAGCTGTGGCCCTCCTTCTAGCGCTAGAAATGTTGAGGGCCCCGAGGTCGGGTCAACAACAAGGGGGATACCCACCCGGTCCGGAACCTGGTTGGCGGCTCCTTGCCCATTTGGAGTAGCGGGTCCGACTGGGGGTAATGGGACCAGTTTCCCAATGTGATGGGTGTGTGTGTGTGTGCGTAGAGTCTGATGGTATTAATCTAAGAAAGGGGGGAAGGATTCTTCTAATCTAGTCTTAATTCTAACTGCTAAATTAACTCTATGCTAATGTAATCTAATGAAGAAAAATACATCTAATCTACGCTAACCCGAGGTGTTTTTCTTTTGTTATGCGATCTAGAAAGATTTCTAACAGCAGCCGGTAATAAAGATCATTCAACTGATATCAGAATATAAATCAATAAAGATAAACCATTCTGCATAAGAAGTTAGGCAGAGTAGTTGTGAACAGCATATCGCATAATCAGTTTTCTATATGTTAAACATAAATAAATGACCCCACCGTACAGAAGTGCCAAATGGTAATACAAACATTCATGCAATAACATACAAAGAACTCAGCCACACATCACTTTAGGAATACCAGCAGAATCTAGCCAAGAGATAAAAGTACCATTTATGACTAAGTTCACTAATAAACTTCAAGTAACAATGATTTATTTCTACTGGTTCTAACATCTGCTAAGAGTACATAAGTGCAACATCAGTAACAGATATTAAAATGCAAACATAAATAAATCTCGATCCATCCATTCATCAAAAACCTCCTCTGAGGGTGCAGAAGTGCATGTTCTGAGGATAAGTTTTTTGACAGATTTCCGGACCCTTCTCCAAAAACCATGAGAAGGGTTAAATACTACTAACTAATCAATATTAATTACATGAAATTAGGGAATCGGCCTCAAATGACCGCCCTTTTACTAAAAGCAACTTTATTTCTAAACTTAAAATCTAATTTCTGACCGTTTCTGTATATTCTCTTTAGTGCTGTCAACAGTGTAATGCTTTCTTGGGAAGAGTCGGCTAGCCACCTTCTTGTTTCGCTCGGGAGATAAAAGTGGAAATAGCGGGAGCTGGCACTTCCTTCCGGCAGACCAGAAGATATTTTCGAAAACCTTTCTCTAGCTGGGTGTATTCACCGTGTGTATACTTAGCGTGTCCCAGTTTCTTCTCGAACTGATTTTGTTGTTGCCGTTTTCGGTTTTCGGTCGTGTGGTGGATTGAGTGGGTTAAGAGTCGTGCTGCATGGGCAACTCCCTGTTTCGAGAATTTCTTCCGTTCTTTGTTCCAGGTTTCCCTGAAGCGTTCTCCTTCTCATGCGCTTCTTTCTCTGCTTCACTAAGTCTTAGCTTCAGGATCTTTTCTGAATATGCTGCTTTTGTGCGCCTTTGACTCTGAGTCCCGGATAGTCTAATTTCATCAGTGCCGGTTGGCTGATAGCCTGGAATCCGCGGTTCTGCTGCATGCGGCATCCATTTTGCGAAAGCATTCTCTCTTTGCTGATTGGCGTTTTCCTCTTTCCTTCAGATGTTTCCTGCATATAAACTTATATCAGTTGTGTGTCTTGCAGTCTACGCAAAGGAGAAGTGAAATGAAAAGACTTGACGTGAAAGCATTAATCTCTAACGAACGCATAATTCTGACATCCATCATCACTTGACTCTTCGATAAATGTAACGCAATCATTTCTAGATACTTAAGCATGCGGTCATTAAATTCTTTCAAGGCGCGCGCTTAATGCATGGGTTTATCGTGTGGTAAGTCTTTTCAGATCGCAGGTCGCAGATCGCTGCCATCGCAGATCGCAAATCGCTGCCATCGCAGATCGCAAATCACAAATATCGCAAGTTCTCGTTTAATGGTTACGTCGTATAGCGTAATGCTTGCGATTTGCGATATCGCATATCGGCGATCGCATTGCTCGAAGGTTTTTCTTTTAAGGGGCACGTGTGAAGTATGCGATGCGATGAACTTCGCATCGCAATTTCACAATATTTGTTTTTCGGGATCGAGTTATGCTTTGGCCTTTCCTTGCGATGCGATTTGAGCCTTAGGGAGAGAAATACAAAAAACTTTAGAAAAAATATATTTTTGGGATTTTCGTTCAGGGTCCCCTCTTCACTTGATGTTATTGCTAATGTCAAGTAAAAAAAAAGGGGGGTTGTTGGTGACCACAACAAGGAGTAAATCCTAAAGCTAGTGGCTCACATTTTTTATGCATGCATAACATGTGTCTTACCATTTCTAGATCACTATCTATATCAACTTTATCAAGTATCATCCACAACAAGTCAAAACGAGAAAAAACATTCTTCCTTAAAATAATTAAAAACTATCTTGAAATAATCATCTTTACTCAACATAGAGTCTTCCTTAAGGTCATGAAAATTATCACAAAAAGAACCAACTGTACTTCACAAAGGTTCTCCCTTGAATACATAAAATATCTCAAACTAATTAGATGTACTGAACATATATTTTTCTTGAAATTTTAGCTTAAAATAATTAGTTGACTCAACAAACATTCTTCACTTAACTCATGAAACATTCTCTGAAAATAATCAGTTGTACTCAACAAGGCTCGTTCCCTAAATTCATGAATATTATCTCAAAATAATCTATACTAAACATATTCTTTCTTAAAAGTTGACTTAGCGTAACCTACAAGCAAAACATAAATTTTTCTAGACTTTCTAGAAAATTATTCTAATTTCTCAACTCCTTGTATAATTTCCCTTGGTTCCTCCACTGCTGGTAAAAATCCTCCATTTATTACAAAGCATTCCTTTAATTTATTCTAGACAGACACCTTATGGAACTATAGGTAGCTAGCTAGCCTAGAAAAAAGAATAAGTTTAAAAGCGTTTATAAAATAGGAGAAGCCAGTGATAAATCTTCTACAAGAAATCAAGTCACTCAAGTCTTAGTAGGAAAAATACATAAACAAAATGGAAAGGATCCAAATGGATCATACTAGAAGCTAAACGGTATTTGGAATAGAAATAATTCTATAGGTGACGGGATCCCTTTGAAAAATAGGAGACTGAATCCCTATGAAGTCACCAATAATAATATGTCTGGTGATTGGATACCAACTTACTACATTTGTTAATACATTTCAAAGTGAAGGAAAAAAAGTAACTAGTTGAGGCAGTAATTATCATTACATTCAAAAGATGATACAAATAATAGAACTCTTATTACCTCTTCCTCAAGTTTCTAGAGATTACAATATCTTCTATCGCACATTTTAGTGTAGTGTGACTCGCTTACCACAAATGAATTGACTAGCCCACTAAGCATGACCAGTTGTTGCTCAACTTCTTTCAACCTGAGAAAGAACATTTACCAATGCTAATGCAAATAACCTTAACTAATTTAACTCTTGACAAGAGAATAGCCTGACATTTATCTTCAACACAATGAAGGGAATAATAATCATACTCTAATATTACACAATCATCACAGACAATAGTTAATTGTAGTGTCCACTAATTTGCATAAAACAAATTCTTGCAGTCTACAAAACCCCATTTTTCATTTGTTTATCATTCTTATTTTATTTCAAGATAATGTGTTATTTAAAAGAAAACTATATATTTATATTTTTTATATACTACATTTTCCCCATATACCCATTTTGAAGGGGTCATGTGTACAGGCATTCATGTTTTGAAAACTTGTACACATTTTCACATTTCATGCAACTTAGTTGGAACCACTCTCAAAATGCTGGAACAATTGATGGTTAAAATTTAAGTAAAATATGACACTCTCCTTTGACTTTCTAGGATGACATTCTCCTTTATCTTATCTTTCCTATCATTTTTCTTTAAGAATTTATTGTTAGAAATAATTACCAGTGAAACTCCTCAGAGCTCAATGCTCTATTTTTTTTTTTTCTCTTAAAGGATCCTTGGTGTGATAGGGTGATATTTTCCTATGGATCCCACACCCCTCATGGGAATTTGGGTGGTCTCATAGAGTTCCAAAAAAGCACCTTGAACATCACTGGAAATTGTCAAAATGCCTTGGAAATACGGTAGGTTGTTCTATATGACACTTCCAAATATGGAAATGTTGTACAATATGGATGACAATGTTTCTAGGGTGTTTCCTACCATTTTGGTACTTCCGAGCATTTTTGGTACTGGAATACTGCCGAGGTAGGAATTTCTTGCAATATAGATTCATATGTAACTTCTTCTAGGAGTATGGCCACTTTATCAAAGACTGATGGGAGAAAAACCACTAAATTAACCCAACCCCCAAATTGAAGAAGGAAGTGGCTTGAAAACGGTGTCAAACTCAATAAATAAATAAGTACTCCAAAAGTCCATGAGGACAAGAATATTAGCCCCACAAAATCTCAAAACAAGTACAAGGTTGTGAATAATGATGAACATGCAAACTAGGGTGATCCCTTTTAAGGCATGGTGGGGAAAATCCTTAGACTGATCCAATCATATTGGAAACATAGGATAATGAAGAAGGGAAATCCTCACTAGTCATTCACACCCTTCATAGAATGAAGAAGTTCATCCCACACATGGGGGGTGCTTTGGAAAGACAATCATGTCCAATGCTCCCTCAAAAGGATGGAACATCCTTCATTTGACTTCATCTAGCCTTGTAGAATTTCATTTGGAATGGTCTCCTTTGTGACCAAAATGAATATGAAGGCAACAAAAAACAAGCTAGAAATGGGGGAAATGGTGAAAGGGAGTTGCAAGAAACAAAGGTGAAGCTGTTAGAAAACAAAAAATAAGAAAACAAGCTTATGAGATTGGAAAGATAGGGAAAAAAATCTCATAAAATAGGACAAACAACTCATGGAACTATAGCTATCTAGATAGCCTAGAAAAAACAAGAAGTTTAAAAGCATTTATAAAATAGGAGAAGCCAGTGATAATTCTTCTGTAAGAAATCAAGTCACTCAATTCTTAGTAAGAAAAATAGAGAAATAATATGGAAGGAGCCAAATGGATCATATTGGAAGCTAAAGGGTTTTGGAATAGTAATAACTCTACATGTAACTGGATCCCTTTGAACAATAGGCAACCATATCCCTATGGAGTCACCAATAATGATATGTCTGGTGATTGGATCCCTTTGAGCAACAACTGTCAGACCAACACCACTTCTTTCTCAACCTGTGGTGTAAACTCCTCGAGGTTCCACACTAATCATGTGTTTTAACAACTGACTCTTTGCAACTCTAGGATCTCCCATCAAACAGACATGCAAATCACCTATTATTTGCAAGTAAAACATAAATGTGAGAAATGAATATAAATTTTCCTTTGTAGTCAGACTCCAGAGACCAGATAAGCGAGAATAATAAGGAATTTTTATCAGAAAGTCACCAACGAGATAATCAATTTTATCTATAACAACTCTTCAGTAAAATAATTATACCTTCATTCCAACCTTGCATTTTCTAGTTGGGGCACCAACAAGAAGCACAAGTAGGGATTTTTTTACACCCTTGTGTCCAAATATTTCTTGAGCTAAAGAATGCACAAGCTTGTTGTAGATGTCCCCATCCTTAGCAAGCAGTTCTATTTATTCTTGTTCATCACCTTATAAAATGTAGCTACATGTGCTTTAAATTAATGAATAAAATAAGAAATATAGAGAAAACATGGATCAGATAAAAAATCATTAAATGACACATTTTAAGAAGCTCAATATGCTAGACATGTGAAACGAAAGAAAAATTGCTAATCTACCTGCATCAGATGTGGAACTACACACACACACACACAACACATATCTAATGGTATATTAACTTAGAAGGCTAGATTTTGGTGAAAGGATCCATCATATTGGTAAACTCACTTATTGAAAAACTACATGCATGATGTGGCCTAAATGTATCAATCACTCCCTATAGATAGAACTTCCAAACTTGCCTTGTGAAGTGAACATTAGAGAAATAGATTTTTATTTGTTTCTTCTACTTTCTCACATAACACACAATGATTGGGACCAAGCGTCCCATGCTTCATTAATTGATTTATATTAGGGACTCAATTGCTTGTTATTCACTAATAGACAATAGAAGGAATTTACCTTGGGAAACAATGCCTGTGGAAAGGAAGAGAGGATAACCGGTGGAGATACCCTTGCTTAACAAAGTAAGAATATGCCCCATAGCCCCTACAGTTGTTCCTAGATATGGAGATTGGAGCACATCTGAAAAGTGTAAATCTCACAAAAGAGTGGTTTGGGACCAGACTGAAGTTCTAGTCAACCCAGTACCCTACTTCATGCCATGTAGAAATATCATAGAGGGTAATCAAAGAGTGTTGAGATATCTAATAAAAAAATTCATGAATCAATCAGATCGAATGAGGACATACACCTCGCTTTCTTATCAATATCCTCTATTAACCTTTGAAGAAGCATATCAACATTTGTATCTGACTGAATTTTTACATGGCATCTAACTATTTCCTGACTGTAATGACTCAAATGTGTAGTTCATGCAATTTTAAGACACCATAAATTGCACTCAATCCTTATTCAAACCTTGTAGCATCAATCTCACGAGGTGCACTCGCCATAAAAAACTTACAAAATGTTCGTCAACAACTTTAATTTGTAGAATATTTGTCAACATATTTATAATGGTCCATAGTACAAGTACTAAGAAAAATAATGTACATATGAAATCAATTATTTTCTAGCCGAGATTTACTGAAATAATTTATCCCCCAATCATGACCCCAATACTCTGAACCAAATCTTCTAGTGCATAAAGATATGCCCCCTACAAATTCATATTTAAATGTGAATGATTGTCTCTCAACACCTTTATTTTTGCCTCCAAGTCATGATATAAATTGTATCTAGTATTCTAAAAATGCCTAGCCTCAGCATCTCTCAATCCACAGCCAAGGGTCTCCCAAACATAGTGGAATGATCGAAATGTTCATCCATTTCTACCTCCGAAAGAAAAGGCTTCTTCAGTTCCATTTTGTCTTGACCCGCAACAGTGCATATACTAAGATCTTCATGGTAATGGCCATCGTCATGACTGTATTTAGTATTTTCCCTATGTTCCTATGGATTTCTCTTCTTAGCCTCTTGTCAATGACCTTTTCCCTCACCATGTCCTGCCCTTCATTGTGACTGTCGACCCTCAACTGCACCTATATTTTGAAGAGTACTATAGATAGGATCGTAGATGAGAATTCCTGTGAGAAACCAAATATACTAAATGACCAATAGTGCACCTAAAATCTCAAGATGAAAAAAACCATGTCTAACAAGGTGTTGCTTCCCATTATAATGCCCATATTGCAAAAATATTTTTCAAACCATCCCACTTACAATTTAGCTTAAATATCAATTATGATTCAAAAAAAACAATTAAAACCGGTCATATCAGCACCAACAAAATTGCACCAAAGAATCATTTATAAAAGACTAAAGAACTAACCCTTGAATAACACCTCTTTCAAGAATTTGGCAAATAAGGCACAAGATCATCATTTGCAATTTGGAAAGAGTAAAAATTTGAACCACAACATCATTTATAAAGCACAAAATATCCAACTCTTGAACAACACAAATATGGTAAAGAAGACAGGGGATCATCATTTGCAATTTTGCAAGAGGAACAATTACAACTAAAAATTTGTCTCTGTGGACTAAATATCTAACTCTTTCAACAAACTTTTTCAAGAATTTGGTACAAGAGAGGAAGTAACAGTAAAATTTTTACAAGTGAACAACCTCGAACCAAAATTTGGTAGAGAGACACAAACAACAATCTTTTTAAAAATCAGCAAGCTCAACACATAATAACTTCTCGAAATTAAACAACCGCAACACATTTGGTAATTTGGTAAAATAAATCCACAACCTCAACCCATTGGGTAATTTGATAAAGGAAAGAATGTAACAATAATCTCTTTACAAATCAACAATCTCCACCCATGATTAGTAAGCTTTTCACAAATCAACAACCTCAATCCCGAGTAAATGGTACTTTAAGTGACATTTACCTAGAGAAACAAAGACCCTTGGGCTAGTAAAACCAAGAATCAAAACATGATAGCAAAACAATAATCAATGTACACACTTTTAAAGAGCTTGTTAGCCTTCTTCTTTCTGTTTTAAGTAATCAAGAACTAAAACAATGCCTAAAGAAATTTACCATGTGAGACAAAAATTTACCCTAGAAACCTAATAACCCAATTTGAGAAACCAACATTGAAATGGGAATCGTGAGTATTATTATCATTTCTTTATCAATTTATAAAAAATCACATAGCATCATGCCTATCTAGATCATTAACTATTTGATTTGATCTTACAAGGAAAATCAATTTCATTTCTAATTTTTGCGAAAGAACACCTATCTCATTTTTATGTTTTCATTTAATAGATATTCTTAATTGTTTTACTGATGATAGTAAGAAGGTTAGACATTACTGACTCTTCAGATGCCTTCACTTATCCTTTGCTATTTCTCCTTCTTCAAGTGAGTGGAGTTTCCAGAATATTGTAATTGGGAAGCATGAACAAGGGTCATTTTCACACCAAGGGGTGACCATAATAGTTTGCAACTTGAGGCCATGGCTGAGGATGTGGCCAGCATAGGCATGGGTAACTATACATAGAGGGACCATAGTAGCTTTGGAACTTGAGCGTGATGCTTACAACGAAAGCTTCAAAATAGAATTTGAACTTTGAGGTCGCTAATTATAACATGAGATTATAGGCTATCTCATCCTCTCAAGGTGTCTGGTAGCCAATTTCCATACTTTTAAGTTCTCCCATTCCATCACTAGTGAAAAATAATCCACCAGGTCCAATATGAAATTCTTGCACTTCATTTCTTGAAAATGCTCGCACTTCACTTCTTGAAAATGCTCTACCTCGTTCATGAAACCTCAGAAATCAATAACAAAATTTATTATAACCTTGAAAAAATATCTAATAGAACATTTGGGAAAAACATGAATGATTGTCTTTACATCAATTACAAAACTAACATTGTAAATCTAATTATTAGATTCAAGATTTTGTAAATATAATGAGTGCATGCAATATTTTGTAAATCCAACTAGTGCTCGAAGTATTTTTAAAACTAAAATAAAATGACCCTCAAACAACCCAAACACATTTCAAAATCCAATCCGCTGCCATTCTCATAAAAAAACAAATAAACTAGATATACCTACTACTAATCTTAGAAATAAAAAATAATATGAAATCACTATTGGTGCTTGTAATGTCCTCTTCTAATTAAAATTGCTCAAGGGAAGATGAAGTTTCCTATCTGACCCAGTAGGCTATAGTCATTTGTTTACTCTAAAATATCTGTTGGAAGGAATATTCCACCAATATACAAACTACATGTGTGTATGATTAACTCATAAGGTAACGCACGAGAAATATTGGCCAAGGGCACAAGAAATCCAAAACGTTTGTTGAATAGTGGTAACAAATGGCAATAACACTAGAATAAGGAAAAAAAAATTCCTAAATGAGCATTAATACATGGTTACATTACAAGAAGAAAGAAACAAAAGGATCACAATGCTAAAAGAAAAGAGGCCTTGTACCTTAATTTCATCTTCTTCAACTGAAATATCAACATGAAGACCATGAAGAGCCTATAATGAAGCTTCAAAATCTAACTTCTTGCCTATTTTAGTCCGCTTCCAAGATGAACAAATGTTAGATAAGATTTTCCTTTTACATAACATAACACACAAAATTTCTCTAGCTTATGTAGTTCATATCATTTACTGCAAGAATTCAAGTTTTCTAAAATCTTACTAGCCATCTTGGAGATTCTGGGATAATGGAGAGACCAATAAGCAACAAAGCATTGGGAGCTAGTTCTGCATCACATCCCAGGAGATGTTGGTTTTAATATTTTGAGAGAAAGAAAATAAAATATAATAAATTTGTAAACCTTCTTACTAATCACATAGCTATAACTGCTAGAAGCCTCCATGAAACAAACCCAAATAAATGTGAAAACATTATGCTAATAGTAATTGAAAGTTGTTCCATAGAAAATAGACTTTAGTGAGTTACATTTAGGATTTCTAGGGCTTTAGAAGTCACTTACATCCATGAAAATATGTCTCCTTAGAAAACCATGATGAAATTGTATTCCCAAGATGAAAAACATAAGAATTTAAGAATAGGAAACTCACATGATTTACAGTACCAAGAGCTCCCCGCAAGTGATTTAGAGCTATCTCAACTATATATATTGGTACCTTCATTTACCACAACACATGTGTAACATCAGAAGCTCTACAACATTCCTACAATAGCTACCTTATCAAAGCTTTTGGAGGAGGAAGGGCACGTGAGGGAGTGCAAGATTTGTTGTGAAAGATATGGCTAACATTCCAAAGTCTATCAACAATCTATCTGCATACAATAATAAAGAATTTTGCTAAAAGGAAAACCTGACAATAAGAAATCAGAAGTTATTCTCCCATTGACAACATGCCTTGCTCATCAAAGCCTATTTTTTTCTTCTAGTTGTGTTCTTGGGAGAGATCATAGGTATATTATGTAAGAAAGTTTGTGAAAAGTGGGTACCAAGTGGCCTAATTTTCCTTTTTGGAGGTTATATGGCATGCTGTAAGAACTTTTATATGTATTTTCCTTTTCCAAACCATGAAATAGAAACTTATGCATTGTTTCTTTGGAAAAATAAAATCAATTAAAATTTTCATACCATTCATCCTATCAAATTCTTGTCAATCCAAAAGTTAAAAAAAAAAAAATCAAATACGATTCACCTTAAAATACCCCTTGGATTAGACACATGCATTATAAGGCCCATCAAAGAAATATATATCAATGTGGGCAAAAATAAGAAATCAAAGTGCCATCACCCTTCCAATCTACCAGAAGCACATATGTCAATAAAGTTGCAAGCAATTAAAAACAAACGACCATCACATGTCCAAAATCCTTTATAAATAGTAAATAATGTTAATGTTGTTTAGTGAAAGCACTGAAAGGAAATTCCCAAAAGATGATTAAGGACTCAATTTTCAATAATAACCAAGTGCAATTTAATTGTTGTAGACCCCATGTGTATGGTCAAAATATAAATACTTCCAAAAAGACTCTGATGGAACATTTGAACTACAGACTCTGATTTATATGTCCAATTTTAAAATAGGAAAGTCAACTACCACATAAACATTCAAAATAAAATGCACTTCATTTGTTAGACTATGCAAACACAACTCTGACCTACATAAATATTCACAGCAAGTAAAGTTGCCAATGTAATTTACTATGTTACTTAGGAAAGAGATAGGATGCCTAATGTCACTATTTGGGTTTGGTTCAACACTAGTGGAAGAGGAATTGGAAGAGTACAATCATCAAAGTGTCTATCATAATATGATTGACTTAAACAAATGGAAATTCATATTAATTTCAACAAAACAATCATCTTCTAAGCACTTTAAATTAAAAATAAAAAATCCTTTGTAATGTGCTTCTTGATAGCTTGAAGATATTTACATTCGAAAGATCACTTGGGATAAAAAATCACAATGGTAAACTAACATGTAAAAATTCATTTCATTGAGTTTGACAACCCCTAGCTGACCATGGTGTAGGACCTTTTAGCACCACCAATAAGGACATGGTTAGGTAATTTGTAAATTTTGTGAGTAACATTGGATGGAATAAGCCATGGTTAATGGTCATGATAATGTGGTGATCCCTGGTTGATATGGTGATGGTTGACTTGATCCCGAGACCTCCTGCATGCCACAACACTCAACCGCAAGATAACCCACTAAGCTAAAATTTTCCAGAATTGGACACCATATGTCAATTGTTTTTTTCATTTTGGTTTATTAGCATGATACATGCACATGTCACATATATTATACCCTAGGTTGTAAGAGTACCTCAATTTTCTCTATGAAAATAGAGTGAATGAAATGGACCATAATTTTATGAACTCACAACAAATACGATTGTTCTCACATTATAAAAAGAAGCTCTAAGACATAAGTGCATCAAAGGATGGTATGAAAACAATTGTAAAAAAACCAAGGAAATCCAACATGCTGACATAAGAATAACCTTGTTTCCCAATATGATCCTACATGAACATACCAGAATAGACAATACAGACTCAAATTAACAAAATAAAAATATCATGCAATGAAGAATGCAAAAATTCCCACAAGTCTAAAAAGTTCAAACAAATTCTTACTAATAAAACTTATGTAATTTGAATAAGTGAAATAGTGAATGTGTCATTATTATTCTAAACTATGCATGCTTTTAGTTTCGGCGAGCTTCGAAAAAACCCTATAAAGGAAACAAACAAGTAATATTGACAATGTGACCTTGACTAGCCTCAAGATCAGCAAGGAGAAATTTCAATCCTTTTCCTCTATGAGATTTAGCTAACTCTTGATATGTAGCTTTGAATTCCTCTATATTGTCTGTAGTAAAATTAAAAAAAAGGCCTTGGCATCTGGGTTGTTGAAGAATTTGATTACGTGAGGATGACTATCAGGGTCCTTAGTCAAAACTACTACAAGGGGCATACTAGCTTCTTTGACAAACTTATCTAATGAATCAACATTGAAATCTTCAGAGTCCGAATATAACTCATCAAAAGGCTTAAAGAAGCAAACAAATGGTAGGTTTATTACAGATATCTTCAAATGAAGGATTTTAGCATCAGATGTATGACCAAAATCATAATCTCAATGTAATGTCTCTATAATCGTATTGAAATTGGTATATGCCTCACCCTCAAAATTTGAGAACACTCCAACTATAAATACTTTCTTGTCACGAATAAGGCTAGTGGCCTCTTCTGAAGATTTGATTTCCAAAGATGTAGGACCATCCTACTTTTTCAAGTACTTCACAATACCTTCTACTTCAAAAGGACCTTTATATTCTTGAACACTTGACCCTCCCTTCTGAAGGATATTCAGAGTCAAAAATCCATTGACATCATATTCACTAGCCAAATATTTATTTGTTTCTTCATTAGCATCAACTTTGGGCAAGGAAATGGGAAGGTCATGATTTTTAAGACTAGCTTATCTGTTGTTCTGATGGAAATGTGGCTAAACCGTGAAATGAAATATTTTACATTGAAATAATCATTTTGGATTTTTTTTCTATTCTTTCATTAAGATTTCTACACTTTCCATTTATAGTGATTCCATTTCTATTCAGATCCAATTTTCTAAAATCTAGATGGTCATAGGAGCCCAGAGATAGTTTTTTCAACTTTAAACATCATATTTACTTTAGAAGTTTCATATCGAGCCATCACAATGTTCAAAGAAGCCTGAGATTAACAAGGAATTAGAATTCCTTTTATAGAAAAATTGAAAAATTACATAAAAGAAATAACAATCTCACTAGGACCATAGAGCTCATAAATCTAGACTATCTTCAAAGGAAAAAGAAAAAACAAATAAAAAGAAGCATGGATTATTAGGTGAGAAGAATAATCCCAAGAAATTTGTTTTTTAAGACTTCATTGAAGGAAAAGCATCTACAATCAATTGCATCAAAGAAAAATCAACATCAACTTCATAGGCCAATAGTTGACCATTCTACTGTAGAATCATCTCCCTATGTAATTGTGGTGCAGGGTCCTCCAGAAGGTCTCTAGTTATAAAATCACTTGTAAATCATTACACCCAACATAATATTTCAAACGTACGTGGTCCAATAACTGATATATCAGGTAAAAAACTACAACTACAACTTGTGGAGTGTTCAAATGATATGGATTCTATGATTGATGCAACCAAATTTGTTGGCTTTGTCTTGCTTCTCATAGATGGATGTTACAGTTTTGAAACAGAAACCTCTGAGCTCTTGAACATTCTTCAAGTTCATGGATTTCCCAAAGTTATGAGTGTTCTTACATATTTTTATTTAAATGACATTAAAAAGAAGGAATTGAGTGAAAATATAAAGTTATTTATGCACCAATACATACTTGGGTGATCTCTTATATGACAAGGTTGTTGTTTACATAAAGACAATGATTATATGGTTCAATTCTCCAAACCAAACAATGAAGATGAAGAAGCAGAACAAAAAAGGAGAGAAGAATTCCAATGTGGGTGAAATCCTTATAAAAAAATTTCAGAGTATAAGGTACTTGGTTGGAAAAATTTGGAGCATAGCTTTATCCGATTGTTTAAAGGAAAGTCTACTGAATGGTCTATTCTCCATTTTGTTTGCTAGTCAGTGGCTTCTTGGTAATTATTTATGGTCACCTTATAAAATTTTAGATTACCACTTCATTGAAGTGCTTTTCAAACTTTTTGCAGTTATATCTAATTCTCAATGTCATTTATGGATTTTGAATTTCCTTATGTTAGTGTCAGTGCCTTCACACTACCATCAGTGATCAAAATTTTCTCTTTTGCATTTCATACTAGGAGTCCCATTATGATGAGCTACATTCCATTGGGTCATGGATCTACTGATAGTAGGTTTCATTTCAGTTTTTCCCTCATGATATATATCTACTGACCTCCTTTCATACATTTCAATCAATGGTTTATGCTCATTTTCAGTTCATTTCATCAATGACATGAGTTTTTACTGTCTTTAGGTCTTAGGGTTTTCACCATGGTTAAAATTCAGTGATTATTGCTAATAATAGTCAGCAGACACATGAGGATGAAAATAATGATCAGAAAGTCATAATTTCCTAATTTGTAAGCTTAATGAAATTCTAACCTCAAAACTAGTATTGAGGTGAAAACAAAGCATTTGTATATTATTTTTAAATTTCATGTAATTTTATTGTTCTCATATGTAATAAATGATTCCATGGTACTCCTGGTCACCAAGTGATATTGCCAAGTACTTGCCACTACAAAAGTCATAGAATTTGAGCGTCAGTCCACCTATCAAAGCAAAAATATCAAGCATCAAAAAACAGAGTATTTGAAAAAGAAAATAGACATTATGAAAGTGGGTTTTCCCCATCAAAAATCAAAAAGTGAAAGCCATATAAATCCCATCCCCCTACTGATCATTTCATTATGCTAAGGTTGAAGTCAAAGTGCCAAAGGAGAGCTAAGGAGCGATTTTTAAGTGTCATTGAGAAAAAAAGTGAAATCGCTACATTTTTGGAGAAATTTAGGGTGACACTGCACATATGAGACTGGCATTCCACATCTGGGAGGCGTTGTGCACTTGACAGCGTTTTCCAGTGTAAATTTGCATGGGTGTTTCACATCTAGGAGGTGTTGTGCAACTGTGTGAGTTGTTGTGCATCTGTCCAACCAAGCCCAAAACTCTCCCAAGTGGCCAATTCACCTCGAAATCTTCAGTTCCTCTCTCTAACAAGTAAGTACATTACTCCTATGTTATGATCTAGGGTTTGCTTGCTAAGCTTGGTATTTAACATTTTTAAAATGAAAACCCTAGCCTCTAGGGTGAAACCCTAGTTCTCATCATCTCTCCATTTTTTTACTTGCCCTACCCTTGCCATTATTCCCTAGACCAAAACCCATTCCCATTTACCTATTTCCTAAATCCCATTCCCCTCATACATTTCCCCATTCCCACATTCCCACTTACACTCTCCCCAAACCCTATAAATCCCATTCACACTCCCTAAAACCATACTCATTCATAAAAATCTCTTCATACTCATCTTTATTCCAATGTTGCATTATTTTTTATTGGTATATTATCGGCGAGGGGAAAAAATCGAAAAAAGTTGTAAAAATGGGGAAAATCGGTAAAAATCAGGAAAAAATCGTAATATACAAAAATATTCATATTTTTTCAATTTTTTTAATATCTAAAGAATCTACAACATAAAATAAATACATTTACACATAAATATGATAAAATAAATAATATATAAGACGTGTAATATCATTTCTAGTGTTACATCACACATAATAGTGAATCATGTCCTGAATAGTAAGTCCTGACTCCTGAGTCCCAAATCAACATCAAAATATCAAAAAAAAATATAATAATGTATCTCATATCACCAGTCATAATTTCATATACAATGAAATGAACCAAATAGCTAAAGTCTAATACTACTTATTTCATATGCCCCTCTAGATGTAGATGTCGGTGGAGTTGGCAGTGGACTCTGCTGTGCTCTAGAAGTTGAAGAAATAGGAGCTACAGGAGGTAGACCACATCCTATACCAGTTACAGGGGTAGCTTGGGTAGGTTGTGTCACCTCCTCCTCCTTATCAAAAAAAAATGTTATTTATTTATTATTTCAAAAAATCACCAAAAAAATATCATTGTATTTATCAGGCGATAATATCGTCGGTTTTCAAAAACTGTGATTTTACAATAAAATTGTGATTAGTGCAACACTACTTTATTACATTCACCCTTCCCATCATTGACCAAAAGTGTTCAAAACTACAAAAAGCAATGGAAAGAGACAGTGAGTATGAGTTTGAAGAAGATACCCTTGGTGATAGTTACAGGGAGAGAAACATAGAGCAAAGGAAGCCTCATAAAGGAGGAAGGATTATCAGAGAGGAGCCCATTAGTTTGAGGGAGTTGCAAGCTTGTCAACTTGCCATTTCTTGCTTTAAACAACAATCATTCTTTGATTTTTGTTAAATGATAGAAAGGGTCAAATTTCATCGTGAGTTGGAAAGGTTGTTCATGACACATTTGCACAATAATGAAGCAACCCTTGGCGGAATTACATTCACCATATCACCAATTGTCATCTCAAAGGCTATAGGTATTCCAGATGTGGGTGAAAAATGGAACAAAGGTCAAGATATTGATAGGGAGTACTATGAGCCTTACACCAAGGCTAGATACAAAGACAAAATGAAGAGAGTATTCCCCTTCAAGTTTCTGGAAGACAGGTTTGCTCCATTGATGAAAATCATTATCAAGTACTTCACTTGTGAAGGTAGGTTCTCCTGGTTGTATGCATACCACATTATATTGCTGATGCATTTCACTAGAGTAAGAATGATGAATATCCCTTACTTCATGTTCATAAACATTGAGAAAATGGCACATATTGTAAATAGGAAACCATACCCCCAGCAGTTGAATAGCATTTTCCATTACTCTTTGATTAAAATAATTGTTTTACATCAGCTGAACCTTCTTAACATGCCATGGGAGACTTTAATTTCTCATGAGATGTTCAAAGGTCCGCAAATATTTTCATCATTACATCATGAGGAAGGTGGACCTTCAGGACATGAAAATGTCAAAAAGACTGAAACCATTGGAGTGCTAGTGTTTGTGACATATAATAGGGGCACTAGGAAACTTTTTGCAGCTGTTAGGTGAGTATTATGTTCACCAGTTGTGGAAGGGGTCTCGCCTTCATCATCAGGCCATAGGCAAATGCTATCTCCACAAAGTTTGGAAGGGGCTTTGCCTTCTTCTTCAGCAAAACAGGGAGAGGTTGAGCAGCAAAGCAAGGGAAAAATTAAGGGCAAGAAAAATATGGAAAAGAAGGATCTTAGTGATGAGCAATAAAGAGATTTTAACCTTCTTGATCATGAGGAAACACAACAACACTTCGCTCATCAAGAAGTTGTTGTCATTGACTTGGAAACTTAGGATCCAAAGTTTGTCAAAGACATGATCATAAAGGAAAAAGAGGCTAAGATACAATCCTTTTTAGGTAACTTAAAGAGAGCTTAGTGGATCATCAAATATTTAGAGCAAGAAAACAAACAACTAAGCAACAAGAAAGTCCTCATGGAGTTGCAAATGGTCAAGGAAAACAAGCAAAAGGCTAAGGAGGCAAATGTCAAGTTGACTTCGATTGAACAAGAGATTGAGAATGATAGGGAAAGTTGGCTTGAGAGGGTTAATATACACATTGAGGGGCTGATTAATAAGGCCAGTAGAGACAAGAAGATTCTTCGCCACATGGCCTACCACTACATGACTCGCAACAAAATCTGCAACATAAGGACGAGGAAGCTTAAGGCTAGGTTGAGGAAGGCCTTAAAGATAAAAAAGGAGCAAGATAAGTTGAAAATATTGGCTGAAGCCTCACTAGCCCATCAAAGCAACTAATGGTGGTTCCTTGTGCCAAATCTAGGCAAGTTTTGATGATTTTTTGTCTTTTTCAAATTTTAAAATTTTGAAAATAGAAAATTGGCCTCCCTGGAGCATTTTCTGGAGGAAAGGCTTATATATTTGGATTTAGCATGATGAGAGAATCAAACCGAGAAAATCTCAGCAATTTTGGAGCAAAACTAGGTCACCCAAAGGTAAAAAAACTACCAACAAATGACCTCTTAGCCTCTTTTTGGACACATAGAAGCAACCTTGGGATATTTCTTTTTTAAGGGGGGGAATGACCTCCAAATGCAAAAGTTCGAGATGTTCTAGAAAAGAGATAGGAAGGCCTTTCTAATGAGATATCTTGGGCTCAATTTGGCTAAGGGAAGGCCTCCAAAAGTGGGTGGAAAGAGGCACTACGCATCTAGCAAGTGGCATTGCGCATTGGGCCAATTTTCCAGAAAATCAAATTTTCACCTACTTTCATTGCAAGTTCACTTTCTATCTCTTCATGGATGATTTTATGATTGTAATTAATGCCTTGGTATGTAGATGTAATAGTGAAATGATCTTAGAGGGTAGATTCATTAGTTTGAGGTGGTTTGGGGGTCAATGAATCAGTTTCCATGCTTATAGAGGCAAGTTGTTCCACTGCCTATATTCCTATTCCCTATTTGGAAATGGTTGTAATAGCTCCTTTTATCTTGGATTCAACCCTTGATGGCTAGCATAGGTGGTTTGATGTCTATCTTATGTATTTTTTATATCATTAGCAAAGGTTAGACTCTCTTGGATGCTCTGAGCTACATTATACACCCTTATCAGTAGTTTGGCAAGGAAATAAACCAGGATTTGAAGCTATTTTTATGGGATACTTGTGGTAAAGTGTTTTTGCATAGTTTCTTCTTCTGTTACTAGTTTTTCTCATGTGTTCTGTGTGCCACAATATAATTCATTTCTTCTAGCTAAATGATATCAAAATAGATAGGTAGAATACATTGTTTACAATGCTCTGCTTTGGGAAACCATTCAGTTTTTGATGTTTTCTACTGTTTGAGAAGGATACATGATCTTTGCATGCCCTCCTCGGCTCCTCACCCATCTTAAACCTACCATCTCACTCAATTTCAAGTGACAAAGGACTTACCTACCTCACCCCATAGAACACCCTGCATCCTGACTTGATTTCCCAGACCCAAAGCTGTCTACTCCATTTGATCCAGAAACAAAATCAAACAAAGAACCCTAGAGCTACTATAAATAGCCTAAAATCCATATCTAATTCAGTCATCTTGACTCAGATTCACAAAGAGAGACTTCTCTTGACCTGGTAGGGCTAGCTACCAGGTTAAGCTTAGTTTGTGGTTATCCTAGGATTGCCTCCCTTCAACCTGAGGTCAATCTAAGCTCTAACATAGTGGCAACCATACTGGGGAAGAAAGACAAATCACCCTAGTACTATTGATAAGTTCCGAACTTTTGGATGATAAGTTTAGAATTCATTAGGCTGAAAAGTGGAAAGTTGTAAAGAAATATAAAAAAAATCTTGAGTGCTTTGAACACACTGGCTTCAAGAAGATACTCCAGGTCTAATCCTGAACCTAATCCTCCTCCCATGTTTGAAAATCCTAATCTCATTCCGTGGATACTCATACAAGAAAGTTCACCAAGTCCAAGACTGGTTTTTAGATCTCATTCATGCCTTGTGGAGTGGTTGCTCCTTGAATATCTTCCTTTTGACGAATATTTTGGTCTCTCCCTGTTTAGAACCACATCTGATAGTGAATTGCTGGACATAGCCTTAGACCCAAAATTCACCAAAAAACTTGAAATCCAACGGGCCAAATTTCTAAGTAACCGAAATCTTCAAAAATCTCCTCAGTCATCCCTCACTACTGATAGAATTCCTGAGCTCTCTGACTCGGCTTCAACATCTTTTGCCTCATCATCATTTCCCCATATTTCAGAGAATCATCCGTCATCTCCATTTATACATTCACTCCCTCATTAGCATATCATTACCCCTCAAACACCCATCACCTCTGTTACATCAACTGCCCTTGTTGTCATAAATCCCCCTATTTCCCCAAGACCAGTTTCAAATCCACCTCGAGTCATGGCTACCAGATATGCACCTCTTGTTTTGCCTTAGAATTTGGATGATATGCCCACTGATTACCAAAATAAGATACCTTTGTTCAATGCCACTCAAAGTATTACAGCACAACAACATGTTGATAGGATGAATGACTTCTTTGACCTTTATGAGGTAGATGCAGAAAATGTGTCCATGAGATTATTTGTACAGAGTTTTGGAGGCGTGGTTTGAAAGTGGTTCAGAGCATTACCAGTGGCATCTATCAATACTTTATCGGTTCTGCATAGACAATTCTTGAACCGATGGGAGGTGAAGAATAACTTGCTCCAAATTCTATCCAAGTATGAAAATATCAAAACGAATGTAGGTGAAAGTGTCCAAGATTACTGTTTTAGGTTCAATTCAATTTATAATTATATTCCAGCTGACATTAAAGCACCGATGGGGTTAGCATTAATCAAATTTCCAAACAGCTTCGACGCTAATATGGAATATCAATTACGAGAAAGAGATCCTACCACACTTGAGGATATGCAGAAGAACGTTGTGAGTGTAGAGGCAAATCTGTTGGGCAAAAGAGCAAGGATGAAAACTGAAAAGAATGTGACTATAAAGGATGAAGCATCTTCCTCAGATGTTAAGGAAGATAACATACTCCGAAAAATTGAGAAGATTTTTGATCGGTTGAAAATTGAAAATAAACCTGAAACAACGATCAAAAATCCCAACATCAGAGGATAGCAGCAACCTCAATTTAGGATTAAACAAAGGGAGAAAAAGGCACAAGATCAGCCGGCACAACAACAGCAAGTCAGAACTCCTTTGCAGCAAAACTATGTGCATGGAATAGAGGATGAGGATGATGATCATCCTGTGGTGGAAGTAAATCATTTCTTTATTGTTGATGGTTTGCCCTTCTTTCTCATGGAAGACGAAGAATATTCAGAAGTCCCAGAGGTCCAAAGGGATGAAGACTACATATTAGCAAATGAAGCAGTTTTGGAGGATGAGTCAGAGGATTATGAGCAAGGATATATGAATGTATTAACAACATAGCAAAAACAATACTCATTAAGAAGTAGAGATGTACCAGTGAGCTCGGTTCAAAAAAGAAAAGAAGCACAATCCAAAAATGACTCTTCAAACATTCAAAAGAAACGGAAGGAGCCTTCTGATCTGGCTTCCAGCAAAGGACCATATGCAAATAGCAATGCAAATGAGAAGAACAATCAGCAAAGTGCAGTAAAAGAAAAAGTAAAAAAGATTCAGGACCCTCTAGTCAAATAGGTAGATAAAGTTTCATCTTTTAGTTTAGAAAATGAGATTGCTAAATTAAAGGTTTCAATTCCTTTGACTAAATTGATGAAGAACAACATCTATAAACATCAAGTGTCCAAAATTTTGCACATAGATCCTTTATCTGATATGTTTAATGTAGAATATGATCACATTGAGCTCATTTTTGGCCCTACCTTAGAAGGTTAGTCTGAGGATAGTGAAGTTCCTCCATTCTATATAAGCCTTAGACTACACGAGTATGTCCTCCACAATGCCATGTTTGATTCCGTAGCTTCCTATAATCTGATGCCAAAATCCATTATGTTGAAACTGGACCTTGACATTACTCGAAAATATCATGACCTATATTCTTTTGATTCCGGTAGAGTCTGTTATATTGGTCTTATCAAAGACTTGGTGGTATCTCTAGACCAAATCCTGGCCAAGGATGTTCTCATGGATGTGGTTTTCGTGGACACTCCACCATGGTTTGATATGCTCTTGTGCATATCATGGGGTGCAAAGCTTAAAGGGACTTTACACCTAGATTTCTCCTATGCTACCATTCCTGTGTTTGGCCAATTGAGAAAACTATACAGGGAGAAGAAAATGAAATACATGATTACAAACAAGGAGAAACCACTTATTCATCCAATTAATGTTGTACATACATATTTAGAGTCATTTGTATTATATTTAGGTAGTGTTTTGAATGATGTTGACAGTCAATTAGTTGAAGTAGAAGATGTTCTAGAGATTTCAAAAATTTCAGAGGAGTCCTTGATCAAGAAAGACATAAAATTGCAAGTACCTCTGAGCAGTCCACATACCGGCAGAAAAAAAAGGTAATGAATAGAAGCAAAATTAAGAGGTCGGTCAAAGTGAGAAAGAGAAGGAAACATAATTTCAGCATCTAGAAGAAGAGGCAGGTCTATGGAGCATGGATTTTGATGGAGCCGTGGGTAAGGATGGCGCCGACATAGGGATTTGGATCTGCAGCCCTATTTTCCAGCCAAAATAAAGTCCCTTGTAATGTTAGAATTTGTTCATATAAATTAGCCTTTGATTGTTCTCACAATGAAGCCGAATATGAAGTGCTGATTGCAGGGTTGAAAATTCTAAAAATGCTGAATGAAAAAAGGATATCAGTCTGTGGAGATTCGGAGCTGATAATCAAGCAAGTCAAGGGTGAATATGGAGCTAAACATCCAAGGATGAGAGCCTACTAAAATGAATTTTTAGATATCTTACAAATGTTTCCAGATTATACCTTGACAACAGTACCTCGCACTCAAAATGTTATTCCAGATTCACTTGCTACGACCGCAAGTAATTTGAAGATTCCGATGAATTCCAACAACAAGTTTGAGATCCATGTCAAGCACCGCCCTGTTGTTCCGGACAATTTAAGGTATTGGCAAGTGTTTTGGGATGATAAGGAGATCAATACCTTTTTGCAGAATGAAGGAAACTACAAGGATTCTTCCATATATGTTGACTATGATACCAATGAACCGGAAATTGAGGTGAACCAGATGGAAATATTGCAATTGAAAGACAACATTATTCCTAAAGGTCTCATACCTTTAGAAGAACTTTTCGATCAAGATGATGTGGCTAGAAAGCCAAGCTTGGTGCCTACAAACAAAGGTGTTGGGGATGTGAATCTTGGAACAACAGATAAACCCAAGTTTGTGAAATTGTCCAAAACATTGCCTCCTGAGGTAAAGTCTAAATATGTTAGATTGTTATCTGAATTTGTTGATGTGTTTTCTTGGGATTATTCAGATCTAAAGGTGTATAACAAAGACATAATTTAGCACACTATTCCCATCAAGCCAAATCAAAATCTGTTCCGACAGAAGCTGAGATTAATCAGTCCCAAGTTGCTGCCTTCCATCGAAAAAGAGGTGAACATATTGTACAAGGCTGCTATAATTGTCCCAATTAGATTTTCTGATTGGATTTCAAATATTGTTCATGTGAGAAAGAAGACTGGGGAGATCAGATTATGTATCAATTTCTAGAATCTAAATAAAGTATCATTGAAGGAAAATTACTCACTGCCAAATATGGATCATATCCTCCAGAGAGTGGTTGGAGCATCGCGCATGTCACTACCTGATGGATATTCAGGGTATAGTCAAATTTAGTGCATGAAGATGACCGAGAGAAGAATGCATTTACTACCCCTTGATGAAATTTCCATTATGTTAAAATGCCATTTGGTTTGAAAAATGCTGGAGCCACATTTCAACGTGCAATGGATATCACTTTTGCCAATGAAAAGGATGTATTTTTGGTTGTATATTTAGGATTTGACAGTGTTTTTAGGTTTAGATGATGAGAATCTTCACCATTTGAGTATTGTGTTTCAACCATGTAGGAAATTTTGGATATCACTCAATCCGAAGAAAAGTCTCTTTGCCATGGATGAAGGGAAGTTGCTTGGCCATATTATCTCAAAGGAAGGAATTCACATTGATCCTTCAAGGGTAGAAGCAATTCAGCAGATAGATTTTCCCAGGAACAAGAAAGAGATACAAGTTTTTACTGGTAAGATGAATTTCCTACGAAGGTTTGTACCCAATCTAGCTGAGCATTTGAGAGAAATTACTAATATGTTAAAGAAGGATATCGTGGTAAAATGGACGGAGGATGCTATGAAATCATTTAATCTGGTAAAGTATGCTTTATCTACAACCCCAATTTTCATTAGTCCTGATTATACACAAGATTTCATTTTATTCTCATTTGCATCTAAGCATACCATGGCAGCAATTTTAATGCCATAAAGAGATCAAGTAGAAAAGCGCATTGCATTTTTCAGCAGGACCATTAGAGATGTTGCTTTGTGGTACAACATAATTGAGAAACAGGCTCTTGCTCTTGTCAAAACTTTGAAGGACTTCATAGTGTATATTCTACACTCCCACATCATAGCATACGTTCCTAATGTAGTGATTAAGGATGTGCTGGTACAAACCTATCTGGAAGGAAGACGAGGAAAATGGATTGCAACAATGTTAGAATACAACTTGGAGATCAAGCCTACAAAGCTGATCAAATGATAAGGCCTGGTAAGGTTAATGGTGGAATCAAATCTGCATGTTTTAGATATAAATCTTATCGCAACCATGTCAGAAGATGAAGAAGAAAGCTCCCTAATTCAAGTGTCTAAGACGTTCCTTCAGTCATCATGGTATTCAGATATCGTGTATGTACTTCAACACCTCTCACCACCTCTGGGGATGACAAAGAACAAAGGTAGTGTTATCACCTAGAATTTCAGTCCATGTACTACAGTCCATGTATTACAGTCCATGTACATAATGTTTTCCCAAACAAAAAAAATTTCATTGTCATGTGTGGTGAATGGTTATGGTCTTGTGTGTGTTACTTAGGGATCATGTTTTAAAAAGGTATTGATGTGAATCATTACAAAAAACCGTTAGTCATCCTCCATCATAATTCTTTAAGGCATGTCATGTCCTGTTTGCGTCATTGGTCCTTTGCGCAGTTTCGCAGCGCAGTATGATTGGCCAATTTGGCAGCGTAATGATGTTTCCGCCTTTTCGTAGCGTGTGATTTATCAGCCATTTCGTAGCGAATTCTATCCATTTATAGCTGTTTGCGCTACGGAATCGGGGATTCGGGGTTTCTGCAGCGCGTTTTTTCGAAATGTCAAGTCTGGGGGGATGAGTCATTAGGTCCGTCCATATGTTGTCAGTTGGTGTCCTCTCCAGGTCATTATGGGTCATCATTCCGCTATGAGGTTCAAAACCACGCACATAAATATCATTCAAAGTGATTTTATGATGTATGGTTGTATCATGACATTTGTTATTAGTGCGTGAACTGACTTGTTTGTATGACAAGATTATTGAAGTGAAAAGGAGCCCGAGTTTTCATTTAAAGGAGCTGATTGCAAGCGAGCCTGCATTCCATAGTTTGAAGTTGCATTCTGAATTGAAGCCGCTGTTAGTTTTCTGTTCGAAAGTTTTCAAAGTAAGATGGAGAAAAGGGAACATCGATCCGGTAGGTGCCAAAGAACAGAACCAGTGGGGCTTGATATTACGTTAAAGGATGAAGGTGTAGCAAGAGCTTTTAAAAACGCTGGTTGCTGGAGGTTTTGTGAGAAGTTGCAAGGAGGGCACGCAGAGGTAACAAAAGCTTTCGCATTGAATTTTACTGGTTTAAACTCTAAGGTGTCAATGCTAGAATTCCCTGTATCCCCAGAAGCCATTTCTAATGTGACTGAGATCCCTAGAGGTGGAAATGAATGGTTCAAAAACTTTAAATTCGACATGAGCCCATGTAAGGAATTTTTGAAGGAGCCTTATGTAAATGAAGACCTCACAAAGGCTGTGCCAAGGAGTTACGTGAAGGAACATTTTTCCCTGCTCCTCACATGCATCCAAAAATATTTAACATGCGAAGGGAGGTATAATAAAGTTTATTCATACCATTTTAAACTTTTGTTACATTTCACAGGCAAAGCATCAATTGATATCCCTTTCTACTTGTTCAGAAGCCTAAGTAAAATGTGTGATAAAATTCAGTTGAAAAAAGATGACTGTGAAACATCACTGTTCCATCATGGTTTGGTGAAGTTGTTAGTGTTAGATGGTTTGCAGAAGATTGGTAAAGATTGGGACTCCTTTATTTTTATGGCTGGCTTTCAGAGCAAGACGGGCCTTACTCCATTGCCTGTTAGGGAAAGGGAGAAAACAATTGAAGAACCTACTCTTGCTGAGATCAGAAAGGAGGTGAAAGACCTAAAGAAGTCCAAAACCAAATTGAAGAAACCAGTGAAGCCTGTGGTGATTAAGGAGACACCTAAATCATCATCAAAAGAGAAGGTCAAACAGAAGAAGGATGCACCTGCACCAAGTGAAGTTGAAAAGGTATCAAGAGTAAAAACCAGAGGTCAGTTAAGCAAGGAGAAGGGTAAGTCAATTGCTGTTGAAGAAAGTCCTGTGTCAAAAGCTAGTTTAACTGATTTACTTGAAGCAATTGAACTTGAACAAGATCAGTCAGTGCAGATTGAGCCAATGGAACTTGAACAAGATCAGCCAGTGCAACCAATGCACATTGACTTAACCCAATCTTCACCAGAGAGCCTGAAGAAATCAAAGGCTTCAAAAAGGTTACGGTTTGAGGAGCCTAGTGAAGAGTATGTGTTCAAGCCACGAAGGCCAATTACAAGAAGACAAATGAAAGAGGCCGAGAAAGTGCATAAAGAGGAGGCAGCTGTAAAAATGCCTAGTACAGAGTTTATTGAAGTTTTGACTAAAACAGTGCATGCAGCCAAGAGTAAAGACAAGAGTAAAAAGGTTATTATCAGCCAAGGAGGGAATGTCATAGCTATTAAGAACCAGGCAGGAAAAACCCAGGAAGAGATGGCTCAGATAAGGAGTTTTTCTAGAGAACGTGCAATGAGATATGCTAGTTATAGAAGGGCTGTATTAAAAGGCAGCACAAGTCTACTGAGGCAAGCTGGCTCAGGGTCTGATGTATTTTCATGGATGATACCAGCACTTAAGCAAGAAAAACACGTAAGAAAGCTGAACATGTGTCTGAGATCAGAAAATAAGGCTTTGAAGGAAGAGGTTAGCAGTTTGAAGAAGAAGCTAGGTAAACTAGCTCACTGATTTAAGAAGAAAAGTGCTTTTCAAATTTTGATAAATTTTGGTTCAAGTTCTATCATTTTGAAGCTATTTAAGGTCCCTAACACCTTTACAAAATATCTGAAGAAATCATGAGTTTAAATATAAAGCGCTGCAAGATAAATATGTTTTGTTTTGACAAAAACAGTAGTTTCATAGCGTGCTACGAAACTACTGTAGAACGCTGTTTTATAAGAAAACAATGAAATTTGATGATGAGGTCAGCGAATTTTGAAAGGAATGCCTCGAGGACAGGAGGGAGATTATACATGGATATCATAGCAGCTCAAATAGTGACAGGTGTGAGTTTTGAAGAAAAAGTGAAATATTTTGTTTTTTGCTAAAGTTTTCTTAAAGGTACTTTATGACCGAATTACTAGGGTTCTGGTAGGGTTACCGGGATTTTTGGTTAGCACACCTGTTCAGTCCACAAGGCATCCAGATCATGAGGCATATGGTGTTATGCGTTGTTATTGAAGGATTAAAGAGCTTGGAGCGTGGTCTTTAAATGGTGAAGAAGAATGGAAGACAGGGACCGTGAAAATAGGATGTTCATGTTTACTAATTAATGAAGCCCTCTACACAGCTAGCACCCGAAGGCCAGCTCGTTCAGTGAATGTTCCTCAACATATCTCAGCCACAACAGAAATTGTACAGCTGTCAAGGATCCAAGAAGAATCATGCATACGAGGAGATAGAGTTGGACTTTCAATGTATTAAGACTCTATGTATTTACAGCACAATACCTTATGCATTTAATAAGTTTGTTTAGAAATAGATAAGGGTAATTAATGGTAGATCATCGAGCTCTCCCCTCATGCTTGTTGAGGAGACTCAAGATAGTTTTAGTTTTTGGTTTTCCTATATATAGTGAAAACTCTGATGTAAGTAGGGTTGGAGATTTATGAAAAAACAGAGTTTTTATCAGCTCATGTAATAGACTTTGACAATAATATAAAGATTACTTTTTCTTCCCAAGATTCATCATGTGTTCAATGCTCAGAATATGTGTGGTTTTGTCATTATCCTTTATATATTTTACAGCTCACTAAATGTGCAATCACTCTGAATTCACCTAGTGCTCAGACTTCCTGTGTATATTTATGAGTTGTGTTTTTGTTTGAGAAATGTTTTGAGTGTTAAACATTATATGCCTTGGCTTCCATGATTGAGTGATTAATAGTTTACTACAGAAGTGTTTGACTCCATGAGCCCAATGGAAGAGGTGTTATTTTGTTGTTCCAACCAGCTTTATTTTCATGAACTGTATGAAGAGTTAGCCATCTGTTCTTGTAGTTGATTCTTATCAAAAATCTGTGAGAGAGCCCTCTCTGACTAAGGAGGCTAAGCCTTAGTCTAAAGCCAGGTTGAAATAGTTACATGAGATCTTGCTAGGTAGCAGCCCTTAGTACTGATTTTGTGATAACAGGTAGATCTCTCAAACTTAAAGCTCCAAAATTCTGCATTCTTAATAATGCCCTTTATTGGAAGGATCTAGGAGGTGTTTTTCTGAAATGTTTAATTGAAGATGGAACCCAGCAAGTGATAAGTGACTTTCACAAGGGTGATTGTGGTGGTCGCCTGTTCTGGAAGACAACAGCAAACAAAATATTGAGAGAAGGCTATTAATGGCCAACCTTATTTTCAGATGTGTACAAAACAGTCATGAGCTATCATGAATGTCAGGCCTTTCAAGGTAAAAGAATATTGTAGCCTCTTCCTCTAAATCCGGTTGAGGTCAATGCATCCTTTCAGCAGTGGGGACTTGATTTTATCGGGGAAATCCATCCAATATCATCGGCGCAACACAAGTGGATCCTAACAGCAACCAACTATTTTACCAAGTGGACTGAAGCAATCCCAACCAGACAAGCCACAGATACGGTAATCATTCAATTTTTGGAATCAAATATTTTATCTCGTTTTGGTTGTTCTAATAAAATCATCACAAATAATGCAGCTACATTCAAGTCCAAGAAGATGATCGATTTTTGCAGCAAGTATAATATTACTTTGGGTCATTCTACAACCTATTACCCACAAGGAAATGGTCTATCTGAATCATCCAATAAGTCATTGGTGAACATCATCAAGAAGCTACTGGAAACAAATAAGAAAGGTTGGCACAAAAAGTTAGTTAATGCCTTGTGGGCTGATAGGGTGAGCCAAAAGAAGTCCATAGGTATGTCTCCATTTGAACTAGTTTACGGCATTGACACATTTTTTCTGACATCTCTTGCAAATATGGTTGTGAAACTTTTATAGGAGGTTGGCAGTGAGGAGAATGATTTTTAGAGAAGAATAAATCAAATGATCCATTTATAGTAGATAAGGGAGGAATTTTTCCAAAACACTTTTAGATTGTAGGAGAAGATAAAAAAGATATGTGATTGGAAAACAAAAGCGGATAAGTTCCAGCTTGAGGATGTAGTGTTGCGGTGGGATGCTAGGAATGAAGATAAGGGTAAGCATGGTAAGTTTGAAAACATATGGAAGGGACCCTATACAATTGCTTCATACCGAGGACAAAATGCATTTTTGCTCAAGGAGATGGATGAACAAGATTGTTCAGGAGGACCAGCAAATGGTAGGCTCCTAAAGTGTTACCTCTTCTAAGGTGATTTCTGAAATCATGAAGTGATCATTGTATATACCATTTTCCTTTTCATTACAAGTTTTCAAAGGTGCAAAATCATTTCAGCTTGGGGCCCGAGGTGAAGGCTATAAAGTTGAGTGATTTGTATCAGATTATGTGTTTAATTCAATCTTTGAGTCTTGAGTCAGTTTTCATAGTGTCAGTTTTAGTTTTTTAAGTGTCTTGACCATATTTCCTAATGGATGGGGCACTAGTCTACATGTTCCTGGAGATCTATGGTTCTTGGCACCTCCAAGTAGCTACCATCCCCATTGGAGGCAATGCTAGTGTTAGTGTCTTCACACTGCCATTAGTGATCAAAATTTACTCTTTGCATTTCATAATAGGAGTCCCATTCTGATGAGTTTCATTCCATTAGGTCATGGATCTACTAATGGTAGGGTTCATTTTAGTTTTTCCCTCATGATATATATTTGTTGACCTCCTTTCATACCTTTCAGTCAATGGCTTATGCTCATTTTCAGTTCATTTCATCAATGACATAAGGTTTTACTCTCATTAGGTCTTAGGGTTTTCACCATGGTCAAAATTTAGTGATTATTGCTAATAATGGTCAGCAGACACATGAGGATGAAAATAATGATCAGAAAGTCATAATTTCTTAATTTTTAAGCTTAATGAAATTCTCACCTCAAAACTAGTTTTGAGGTGAAAACAGAGCATTTGTATATTATTTTTAAATTTCATGTAATTTATTGTTCTCTTATGTAATAAATGATTCCATGCTTCTCTTGATCACCCGGTGATATTGCCAAGTACTTTCCATTGCAAAAGTCAAAGAATTTAAGCATCAGTCCACGTATCAAAGCAAAAAAATCAAGCATCCAAAAACAGTTTATTTGAAAAAGCAAATAGACATTATGAAAGTGGGTTTTCACCATCAAAAGATCAAAAAGTGAAATCCATATATAGCCCATCCCTCTATTGATCATTTCATTATGATAATTTTGAAGTCAAAGTGCCAAAGGAGAGCCAAGGACTGATTTTTAAGTGTCATTGAGCAAAAGAGTGAAATCGCTACGTTTTTGGAGAAATTCAGGTCGGCGCTGTGCATTTGAGATCGACGCTATGCATCTGGGAGGCGCTGCATACCTGGCAGGGTTTTCTAGTGTAAATTTACACTGGCACTGTGCATTTGGGAAGTGTTGCGCACCTTTGTGAGGAACTGTGCATCTGTTGAGCCAAGCCCAAAACTCTCCCAAGTTGCTAATTCACCTCGAAATCTTCAGTTCCTCTCTCTAACAAGTAAGTACATTACTCCTATCTTATGATCTAGGGTTTTGATTGCTAAGTTTGGTATTTAGCATTTTTTAATTTAAAACCCTAGTCTCTAGGGTGAAACCCTAGTTCTCATCATCTCTACATTATTTTACTTACCCTATCCTTGCCATTATTCCCTAGAACAAAACACATTTTCATTTACCTATTTCCTAAATCCCATTCCCCTCATACATTTTCCCCATTCCCACATTCCCACTTACACTCTCCCCAAACCCTATAAATCCCATTCACACTCACTAAAACCCTACTAATTCATAAAAATCCCTTCATACTCATCTTTATTCCATTCACCCTTCCCATCATTGACCACAAGTGTTCACAGCTACAAAAATCAATGGAAAGAGACAGTGAGTATGAGTTTGAACAAGACAACCTTAGTGACTGTTCTAGGGATAGAAACACACAACAAAGGAAGCCTCATAAAGGAGGAAGGATTATCAGAGAGGAACCCATTAGTTTGAGGGAGTTGCAAGCATGTTTGCTTGCCATTTCTTGCTTTAAACACTAGTCATGCTTTGATTTTTTTGAAACGATAGAAAGAGTCAAATTTCATCATGAGTTGGCAAGGTTGTTTGTGATAGATTTGCACAATATTGAAGTAACCCTTGCCGAAATTACATTCACCATTAAGTAGATATCATCTCAGAGGCTATAGGTATTGCAGATGTGGGTGAAAAATGGAACAAAGGTTAGGATATTGATAGGGAGTACTATGAGCCTTACATCAAGGCTAGATACAAAGACAAAATGAAGAGAGTATTCCCCTTCAAGTTTTTGGAAGACAGGTTTGCTCCATTGATGAAAACCATTATCAAGTACATCACTTGTGAAGGTAGGTTCTCCCGGTTGTATGCCTACCACATTAGACTATTTATGCATTTCACTATAGTAAGAATGATGAATATCCCTTACTTCATGTTCAGAAACATTGAGAAAATGACACATATTATAAAGAGGAAACTGTACCCCCAGCAGTTGAATAACATTTTCCATTACTCTTTGATTAAAATCATTGTTTTACATCAGCTGAACCTTCTTAACATGCCATGGGAGACTTTCATTTCTCATGAGATGTTCAAAGGCCTACAAATATTTTCATCAGTACATCATGAGGAAGGTGGACCTTCAGGACATGAAAAGGTCAAAGAGAGTGAAATTGTTGGAGTGCTAGTGTTTGTGACATATAAGAGGGGCACTAGGAAACTTTTTACAACTTGTAGGCGAGTATTATCTCCACTAGTTGTGGAAGGGGTCTCACCTTCGTCATTAGTCCATAGGCAAATGCTACCTCCATAAGGCGTGGAAGGGGCTTTGCCTTCTTCTTCAACAAAACAGGTAGAGGTTGAGCAACAAAGCAAGGGAAAAAGCAAGGGCAAAAGTAAGGGCAAGAAAAATATGCAAAATAAGGATCTTAGTGATGAGCAAGAAAGAGATTTTAACCTTGTTGTTCATGAGGAAACAAAACAACATTTCACTCATCAAGGAGTTGATGTCATTGACTTGGAAACTTAGGATCCAAAGTCTGTCAAAGACATGATCATAAAGGAACAAGAGGCTGAGATACAATCCTTGTCAGATAACTTAGAGAGAGCTAAGTGGATGATCAAAAATTTATAGCAAAAGAATAAACAACTGAGTGACAAGGAAGTCCTCATGGAGTTGCAAATGATCAAGGAAAACATGCAAAAGGCTAAGGAGGAAAATGTCAAGTTGAATTCGATTGAACAAGAGATTGAGAATGATAGGGAAACGTGGCTTGAGAGGTTTAATATACACCTTGAGGGGCTGATTGAGAAGGCCAACAGAGATAAGAAGATGCTTTGCCACATGGCTTACCACTACATGACTCGAAACAAAATCTGCAACATAAGGATGAGGAAGCTTAAGGCTAGGTTGAGGAAGGACTTAAAGAGCAAAAAGGAGCAAGATAAGTTGAAAATATTGGCTGAAGCCTCACTAGCCCCTCAAATCAATTAATGGTGGTGTCTTGTGCCAAATTTGGGAAAGTTTTAATGATTTTTTGTCTTTTTCAAATTTTAAAATTTTGAAAACAGAAAATTGGCCTAGATGTGCAGCGCCATCAGCGCTGCGGTTTTTGCTGGAGGATTTTTGGAGAAAAGTCTTATATATTTGGATTTAACATGATGAGAGCATCAAACCCAGAAAATCTCAGCAATTTTGGAGCAAAACTAGGTCAACAAAAGGTCAAAAAACTACCAAACAATGACCTCTCTGCCTTTTTTTGGACACATAGAAGCAGCCTTGGGAGATTTCACTTTTGAGGGAGAAAATGACCTCCAAATGCAAACATTCAAGATGTTCTAGAAACTAGACAGGAAGGCATTTCTAATAAGCTATCTTTTGTGCAATTGGGCTAAGGGGAAGGCATCCAAAAGTGGGTGGAAAGCGGCACTACGCATCTGGCTAGTGGCGCTGCGCATTGGGCCAGTGTGCCAGAAAATCAAATTTTCGCCTACTTTCACTGCAAGTTCACTTTCTCTCTCTTCATGGACGATTTTATGATTTTAATTAATGCCTTGGTATGTAAATGTAATAGTGAAATGATCTTAGAGGGTAGATTCATCAGTTTGAGGTGGTTTAGGGGTCAATGAATCAGTTTCCATGCTTATAGAGGCAAGTTGTTCCACTGCCTATATTCCTGTTCCCTATTTGGAAATGGTTGTAACAACTCCTTTTCTCTTGGATTCGACCCTTGATGGCTAGCATAGGTGGTTTGATGTCTATATTATGTATTTTTCTGTCATTAGCAAAGGTTGGACTCTCTTGGATGCTCTGAGCTACATTGTACACCCTTATCAACAATTTTCCAAGGAAATAAACCAGGATTTGTAGCTATTTTTATGGGATACTTGTGGTAAAGTGTTTTTACATAGTTTATTCTTCTGTTATTAGTTTTTATCATGTGTTATGTGTGCCAAAATCTAGTTCATTTCTTCTACCTGATTGATATCAAGATAGATAGATATAATACATTGTTTACAGTGCTCTGCCTTGAGAACCCATTCAGTTTTTTATGTTTTCTACTATTTGATAAGGATACATGATCTTTGCATTCCCCCCTTAGCTCCTCACTAGTATTAAACCTACCATCTCACTCAATTTCAAGTGCTAAAGAACCTACCTACCTCGCCCCATAAAACACCCTACATCCTGACTTGATTTCCCGGACCCAACGTTGCCTGCTCCATTTGATCCAGCAACAAAACCAACAAAATCAATCAAAAAACCCTAGAGCTACTATACCTAGCCTAAAATCCATATCTGATTCAGTCATCTTCACTAGGATTCACAAGGAGAGAGCCCTCTCTCGACCTGGTAGGGCTAGCTACCAGGTTAAGCTTCGTTAGCAGTTATCCTAGGATTGCCTCCCTTTAGCCTGATGTCAATCTAGGCTCTAACACCTTACAAGTATAAATTTCTCAAGTGGAAATTTAGAGAGAGATCAAAGAAAGTGTGTGGTCCAATTGTACAATGATACATAGAAAAATGGCAAGGAAATAGTTCCCATGGTCATATATCTGAGTGTATTATCTCCTATTTAATGTAATCTTCAATCTTTGTGAAAAGTGGCCACCAAGTGGCTTGGTTTTCCTTTTTGTAGGTGATATGGCATGTTATAAGAAATTTTTTGTATTTTCCCTTTCCAAAACATGGAATAGAAACTTATGCATTAATTCTTTTGAAAAATAAAATCAATTAAAATTTTCATACCATTCACCCTATCAAATTCTTATCAATCCAAAAGTTGCAAAAAATCAGATACCATTCACCTTAAAATACCCCTTGGATCAGACTAGCACACTGCAAGGCCCATAAAACACATATATATCAATCTAAGCAAAAATAAGAAAGAAAAGTGCCATCACCCTTCCAAACTACTAGAAGCACATAAAGTTGCAAACAATTTAAAAACAAACTACCATCACATGTCCAAAAGCCTTCACAAATAGTAATTAATGTTAATTTCATTTAGTGAAAGCACTGAAAGGAAATACCCAAAAGATGATTGAGCACTCAATTGTCAATAATAACCAAGTGCAATTTAACTGTTGTAGACCGCATGCGTATGGCCAAAATATAAATACTTCCAAAAAGACTCTGATGGCACATTTGAACTACAAACTCTGATTTATATGTCCAATTTAAAACTAGGAAAGCCAACTACCACATAAACATTCAAAATAACATGCATTTCATGTGTTAGACGTTGCTCTGGAGTAAATCTGTTGACATGAGTGAGAATAAACCATCCTGATTGAAGCTCGTGCCATCAGATCCTTGATATCCTTTCTACCAAGCAAACCATTAATCTAAAAGTTCAAGAAGAATGTTAACATTAGTGAGAAGAATGATATACTTATCTGCAAAACATATTCATGAAAAAGGAACCACCTCTTCTTTCTTTTCATGATTAAATAGACCAACTTCATAGGAACCACAATATAAGGCATCCAACACAAGTGTTGAGGTAAGGGGTACATATAGTTATATAGGTATGTAATTCTATTGTTTTTATGTAATAACTACCAAATTAATGTTTGAATGGAACACAAATACAAAAATATGAATGGCAAGTGAAAAAAACTTACACCAAAAAGCAAGTAGTAAAAAAAGGTTGATTTATCCCAAACATTCACCATTTGAGCTATTCACTAGACCTAAAATCAAAAAGTACAAAATTAATATCAGATTCATATAAACAAATCAAAAAAATTACTACCAATAATTATTTATAAACGATCCAACATATGGAAATACATAAGGAAAGTGAAAGTAGAATGTTTCTAAAATCAACCTTATTCAAAATTTTCACAAAATCTGAAAAACAAAATTGTAATCACTTTCTTCTAATTTGTATGTAACTTCCTAGCATTGTATGATAAGTTTGCGATTTCTATAATAGATTCAAGCTGTACAAAAGCATTATCTGTCAAATCATACTTATACATGAATTGCCTCATTCTTCTACTATACCAACATAATTGAAGTTTGGTACCTTCTAATCTATCTAAAAGGTCGATATCATTATGGTAATCAAGCACCCTATTACCATCCTTCTTCCTTATTATTTGAACCCTTCCAATATACAAAATTCCACAAAAAACACCTTGTTTTGTACTTCTAGGAACACCTTTTCTTGCAGTATGTTCAGTGGGGCTAATTGAGTTGCTTTCAAACAACACCCCACAATCTGATCCAATTCCAAAGCCAATTGAAACACCCTTTTGTGGAGCTTTCCCATCTCACCTAAAGTATACCCCATTTCTCACTTTCTTCAACCTATATTTGGATAACATCAAATTTCCATTCAATTGACTAACCAAACATGCTTTTAACATATCCTTACTATCAAGATTCACCACTGGTTTTATCATTTATCTTACATTTTCAGCAATGAAATCTAAAATTTCATCCAAATTGTGTCTCCACTCACATTCCATTATTTGCAATTCACTTTCATTGTGTACCAATGATGATGAAGATTGAAATATAGAGTTGGAACAACTCGACAGAGAATCATCAACTACTTCGTCCACAATTTGGAATGTTGGACAATTTTGATCCTTTGTCCATGGTTTAACCTAACAAGAAGATTGAATGTAATTTTTTGGTTGCATTCTAAGAGTTGATAGAATGTCTTGTGAATCGTTCAATCCAATATTAAGCGCTTCTACAATTTTAGAATTTGTGGATATTGAATCATATTGTGACAATATTTCAATGTTTTTTATTATTTCTTGGTGCAATCTATTCCAAATTCTTTCTTTCTTCTTATGATATTTATTAAAATTAACCGCTTGGGGATTTGATTCTTCTTCAACAACTCTATTAATGGTTCCAACACCATGAAGCAAGTCAGTAAAATCATAGGCCCTCTCCACTCCAACCATCCCACCAACTTTACTAAAGAATTTTTCACATAAATTTGACCCAGTCAGGTGCAAAACACATGGCAAGTTAGAGTAATGATCTCAAAACAATCTCATCAACAAAAATTCAAAATGGAAAGAAGCTTTCACATCTTGATACGCCTCTTTGCTAATGAAATTTATGTTGACATTAGTATGAGATTGTTTTTGTACTTAACATAACCATAATGTGAAGAAATGATGAACTCATGAAGCATTTCAGACCCTTTCCCAAAGGCTCAAGCTATGAGACATAAAGATGACAATGTAATCAACAACAATCATTAGATAAGTCTAGGTAGTTAGTGTCCTCTCTAACTTTCCACTAGGTGTACTTCTCAAATATTTCAAACACCTCTAGACTTCCTTTGAAGCAATGCATTGTGTGGAACCCCAATTTTGTTGATTCATCCCCTCTATATGTTCACCCATAAGCTTTTGATCATCCAATTTAAAAGTTTGATAAACCATTCTGACATGAGCAAAACTTATGTACTCATTTCCTAAAACCAATTCTCATCGACTGCTAAACATTGGATTCACTAGCTTTTTTTTCATTATGGATGTAATCTTGGTCATGCAATCCTATTTCATTGCAACCATCATACAACTCGGTTAGCCTCCACCCTTTCCAAGGAATTTGATATCAAATACTTGATGTTGAAGAATAATCCTTAAACATAAGTTGTCTTCTTCTATTATCCCCATCCGAGGAATGACCAACAATAGGTCCCAAATTGTTTTCCACATGTTTCTTCCACATAGATTCTACCTTTTCCCATTGTTGATAAACAAAATATGCATTGAACCTATTGCATGTTGGATGAACAATCACAACTTAACAAGGAATATTTTAATGTAAAGGGTTTGCAATAATAACACATGCATAATGACCAATAACAATTTTCTTAAACGAATATGTTATAATCTCATAGCCTACAACTCCCTCACAAACTATCACCAAGAAATGTGATTGGAATTGATGTTCTTCTTTCATACCACAAAACCCCATCAATGTATCTTTTTTTGCTACCCACCTGACATATTTTTTCACGACTGTTTCATCTTCAGCAAGAAATACAAGAATTGGGCTATCTATACCATGCTTGGATTTATAATAAGTGTAAACTTTTCCAACTGCCTCGAAAATGTGCTCGTGCTCCCATGGGATATATGCTAATGATTTTATAAATTTCCTTAAATTCGTAGATATTGAAGGACCATCCATATTCAAGCTAATAAAGCTATGCAATCTAGGACATCCCCATAACTTAATCATCTCATAAAGGGATTTTGTTGATGTACTATACCTTCTCCTCGCTTTTACGTGCATCAAGTTATGAAAGATATCCTTGGAAAATTCGCAAAATGCATCTTTACCTTGTAATTTTCCTTGCTTATGTTCCTCACACACATCCTTACAATAGCTAAAGACATCCTTCCTTTCTATCAATTCAAACAACTTTTCCTTTAGGGATCTCATTCTACTAGAGAGTGTAGCAACCTTTTTCCTCTCCCACCAAAGAGCTCACATTTTTTATCTATGGTTAGCATTTGTAACCCTTGCAACATTCTTCAGTTCATTTTGAGTCAAATTTTCTAGTCTTCTACCTTTTTATGTATCTCATTCACTTCTTTTATTGGTGCAAACTGATTCAAAATATAATCACATCGTGAAGTCATCACATTCTAGAACCAACTTACAAAATATGTATGTTAATGAAACAAGTGGGATCCCTGTTTCAGAAGCCCACTGAGAATGAATATTCCTATATGTACCATCAATATGACATTCAATACCCTCATAACATAGCATGATCTTGGCATGCTTCTCTATGGACCATAATTTTCCACCCCTTTGATCATCTATTAGAACCTTTTTTTCCAATCTCTCCCCATTTCTATCAATATAAGGATACCAATACCCTCAACATTGTCATAACAAGGGAGATAATTGAGCCATAATAAGATGAAAACAAATAAATTTGAGGTGGGATAAGTAAAATAATATAAAAATACATATTCAAGTTTAGTCTAAGATGTTAATTAACACACCTAAAATAGAAGGATTTTCACTTGTAGAAACCCTATGTAATACTGATGGTGATGATGGGACCAAGAACCTAGTCAAACATTTTTGGGACTTATCATTGGTAGGCTTCTTGGGTCTCCCAACCATGCCACTCCTCATCCCAATCTCCTCATGTGAAGACTCAGTTGTAGTAGTAGTAGTGTTCTTCCTTGATTTCATGTTTTCATTTAGAGAACTAACAATATTGCCACTTGTTGCAACTAAACAAAACCATTTATTTCAACATGTACATTCCACTCTCACTTTTTTCATGTCCTTATAGTATGGAAGTGTTACTTCCACCACCTTGAACAAATTAGTCTCTTGTGTCTCGTTGAAATCATCTAAATGTTTGATTGTTTGATCAATATGAAATTGATCTCCAATAATCACTGTCTATTGTACTTCGTTACATGAAGGAATTGTACTACCAATTGGCATTGAAAGACATTGTTAATGGGGCCCTGTTTTCATATGATGGTTTTTGAAGTTGTGCCTTGTTTGCACTGCCAAGGATACATCACCTATTCCATAATCAATGCCACAAATTTCATAATGGATCTTTATTTTAGATTCTCCCTTTTCTGAATATACTTTGAGAGTAATTTTCTCATTGACAAACTATTCCATTAAACTTTTCACTTTTTTCCCCAAGATGTTAATACACTGGGCACTTGGATCAAAAACTATGGCTTGTTCCAATGACAAAGACATATTTTCAACTCTTGGTTGTTTATGCATAGGTCCCTCCACGTTCACTTCAATGTTTTCAAAGATTGTTATTGTTTCCACTACATTTTAACCCTTTGTTTCCACATCAAATGTGCTTGGTTTCCTCTTGATGCTTAAAAGTGTTGTATAAAATTTCCGTTTTTTCTCGTGCTTTGGATTTAAAGTTAATCCATCCTGGATAAAATCAAAAGGGTATCCAACTATTTCATCATACACAATTTCATCATCCACGATTTCATCACCGATTTCATCAAATATACAACCTTCTCAACACCTGACCATCCCAATGATATAATTATCTTCACCGGTAGCAATTTTATATAACAACTTCATCTATTTTTGCACATAAACAAATGAAAAAGTAAGTAAAATTCCACGAGCATATTGGTTTATTACAACACAAAGAGCAAGAAATCTAGGTATGAACATTAATTTAATTCAAAGCTCCAAAAAAAATGAATAAATATTACTATTCGAATGAAACACCTTGATTCAAAATGTACTATTGGTGGATTCCTCAAATGGAACTAAAGCCAAAAATAAAACAAAGTACTAAAATATATTTGAGAGCTGATTTATTGAGTCAAACATTTACAAACTTATAGGAAATCTTAGGCCCTAGATCTGCCTCAATTTTGGCCTCATTTACATCACTTTTTTGTTTCCTAAAGAGGTCAAAACCAAACCCTTGTATCTTTTACTCTTCGTTGTTATCAAATACATTTAATTCATCTTATTGTTCATTGGTATCTAGGGCTTGTGAGAGATAAAGGCATTTTGTTTTATGTTTTTAGAGCTACCAATGGATAAGGACAGTGCTTGATCTCTCATATAAATAAGAGAAGAAGTTTAGGATTAGATTAGAGTTTAAAACAACTTTACATGCATTGTTAGTCATAAATAGGCCAAACATCTTAGCATATGAAGATATAAACGTAGCCCAGATTGATTGAAAGAAAAATATTGCTAATTTTTTAACTTAAATATTTATTAGTTTTTATTAAAATAAAATTATAATAAATTATTTATTGTTATTATTTTTATTTTTATTTTAATAGGAAGTTAATAGGTTCAAATGCACATAAAATATACACTTAGTCAACATAATAATCAAGTTTCCAGTGTGTTGGCAGGCCACTAGACTATTACAGAAACCTATAGAACGAAGGTCCTTGACACAATTTGGTTGATAGAGGAGGAAGCCTTAATAAAATGGGAAGTCCTACCAACAAATTATTGTAGGTTCCAACCTTCCATCCATAGTTAGGTATGGCTAATCCTGAGCATATGAAAAGACTCACCTCCTCCAGCTACCAAGGCAACTGAAACACAAATGCATCTAACTAGTGCTACTATAGAAAATGGCATTGGACGAGGTGGTAGTTTCTTTATAGAAATCTTAAACAATTTCATAGGCCACACCCTAAGGGTCAAGTAAAAATAACTGTCATGGATGGAAAAAATTAATGATATGTTTCCCTAATCTATTTTTTCGAATAGATCTAATATAGGCATGCCTTTCATTCATCAAAAAGAAGAAAATAGTAGCCTCTGTAAGATATTAATGTATTTAACTAGAGTGGTGACAATACATATTGATGCGTTTCCAGTAATCGTTATGTTTATTATTGAAAATCAAGCTAGGAGAATTATCGTAGGGTTATTTCTAGTAGATTTTAGAGTTCACAACTTGTAAAAAGCATCCTATTACACAAAGAACTACCTAATTGAGCATGTTTGACCTTCCAAAATATGCATGTGTGCTATACCAAACATAAAGTAGTAAATTGGTTTAGGATCTCTGCATTGATGATGTTGTTTTGTGGGCTTTTCCATGGTTTTAATGTGACATTTGCTATATTTGCGAAGGCGAAGTGATCTAGAGAAGGTTTGGGACAAACAATGTTATTGTGCAAGAGAAAATTTAGGGTGAGAACCTTTGGATGATAGTTGTGCAATAGTAATCCCATCACTTGCACACTACAATCCTACATAGCATACGCCTTAGTGTCTTTTGGGCTTGTTTGAGGATATCAAATAGTAGACAACACTTTATTCCCAGGACTATTTTTAGCATATTAGATAGCAAGATCAATGGGCATGGGTGTTTTGAGAAGATTCTATTTATAACATGTTGGTGATTTATTTTTGGCAAGAAATAAGTCACTTAGTGTTAGCACTACATGCAAAATTTATTAGTCCAGTTTGATCCTTTTTCCCTCATGCATAGCTAAGCCACAGTTCCTTTCTTCTGGCTTCTTTAACGACAGAGTTGAGATCTCTATGAAAGGGATAGACATTTTTCTTGAGAAACTTATAGTAGAAGGTTGTTTCCATTGTTCTTCCATCCAGATCAAACATATTGCTTCCACCATAACACACCATAGAACTTACACAACTTGTAATGCGCTGATCATTATGGTCTGATTTAGTCTCTTGATTAACACATTGGATTCAACTATATTGTGTCATTATCTCTTTGAATGGAATTTTTGATCATATGTTCAATTGTGTTGCAAAGGTTTTGGTTTTATTTTCCTCACAATTATTTTAAACTCTAGCTTTGTCTCAAGGCACACATTCACTTCATTTCCATTTTCTGATCACTGTTGGATTTAGTTTAAAAATTCTGATCTCAACCATAACAATTCAAATCATGAATTGACTCTTGTTCTTGAGTGCTTCTAGGCATCTTAAGGGCACTTTAGTGTGCTAATATGATTGGATTGTTATGTAGATTCACATATTAGTTAACAACATACATAGGGTTTAGGGACAAACCCTCAAGACTGGAAAAACACCAATCCAAAGAGAGAGACAATAATGGTGACGTGATTAGTTATTTAGAGTTATTGCATAAGTCAATTGGTGTAGGTTCACGTGATAACACACAACTAGATTCCTAAGTGTCAAAATTTTTGATCTAACCTATTCTCCTCATCTAATTTTTGATAAAGATATGCTTGAATCTCCAATCACATAGCCTCTGGACCTCTAATACCCAGATACCTTGTTGATCAAATAGATTGAAAGGAAGAAACCATGCAGTATGTATTGTATATTTTATTAAACAAGAAAACGTTTAATACATGACCTAAAACATAATAGCAATAACTCCCAAAACTAAGGGAGTATGTTTGAATGAATTTATTAATTCAGTTAATACCTAGACCAACTTTATTAATTAATCTAGACACTAAGTATTTATACAAACTTAAGTTAATGATGGTCATTAATCTCTATCAAAATTGAGGATGTACCAACGATAACTACCCTTTATCCTGACTATAAGGATGAGAGAGGAAGCTCACTCCTAGTAGGAGCACAAAAGGGTATTCAAGACATATATGGGGTTGTGACACACTTAGTATAGAAATAATCAAACAAAGAAGGACTTTCATGATAACTTCAAATCCTTCATCAAACCTGATAAACTTGTGACGAATGACCAAAAGCTTCTTCAGAATCATAGCGAGCAAGTAAAGAGGTTGAAGCTTAGTCATGTTTTCAAGTTCAGTGACTTGCAACACTACAAGGGAGCACAATTTGGGATGAGAAAAGGGATCTTTGGAGTGATCTCATCTACTTGATCTAGTGGTAAGTACAAACTTGCACTTCAGAAATCCAAGGATCTAAATATGTCATAGATATACTATTTTGGCCAAATGGGCAGTCCTAATTTTTGGAAGATTCCATAAACGTTTAGATCATTTCTTCATCTTATAATGGTAATCAAATAGGTAGTCTCAGGTTTTGGTTTGCATACAGTGAAGGCTTTAAATAAATAATTTGATTTTTAATAGAATTTTCTTTTCCCTTTAACATGTTATTTCATGTTGATATTATCTGAAATCCAAGGTCTTGTCATCAATTAATGTTTCCCATATAAACTACTTCATATAAAAATATACTACTTAATAGCAGATAGTAATAAATTTGGTATTTACTAAATTTTTCAAACTACTAATTAAGTATATTCATTCATGATAAGATAATATAGGTTTATTAGTGTCCAACAAGTGACCAAAGGTAGGTCAATGTGACTTCTCAGTGCAAAAGTGGCGACACAGACTGGGAGTGCAAAGGTTAGTATCTAAGCATAAGTAGCACAATACCAAAAAGAAGAAATACAATTCTCTGGATACAAGTACAAGGAAAAGAGCCAAAATTCTTTAAATTCCCACTACCAAATGAAGGATAGGGTGTTATCCTTTGATGTTGAAAGGGAATCTATCTTACCATTTGAGACCAAAAGGAAAGAAACATTTTATAGATGACTATCCAAAGGAGTTGGATCTGTTCTGGGGATGTGTCTCTCTTTGGAAGAGGTGGCCCTCTTCCATGTTGTGGTAGGAGAGGGTTTCCCACCAATCTGGCATGAAAAACAACTCCACGTGGGTCTCATTGCAAAGGGTTAAGTTGTCTCTCGAACTGGATTGGTTCTGCAATTTTCCTTCCTCTTGTTACCCCTATCTAGGAGCACTGAGAAGAAAATTGTGATCCTCCTACTAGTGTCCTATCAAGGGGGGTGGGGGAAGGGTAGGATAATGTGAACCGTGGACCTAACATCCTCTCACATTTATAAGGTTTGGCATCAGTAGGCTAGGTACCAACAACTGGTGGAGAGGGAGTTATGACACTTCCTGAATATAATAGAAGTGACCATGTATCTCATTCGAACACGGACACCTAAAAATACAAGGATCCCCTCTCTATATCTCCTATATATGGCATATCCAACATAATTTGTCCTCTTGTGACATTTGATGTGCAGCTTCCACCTAAATCTTATCAGTGCACACTCAGAACTAAATTAACGGGATCCCAATTCCATGCATAAAGTGTCAAAGAGTGTAAGTGAATCACCACTATAAAGGTGTCTCTAAGAGCTAACAAGTTATCTACATAAAAGGCCATTTTTGACTTCAAATCCCTAAGAGGGTAATCCAAGTGAGGTAGATATACTACTTGTACATATCCTCCCAAATAATAGCATCTATATCTTGCTTATTGGAGAAAAAGTGACCAGGAGCATCCAACGTGTGTTTGAATGAGGGAAGATGATCTATCAATATACTGATAGATCGAAAGAATCAATAAACTTCTAAACATGAGCATTGTGCTCTCCCAAAACGGGGGCAAATTGGGAAATGGTCTCCAAAGATAAATAAGCAAGATATGGGTACCAATCTTTTCCTACTATTGAGTAAATATATAAAGAAAATAAAACAACTCTACCAATATAAAGGTACTTTGTATCCAAAAGGGTTTATTGAAAACTACGTATGGATGATGGACTAGGGGATCATCCTCTTACATTTGATGATGTAAAAAAGTAAGTGGGTCTATACTCAAGGTCACTATAACCTAAACTAAGGCCCAATCTAACCTGAGTAAGCTTGAACTCCATACCTGAGTAAGAATATATCAGGCCCTCCTTTGGACATAACTTTGGTATTAATTTGTAATATCTTAAGCCACAACCCTTAAGTAGTTACATAAAATAAAAAAAATAGAGGTGTTGTCTCTATTACAATGGATTTGGACCTTTAGATTGAGGATACAATCAAGGTTTATAGAAGGAGGAAAGATATAGGGACTTAATTGAAAGCACATGTATAAGTGTTTGCAACATATGATTTCTATTTTTGTGTAGCAATGAATTCTGGTGATACCTCAAAGCTTACTGACCCTTGCTCTGATCCTGAGTTGTGGAACAATTGGCATGAATTCAAAGAATAATGTGGAAATGGGTATAACTCCAGAAATTCAATATGAAACCCTTCGTTCTCCCAATAGGAAAGAGTCCAATAGTACCCTCTATAGAAATGTGCTCATGCCTTCACTATAACCCTCCTTGTGATTATGAGTCAACAATCGAGACTACTATGAAGACTAGAAAGAGGATCAGTACTAGCTAGACTCACTTCTAGTTATGAGAAAATGTGGTTATATGTTCATGCATGACAACTAATATCAGGATCTTCCTTTGGGTCGGAGTCAACAAGATGTTCCGAGGCAGCGACGAGGCCACTGTTCTAAGGTAGGGGCCATTGTTTCTTCCGATTCTTATTGATCAACTAGTTCTTTTGAGAATTGATATGTTGGTTACAGCGGATATGTAAAGTTGCAATCCTTTAAATATGGAATCTCCCTTCCTTCAATGTAGAGATTTTGGATTCCTTCGATGTAGAGATTTTGAATTCCTCTCACACAGATTAGTCTTCAAGGAGGCTTAAATAAAATGCTACTCCAAGGCTTGGATAAAAAATATAGATAATCATTGGTTAAGAACATGTTCAAAACGCTCGATGAACCCTCTCACAAAGATTATTCTTCAAGATTTTGGATTCCTACAACACATATTAGTCTTCAAGGAGGCTTCAAGAAAATGCTACTCTAGGTCTTGGTTAAAAATCACAGATAAGCCTTATTCAGAACGTGTTCAAAAACCTCGGCGAACACTATCACACAAATCATTCTTCAAGATTTTGGATTCCTCTCACATTGATCAATCTTCAAGGAGGCTTCAAGAAAATGCTACTACAGAGCTTGGCTAAGAATCACATATAAGCCTTGCTTAGAACATGTTCAAAACCCTCGACAAAGCCTTGGAAAAATTTCTCTCATGCCTTCACTGAGAAATAATGTGCTCATGGGGTATGATAACACCACTAGTCGACTCTAAATTTTTATTTTTGCTTTACGTGCCCATTTTTTTATGTGCTTGGCCACAATTATCAATAAAAAATACCCTAAAAGAATTAAATTCCTATATGGTATAGAGAAACCCAATGTTCCCTTATTATATATCCAATATAATGTTTTATGATTTTTTTATTTATTTTACCCCAATATGAACACACGTGATATAACATTTCTTTGTTAGTGAAGTCTATTTTATTAGCGACCCCAAGAGGGAAGAACCAAGGGATGCTTAAGTAAAAAAAAGGAGCACCAACCCAACACCAATTCCACCACCGAAATGAAATCAGTACCACAAGAAGTATAGGTGTTGATTAAACAAGCAACAAACTTTGTTTATATATGAAAAAAGAACCTCCACCCATAAGGCCGAGGCAAGAAACCATGCAGACTTAGAGCGACCAGACATAGAACCAACCAGAACCTCAAACAACACGCCCTCCAACTTAGGAAGGAGAGGGAAAGTTTCACCAATTGCAATAAGGAAAGAAATATTATTGAATTGACCCCGCAAGAAGAGCGATAGACAAACGACCACCACCCTAACCAAATGACTTGGGAATATAAGACCACAGAGGAATTCACATCCCTCAAAGAGCCAAAAAATGACCAGAAGACTTCATGCACCAAGTTATTTAACCAAATAAGCATCGGTGCCACTGAGTGCAAACCCGTTGCACACAAACTAAGGAGATGTTTCACACATATGAGCTTAAAGATCTTAACTACTGCGTGGTGGAGGAGTTGTAGACTTGCCCTCCCCCACTTAAACTGAGACCCAACTATCATTCTTCACATGACAAGTAGTTTTTGTGGTCTGACACTCCCATAAGAGAACATTTATATATGTTTTAATTTGAATACTAATTAAGACATATGAAGACAACATTTAATTTCATTTTTTTCCTATAGATATTTTTCTTGACATTTAAAAACTGTTTATATACATTTTTTCTTATGTTATGCTTATATCTCGCACATATTGTGATGTAGAAGGCTTCTCGGTACAACAAAAATAATACAAGCAAGTGATAATAAAATTATTAATATTTTAAAATAATTTTAATTAAAACTAATCAAATATATATCTTTATTTTTGTTTAGATTATAATTAATATTATTTTTTAAGAAATATTATATTTTATTTAAAAAAACTTTATAAATTACAAATTAAACATGAAAATGAATTATACATCTTTCTCATATTTAATTATTTAACCCAATAATAATAAAAAATACATTATATAAAAAAAAATATTTATTAATTAATTTATGCAATAAAGAAATGATATATTAATTAATTTAACAATGGTTTCCTGACATAAAACCTACGTTTATAATATAATTAGATATAACATAAAAAATATTCCACCATAAGAAATAAATTTGAATTCTTTAAAGGTATTCATAGTTGGATAATGTAAAAATATATATTTTGCATAAAGTTTAATTGTTAAGAATAGAAATAACTGTTAATTTTTTAAATTATTTGCTTTGTTTAATTATGAAGTTCAACAAAAATAAATGGAGAAAACTAGACTAAGACCATTGATCTTTTATAATGATTATAATTAAAATTAATTGAATATATTGAATTTTCTGTTTAATTGATTATAATTAATAATATTTTTTGTTTTGATAATAATTAACCATGTTTTTTTTGTTTTAATTATAATTAAAATGTTTTTTATTTAGGATTTTATTTTAATTTTTATTAATTATAAATCAAGCGTTAAAAAAATTACACTAAGCAATTTACATTATATAAAAAAATTAATAATTTATTATTATTAATAATCTATCAAAATTTTGATATGTACAACATAAAATAAAAAACATTCCTCTATAAGAAATAAATTTGATTTCTTCCTACAAAGAAAGTAGTAAAAAGCATGTAGTTGGATAGCTCAAAATTATATATTTGGCCTAAGGTTTCATTCTTAAGAATATAAATAGCTCAATAACTTCTAAATTTATTCACTTCTTTTAATTATCAAGTTATTAAACCCTTTAATTATTAAGTTGTTAAACCCTTTGTACACTAACCTTGTAAATTTAAATCAAATACAAATTTTCAAATTCCAACCCATACATATATATAATTAAAAATTCAAAATAATATTAATTATTAATTTACTAATCTTTTTTATTATCTATTAAATCAATAATAAAACATAATCTCAATTATTAATTATGTTAATAGATTTTTATTTTGGAGCCATTTTAATTTAATTATTAAGGATTAATTTTATATAATATCTATGAAATGTTTTAAAGTTGACATATTTATTTTAAAATAGGGTTTTCAAAATTTTAATTTAATTATCAGTGATTAATAGTGGATATTAAGATTTAACCTCTACCAAATATCCACATATTAATTTTTGGTAGTAGTCACTATAGAGAGTTCATATTTATTTCTAAGGTAGTTATGACATTTTTTCTTTTCAATTTAATTAAAAAAAATTCTTATAAAATAAAATAAAATTAAAATATATACAATATTTTCACTATAAAATAAGTTATGATTTTTTGGCCATGTGGTATTGATAAGCTATGGTAGGAGTTCATGGTATTGTAACAAATCGTATTTATGCATTAAAAATATTTATGGTTAAGAATCTTGTTACATGTTTTTTAAAAAGTATATATGTTTAATTTGTATATTATTTGTAGAAATTATGATGTAGATTTGAATTTCTCATGAAGTTTTAATCAAACTCATAAGACTCAAACCTACTCTACTTCACCACAAATTCAATTCACAATTTAGAGCATCAATCACAAACATGCAATGAGAAATAACACACATGCACACAGTGTTTTCCGCAGGAAACAAATCTACTAAAAACCTCAATGCCTTCTTGCATTAATATGATGAATATAGATGTATTGAAATTGCTTTGCTCAACTTAGAACACCCTAGAAGTGAATAGCCTATCTCTCTACTCACTGAGAAGCTTTGACCTAGAGTTAGTCAATTTCTGCCTCTGCTTGAGCCCCTATTTCCTTGCGTAATTCCTGACGAGGTCCATATTATTTAGGAATTTCCTCCAAAATGATTGCGCAATTGCCAAGGTTGATCATTTGACTACATGCAACACTTGTACACTCAAACTAGTATACAACTAATGTTACGCTACCTTCGAATCTCCACCATAGCTGCGGAACTCAAACTTTCCACATGAACTAGCTATTTTTGGCTAATTGATCAGTTAACTGGATGATCACTGAGATTGATTGAAGTGCCACTGCACAATTGACCTTCCACTAGTTCCTCCAGTAGTTAGAGCTAGTTTAGCTTAATACAACTTGAAATAACTGACCTTGATTGCTACAACTTAGCAATCACACATGGTTAACTGAACTCCATCTCATCTAACTCAAATTTACTGAGCTAATTGAGTGACAAGATCCATGTCACCTCACTTAATTACATCCAAGTTGTCTGCTGATTTGGAAATTGATTTTTTTTCTCAATTTGACCAAGGCAAATTCAAATTGAAATTTCTTGCTACATTTTTCAACACTCCCTCTTAGCAAGGGAATTATTATCAACCACCCCTATCCAACATATGTGGAATGTGTTGTAGCACTACCTCTTACTATTGTTGTTGCAACTGCAACAACTGCAACTGGGAAAATTATGCTACTATTGCCTCTGCTACTAAGCCTCATTCTCTATTTTCAACATTCCTCTGCACTCTTCAATATATGACTGAAATGGATCCTCCTACTACTGAATACTGTGGGCCCCTATAGGAAGGTAGTGAACCACGAGGATAACACCTCAATGGACCTTGCCCAAATATTTGCAATTATGGGGCTAGGGATCTACATCACTCCACCTCACTTGTAGAGGTATAGCTACAATTTCTCCCTTGGCCCACTTGGCTCAAACTCTCCCCCTATTGGAGGTTTATGCTTAAGTGGATGTCTCCACTCTCCCTCCTCTCTAATCCTCAATTTTTGGTTTCTCCACAACTTCCTGAGGCTCCATTTTGAGGGTTCTATCTTGCTCCCTCTCAACCACCATAACTCTAATTGCTACACAATATTTTTTCATACCTCTTGTTCACTTCCTGTTCCATATCCCGAAGTGCCGAAACATTTACTACTATGTAGCATATCCACCATCATATACATACCAAAACCTCCCTAAAGAATCAAAGAAAAACTCTGCGAATCCATTCTAAGGAAGGATGACTAAAAACCTAAATTTTAGCATCATCGCACTTTGCTCCACTTCCTGCCTATGCTGATGGCAGGTAGCATAGTTATACACTAGCAATACCAACATGGGTTTTGATAGGAAAACCCGCACTGAACATCTTCTGGCAAGGTTTCCAAAACAGGAGGAGAAGCTTTGTGCACTAGAACCTTCGAGAACAGTGAACTGGATATTGGTTGCTCTTGATATGGTCGAGCTCTCCGATTTAGACCTCTTGATATTATCATCATGGTATTTCCACTTAAGATATGTACCTTCCTCCCTCTTTTGTGTATCCCTAACTCCATCTAACTTACTATAAATTCACTCCATTCCATGCCCAAATTGTTGGTCATTGATTGTTGCATCCCTATGTTGAGATTATGCTTACATGCTACTCATTCTAGCTTGGAGAAGGAGTGCTTGATAAGTCTTTGCTTGTAATTCGAAATACACCAAAAGGAGGTCTCCGACATCAAGGTGTTCATTGTATGTTTCCCTTTTCACATTATTAATATATACATATGATGTTCACTTTCCATATTTGTGTAAATGTTTATTCTTTTAGCTTAATACTCCTTGATATATTAAGTAGTTTATGTTTGATGTATGCCATATATGCTCTTGTATCTTGCATAGCTCTTTGATGTTCCTTGCAGGTACTCAAACGTGAAGAACAAGTAAGGATGAAGACCTAGAGTGAAAGATTCAAAGTAATGTTCAAAGGATTGAGCGATTAGCATTAGAATGAGGTAGGTTTCGCCTCCTCTTTGCATATATTAAACATAAACTAGCAAAGTATATGTTAGTTTGTTTAGTTTGTTGCTAGACCCACTCATTGGGCTAGAGGGACCGCCTCTATCTATAGAGGGGATTTACCTTCACAACAAAATGGTGACTCCACTGGGTAAGTTATAGATTTTTCATACTCTTTCTCAACTGATCTCTTGATAAGTTTGATCGACCATCGTGTTCTCAGTTATTTTGGGTCTGTATAGGTTTGTACAATCACTGGTTACTATCTTATAGAGCTAAGTTTGAAAGTTTTTGTGGAATTCTTTTTATTTTTCTCAATATTCCTCACCCAGTGCACTTTTTCTTTGAAAATCATGCTGCCAGCGTGCTTTCTCTTAAAATAGTCACGCTGAACCCCTGTTCAATGCCAATTTGGCCATAACAACCATGCTGATCCCTAAGATTGGAAAAAAATATAGGATTACTATATCAAACTCCAATGTGTCTGAGCTCTTGAGGTCTTGTTTTGTCCTGCATGATTAGATTTATTGATGTTTTGACTTATTAACTCATTTTATTAGAAAATTCTTAATTCTTTGAACTTTCAAGTGTTTGAGTGAAATTGGATTGATTTTATGGTTTATAGGTCATTTTATTGTCACTTGCTTCTTGTGAGTGTCATTGTGTTTTTGGTTTGTTGATTGTTTAGGTCTGATCATTTGATCAACTCATTTAAAAAATTTATTTGCATTAGTTTTGGTGTGTGTTGTGCAAAGTTTCTTTTCATTTGTACTAGGTCATCTTGCATTAAATATTCATGTTTGTCATTCATCAAGCATAGATTACATTGTTCAGTTTACAAGTTCAAATGAGTGGACTTGTTTATCTATTCGAAAGAGGAATTGAAAGACATTTTCATTGAGTGCTTTTGAATTTGGTGTTCCTTTGATTGATGCATTGTTTCCATCAGGAGCATTTTGAATTAAAATCTTCATATTTTGCTTTAGTTGAAGCTTAGTTGCATATTAGCATATGAAAATCAAAGAGAACATCATATAGGTAATGTACATCTTAGTAGTAAAAGTAATTGTTTCTTTCAAAAGATTGCATGTGCATTAGTGAAAGTGAAGTTTAGATTTTCTCTCGCATGTTGCATTTGGAAAAGTTATTGGAGGCATATTGTTTGATGCATTAATTGATTGAACTCTCTTCCCTCAATTAGTCTAGATTTCATTGAAATGAAAATTTTTTCCTTTTCTCATATAGTTGGATCTTAGGCATTTAGGTGACATCGTTTTGAGCCCAAAATTAAAACATAATTTAGGATAAATGTTAAGATTTACTGAATTACCCTAAGGATCATTTGGAACTTACCACAAAAATTTAGAGGTCTAGCTTATAGACGTGTTTCATCATCTATAAACCTAGAAATTGTCATTAACTTCTTGCATTGTATCCTGAGGGTGAAATCCCATTCGAGTAAAAAAGCATATAGGAGGTTCTCAAGTACTCTTGGGTATATCAGAGGCACTCTAGTATGGCAAGTATATGGGAACACTCTCCCTGAATGGCTATGTAATAGACAATGCTAACACAGACTTGTTCTCCCCATACTGTCGCATATATATTGGTGGAACCCACTAGGTTTCTATCCTTTAGCCACGGTTAACTAAGTCATCCACCTTGTAGACATGATACACCAAACGCAACATGCAGCAAGATCACCACCCGTATGTTAATTCCTTGGTTTTGGCTAAGGTGTATATTGCAGTTCATAGGTACTTGGTAAACCCTCTTGCCTAGCTTACCCCTTTTTGATTTATTTGTTGTTAATTTATAAAATTAATTGATTACGAAACAAAATCCTTGTTGTGGAAATACTCCTTAGTAGATCTTAGGTTGATATTGATTGCACAATTTCCTAAGTCTACCATTCAGGGAAACCCCTCTAACAGGAATCCTATTCCTTTTCCATCTTTTGGAAATGCTGGTGCTCCCTTTATGGCAACGTTGTCCCTTCTGGGATTAACCATTGGTATCTGGTTTGGTTATTTTCAACCTCAGTGATTCCGAGGGTCCAAAATGCTTTCCAACTGAGTTCTCCTCCACTTGAACATCATCAACCTCAAATGTCTCATAAAGTTGGCCCCTTAGCTTCTTCACCTCATTCTTCCTCTTCACCTGAGGAAAGTCTGGATTCTAGTAACCATGAAGCTAAGAATAGGAAGAAGAGGATGAAGAATAAGAAGAGAAATAAGGGGGAAACTAGGTAGCTATTGCTACAGATGTAACTGATGTAGAAAAATCTTCCAACCAACCCTGAAAAGTAAAATTTCCTTGCATGTTATGTAAGGGTGACCACCTTGTTAAAAATTGTCTTGGTATTCCCAAGGTCTTAGAAGTGTGGTCCACATTTTCAAATCAACATTTTTTGACAACCTCTGGTAATCATCCTGGTGATAAACCTTCAACTAATAATAATAAGGTCCATGGGAAAAAGGGAAAAGTCAAATTTCTCTGTAATTTGTGTGAAAGTAATCATCCCATTCACCTTTGTCCTCTTCTAGATGAGGCTTCTGAAGAGTTGGAAAACCTTATAGCTTCCAAGCCTCGTCTTCCGATTGGTTATCGAAAGCTTTCCCCTGATCCTTCACTAGTTGATAAAGTGATTGATAAAAAGCCATCTTTGGTCAACCCCTTTCTCTCTAAAGTTGAGTCTTGTGAGTCCATTCTCGACCAATCATTAGTTGAGAAAATGGTAGACTTGACTCCACCTTCAGTTAATCGTACCTTTTCGGTAGAGAGTGAACCTAATACTGCTCAGGTTCTTTTGGTTTCTTTAGTTTTGAATGAACTAGAGGGAAATCCTCCCATTCCCAAGGTGCATGAGAGAAATTCTATTGTTCCCATAGCGCAAGAGGGCATCTCTCACATTCCTATGACACCCCCTCCAAGTAGTTTAGTCACTCCTTTTGATTGGATTCGACTGGTAGGATATCATCTTCCATCTTATGTGCCTTTCTAGATTACAATATGGACGTACCTAGCACAATCATAGATGAGGGCACATCTATTAGTATTATATCCTCAACTACTTGGCAAGATTTAGTTTTTCCTTAGCTTGTCCCTATCACCTAGAATCTGTTAGCTTTTAGTAGAGGAACCAATCAACTATTAGGGATCCTTCCTAACTTACCCATTAATTTGGGAGGGAATATTGTCTATATAGATGTGATGGTTGTCCAAGGCCCTTTATATTTTAATCTACTCCTTTGTGATGACTATGTTTATGTCATGAGAGCTTTTGTCTCTTCCCTCTTTCAAGTGATGTGTTTCTCGCATGAAGGAAGCATTTTGATCATTGACCAATTTACATTCATTGGTACTGGATCAACTCCCACTCAACCATCATCCCTAAATGGTTCTTATGTGCAAGCAGTATCACCTTCACCACATGTTAATTATGTGGCCACCTATTCCATGCCCACATCTACTGATGATCTAGTAGGTAATGTAGTACATCATGTATTGGGGGCATTGGAGCTCGATTTTTCATTTGGATCCCTGGACATGTATCCCTTCAAGAGTGGTGTTCTACCATCTGATGAGACATTCTTACAAGCTATGGACTCTTTCTGGTTGTGACCAAGGGCTTGGAGTAGATTTCCTTGTCTTGTGTCAAGCTCGTTGAAAAATGAAACAAGGACCATGAGGATAGTTCTTTTACTATGTCAACCTTAGTAAAAAATGGAACAAGGTGTCACGAGGATAGTTCTTTTACTATGTCAACCTCGTTAAAAAGTGGAATAGGTTATGAGCATGGTTCCTTTACTTGTGTCAAGCTTGGGAAAAAATGAAACAAGGTGTCATGAGGATAGTTCTTTGACTATGTCAACCTCATTAGAAAATGAAATAGGTTATGAGCATGGTTACTTTACTTGTGTCAATCTCGGTAAAAAACGAAACAAGGTGTCATGAGCATGGTTCTTTTCATATGTCACGCTTGTTAAAAAATGAAACGAATCCCCTTCTAATTTGTGTCTTTGATTAGATATCGTAAAATCCCAGTCAAGTCTTTCACTTGATCTCATAAGTGGACCTTCATTCCATCCAGTTAGGTAAATAAAATGAAGCTTGGGGGGTATGTTCCTTGAATTGATTCATTATGATGGGGGCACAAAAATTCAAATTCAAGAATAGTTTATCTTTGTTTAAGGCTTGTGTAAAAATTAAACCAAATCTCAAGCATAGTTTGTCTCTATTTCAATCTTGTGTGAAAATGAAATACAATCCAAGCATAGTTTTTATCATGTTTCAAGCTTGCGAAAATTGAAACCATCTTCAAGTATACTGAAGCATAGTTTCTCATGATTCAAGCTTGTGTAAAAATGAAACCATTCCCATTTTACCTCTCATGATTGCCATATTTATTAGCCTATTTTTGCTAGATGAGCCTTGGTTGTTTCATTCCATTGTCACCATCTCTTTGGTTGATCATACACTTTCACTTGGTTGTTTTACCCTTGCCTAAGGAAAATCTACAATGAGTGGTCTTATTAGCGAACCTCTTGACCTTTACATGTTTTGAGCAGTTCCATCATGACTGGAACCACTTGCTATCCTTTTATACCACTCTTATTTCTAGGTGGAGTCATCTTTTAGCTCTTTTCTTACTCCCAAAATATGAAAATATTGCTGAGTACTTGTCTTTTTGAACTCATTAAAGTAAATTAAATGACCTCTACTTAGTATAAACTTAACCCTTTTCCGGACTGAGATATACTATTGTAAAAAAAAGGAATACTTTAGTCGAACATGGCTAAGAGGTTCTCTTGGATATTTATTTCTACCTTTCCAGGTTCAATATATGATTTATGAAAAGGGACCTTTGGATTTTTCTTTTTTGCTTCTTTTTCGATGTCGAGTTTCACCTTCATCGGACTCGTAAAACTTAAATGACGTAGGACTTGTCGCCATGACGAGACCAAGTTTCTACTTCCTAGGGCTCGTAGAACTTACTAGGATGGATTCATATGAAGAATGAACTTATATGGAAAGCATATGCTCTCCCCTTCAAAACTGTGATAAAAAATATATGGGGTACTCACAAGAAACAGTGGCGGAAAAAGTGAAAGCGATCTTCTCTTGTATTTTTTAAAGGTAGAATGTTTCTCTTGAACATGACATTCATCTATAGATCGTGTCAGGTTTGGGGCATCCTCACTTAGTCACTTGCCTTCCTAGGTTTAGCAAATCCATTTTTCCTCTCATTTGATTATACCAATTCGTTATCAGGACCTTTGATCCTATGTTGAGTCAAATGCTGCCAAACTCTAGAATCATGTCGCTAATATGTTCAAGAGAAGTCCAATCTACAGTTCTTTATTGTTTATGCATTGTCTAACTTTCTGCCACAGTCCTAGATCACACTTATCTACTCTACTAATTCCTTTAGAATTCATTATGGCCCTCCTTTGATGGATCACTTAAAATCGACTTCAGCTGATTATTCGGGAAGATTATTTAGAAACTCCCTTCTTGTAACTTAGAGGTTACATGCCTCAATGGAAAATTATTCGTGTTCGATGACAAGTTTACATCATTGATCTTTGATCGAATGATTCAACGAGTGTTCGACTTCAACTTCATTGTTCACATTTGTGGATTGTGATAATTGTACCATGAAAACTATTTTCATTATTGGTGGTTTATCTTGTGCCTGTTAATGGTTTACATCATTGACCGATAATTAGGTGGTTTTCTATCATGTTCAACATTAACACATCTATTCACATGTTAGAATTTGTACATTGATTGGGTCTGGACAAAGCGTAAGACCCTGGATTTTGTCTAATAAAATTCCAGGTTGCATGGAGTTATGAATTATTTATGGTTGTACACATATTTCCTCTGGACAGATGGCTGCAACCATGCCGTGGGTCCATATTCATGATCCTTTCTTTTCGGATGGGTGTGACCATACCAAGGATCTTTGAACATGATCCCTTTTATTTAGATGGTTGCATCCATACCACGGATTCATGTATTATTAGATGTCTATTCATGTATCATTAGGAATGATCATTAGAGATGTTAGATATGTATATGTATATGTATATGCTTGTTTTGCAAGTCTCCTAATGGTGTTGTTCTCATCCTTTCATTGGTTTGTAAATCATCTCAACCATCACTCCCTGTTATTCCTTCATGCTCTAGGGGTCATCTGTTACACAATATCTTTTCATATCTCCTATTCACTTCCTTTTCCATATCCAAAAGTGCCAAAAAATTGGCTACTCTGCAACATATCCACCATGATATACAAACCAAAATCTCCCTGAAGAATCAAAGGAAAACAACCCTGAATCCATTCTGAAGAAGGATGACTAAAAACCGAATTTTTGCATTAGCTCGCTTTGCTCCAGTTCCTACTCATACTGATGGTAGGTTGTATAGTTATACACTAGTGCTTCCAGAAGGGGTTTTGATAGGAAAACCCACGCTGAACCTCTTCTGGCAAGGTTTCACAAACAGGAGGAGAATTTTCATGCACTAAAACCTTTGAGAAGAATGCCATGGATATTGGTTGTTGTTGATATGGTTGAGCTCTCCCATTTGGACCTCTTGATCTTATCATCATGGGATATACCCTTGAGATATGGACCTTCCTCCCTATTTTGTGTTGCGTGTGGGGCCTGATTATCTTCTGTATTCAAAGGTATCACTGCATTGGACCAGTAAAATATTCGTTGTAGGGGGTTCTGTGACCTCTTGGGAGCCAACCCCCAGTGGGGGAATTGGGGGTAGCACCCCTAAAGCTAAGAATAGATGTAAAATTTCCTTGTAAAATGTTGTAATTTCGTAGTCAATCTGGGTCGTTCGTTAGGCAGAGATCTGATGGTAGAATTTATGTTTAATTTAGGGTTTTTTCCCCTAGAAGGCAACCCCTCGCTATATGTGAGGGAATTGTATTGCGTCTATGTAGATTGGTATTCTGAGTGAGGAAGAGAGAGGAGATTAAGAGCGAAGAGGGAATTACAGTAGATGTGCTGTAGGTTGTGTCTGTTCAGTTTGCTGGATAATATAAATGGAAGGACTAGCTCTTTCTCTGTGGACGTAGCCCAAACTGGGTGAACCATGTATATCTGTGTCTCTCTTGTTTTATGTGTTTTATGTGTTCATATTTCTGCAATATTTAATGTGTTACATTGCTCTATAGAATATAATTTTCTAACAATTGGTATCAAAGCGGTGTAGGTTTTAACCCCGTACAGAAATTACCTACATACGAATTATAAAACACAAAAAATAAATAATGTGAGAGCAGAACACATAAAACACATATACACAGAGATTTTCCCCTGGATCCCAAAACTGAGACTACCAACTTGATTTTTCATTATGTTCCTTTCAATGTTATAATACATATTCATACATGCCAAAGAATCCAATACCATGGACCAAAAACCATCGTGTCCAATACCATGGACTGAAAACCATCGTGTCCAAAAAACATGTGCGAAAATCATTCACAAAACCATAGGTGGGTTTGCCCAACCTAACATAGGGTACAAAACCAAAATTTTTCGGGGTACTGCCCTAGACCCCATAAAGTGGGGTTACGGGTGCCCCTCAAACCCCGTGTTAACTACGTGGAATGAATATAACACAACCCAACAAGCGGAAGGCCTATTTGGCTAAAAAACTCATAGGAGAGAAGGGTTCCTGGTTTGAGTGGGAGTAATGGCAGAAGATGGTAGGTTTAGCGTAGAAAAATTCAACCGCCAAAACTACCAGTTGTGGAAGATGCAGATGGAAGATTATCTGTATCAGAGAGATTTGTACCAACCATTGAGTAGAGAGACAAAGAAGCTGATGAGTATGAAAGGCATAGAACGGGATATTCTTCATAGAAAGGCACTTGGAACAATACGACTATGCCTAGCAACGTGAGCAGTGTTTAATATTTCAAAGGAAACAACAATAGAGGGTTTAATATCAACACTGGCCAAACTATATGAAAAACACTTGGCCTCAAATAAGGTATTTCTTATGAAGCATTTATTTAATATGAAGATGTCAGAAGGTGAATCTGTTGTTGATCATTTAAATGAATTTAATACAGTTACCAGTCAGTTAAGTTCTGTAGGGGTAACTTTTGATGATAAAGTTAGGCCTCTATTATTTCTGTGCTCATTGCCAGAAAGTTGGAATGGTTTAGTTATGGCCATTAGTAACTCTGTCAAATCAGACAATGGAGATCAATATTGTAGCAAAGAGTTTGATAGGTACTATTCTGAGAATGGAGTTCGCAGAGAGAAGACATTTCCAGGAACACCATAAGAAAATGGTGTGTCATAAAGGATGAACGAGACAATCATGGAGCGTGCAAGGTGCATAAGATTGCATGTAGGATTACCATTACAATTTTGGGCAGATGTTGTAGATACTTTTTTTTATCTAATAAACAGAGGGCCTTCAAATTCTTTAGATGGTGGTATTCCAGAGGAGGCATGAATAGGTAAAAAGGTAAACTATTGTTTTTTAAATAATTTTGGTTTGTGAAGCCTTTGTCCACATTAATAAAGAAAATAGAACAAAGCTTGAGGCAAAATCAAGGAAATGTACCTTTATTAGATATGGTGTTAATGATTTTGGTTATCAATTTTATGATTTTGAAAAACACAAAATCATTAGGAGTAGAGATGTCATATTCAATGGAAAGGTTTTGTATAAGGATGAACTACAAGAAAAGAAACAAGAAAAAGAAAACATAGAATACACAGTGCTTGACGAGATCACAAAAAAGGTGATGGTGCCTAAAAATCATAATAATCAACATTCAGAACAACAACCACAACAACAACAAGCACCTCAAACACCTGAAGTTGGTGTTAGAGGATCTACCAAGATAAGTAGACCCCCCTAATGATACTCTCCTTCATTATATTATGTATTGTTGACTGATTCTGGTGAACCAAAATGGTATGAAGAAGTAGTACAGGTAGAAACTAGGAAGAAGTGGGAGCAAGCCATGAAAGAAGAGATGGTCTCCTTAGCACATAACCAGACTTGGGACTTAGTCAGGTTGCCTGTAGGTAAAAAAAAATTCTAGAATAAATGGGTTTACAAGTTGAAGGAAGAAGATGGAGGTAGAAAAAGGCATAAAGATAGACTTGTGGTGAAAGGGTTTTCACATAAAAAGGGTATATATTTTGATGAGATATTTTCTCCTATTGTTACAATGACTTCAATCGGAACTATTTTAAGTCTAGTAGTATTTGAATATTTGCATCTTGAGCAGTTAGATGTAAAGACAACCTTTCTCCATGGGAATTTGGAGGAACATATATATATGCAACAACCACAAGGATATGAGGTAAAAGGGAAGGATAAACTACTGTGCAGGTTGAAGAAGAGCTTGTATGGCTTAAAAAAGGCTCCAAGGTAGTGGTATCTAAAATTTGACAGGTTTATGTCTGAACAAGGTTATACTAGATGTCACTTTGATCATTATGTTTATCTCAAAAGGAAAAATGATGGAAACTATATTATATTGTTATTGTATGTAGATGACATGCTTGTTGCAAGTTCTAACATGCAGGAAATAAATGTGATGAAAAGAAAATTAGAAAAGTCATTTGCAATGAAGGATTTGGGTGCTGCAAAAAAAATCCTTGGTATGAGAATAACTAGAGATAGGAAGAATCACAACATAACATTGTCTCAAAGCAAGTACATAGAAAAGATGTTGAAAGGGTTTAATATGCAAAATGCAAAACTAGTTAGTATACCTTTGGCTAGCCATTTCAAATTAAGTAAGGAGGAGTGTCCCAAGGCTCAGGAAGAAATGGCTCATATGTCTAAAGTTCCATATGCATCAACAGTTGGAAGCTTAATGTATGCAATGGTCTACACAAGGCCTGATATTGCACATGTAGTGGGAGTTGTAAGCAGGTACATGAACAATCCAAGAAAAGAACATTGGACGGCAACGAAGTAGATTCTCAGGTATTTGAGAGGTACCACAAATTAAGCATTATGATTTGGTGGTTCAAACATTTCTCCACAGGGAAATGTTGATGCAGATATGGCGGGTGATAAAGATAACAGGAGGAGCACAATAGGGTATATGTTTACTGTAGGTGGAACAACTATCAGTTGAGTCCTAAAACTGCAAAGTGTTGTTGCACTCTCAACAACAAAAGCAGAGTATGTTGCTGCTATAGAGGCTAGTAAAGAAATGATTTGGTTACAAAGGTTTCTGGATGAGTTGGATAAGAAGTAGGAGTTGGGCATGTTATACAGTGACAGCCAGAGTGCCATACATCTTGCAAAAAACTCCGCATTTCATTCCAAGTCTAAACATATACAGCTCAAGTACCAATTCATACAGTCAGCGTTGGAAGATGGACAGTTGAAGCTGGAAAAGATACACACCAGCCAGAATCTTGCATGTATGTTAACAAAAGTTGTAGCCAGGGAGAAACTGAGAATCTACTCAGTTTCAATTGGTCTTCAAGTATGATGAAGAAGATGAGAAACATCCAAGTCCAAAGTGGAGCCATAGTCCAGCAAATGAAGCAGTGGTGGAGTTGTTATAATCAGTCTCCAAATGGGATATTATTGGGTGTCGAGCTTTATTATCTTCTGTATTCAAATGTATCGCTACATTCGACTCCAGTTTTAAATGGGGTGGCAACGCCGCCTGTAAAATATTAACTATAGGGGGGGTCGAGGGGGGGCCGGCTGCGACATTTTGGCAGCCCCCTGCTCGCGGGGGGATCGAGGGAAGCGCCCCCGAAGCTAAGAATAGATCTAAAATTGCCTTGTAAAATGTTGTAATTATGTAGTCAATCTAGGCCATTCATTAGGCAGAGATCTGACTGTATTAATTATGTTTAATTTATGGTTTTTTGCCCTAGAAGGAAACCCCTTTCTATATATGATGGAATTTTATTTTGTCTATGTGGATTGGTATTTTGAGTGAGTAAGAGAGAGGAGATCGAGAGTGAAGAGTTAATTACAACAGATATGTTGTAGGTTGTATCTGTTCAGTTTGCTGGATAATATAAATCGGAGGACTAGCTGTTTCTCCATGGATGTAGCCCAAACTAGGTGAACCATGTTTGTCTGTGTCTCTCTTGTTTTATGTGTTTTCTCTATATATATTTCTACAATATTTTATGTGTTCCATTGCTCTGTAATATATAATTTTCTAACATTTTGTGGATCCCTAACTCCGTCTCCCTTCTCATAAATTGACTCCCTTCCACCCCCAAATGGTTGGTCATTGATTGCTGCATCACTATGCTGAGATTATGCTTACATGCTACCCATTATAGGTTGGAGAAGGAGTGCTTAGCGATTCTTTGCTTGGATTTGGACATCCACCAAAAGGAGGTCTCCAACATCAAGGCATACATTGTATGCTTCCCTTTTTAGATTATTAATATATAAATATGATTGGTTTGTAGATTTCTATGGAGTGGTTTCAGAGAGATTGAATTCAGATATTCCATAGTGTTCATCATTCTTATTTGTCGATGTTTCGAGCCTAGACCAAGACTCATCATCCCTAGAGATGATGAGTCTTGGTCTAGGCTCGAAACGTCGACAAATAAGAATGATGAACACTGTGGAATATCCGAATTCAATCTCTTATAAATATGATGTTCAATTTCCATAATTGTGTAAATGTTTATGCTTTTAACTTAATAATTCTTGATCTATTAAGTAGTTTATGTTTTATGTATGCCATATATGCTCTTCTGTCTTCCTTGCATGTACTCGGACATGAAGAACAAGTAAGGAGCGATGCCTGGAGAAAAATATTCCAAGCCATCTTCAAAGGATCGATCGATTAGCATTAGAATGAGATAGGTTTCTCCTTCTCTATGCATCTGTTAAACATAAACTAGGAAAGTGTATGTTAGTTTGTTTAGTTTGTTGCTAGACCCACTCATTAGGCTAGAGGGATCACCTCTATTCACAGAGGGGATTTACCTTCACAACACTAATCTCTGCATTTCTCCTAAAGGTTGTACATGCATCTTCTACCTCAAGAAAATACAAGTTCTTGAATCAAACCTCGATCTGCTTGATTTGTTCAGTGGCTATTTGTCTCTGGAATTATTTATCTTTTTTGAAGATCATATCATAACCACGATCTTCCAAAACTGCTACAGAGATGACATTCCTCTTTAGGCTTGAAATGAACATGATATCTTTTAGTCGAAGAGGGGAGCCCAACTCACTATGAAATGTTACTATACCAATCTCGGTTGCACTATACCTTTCGTTATCCCCAAACTCAATATGCATATGGAGATATTTCTCCTCCAGGTCATTGAAAAAATATCTACACCATGTCATGTGGAACAAGGGACTTGAATCGAGGTAACACACACTCCCCATCATAATGCTAGCCATGCATGTGACCAGAGTGAAGTTTAACTCGAACTATGAAGTTAATGCTTCACCTGCTACTCCTGATGCAGGCTCCTCCTTTCTATACTTTTTGTGTTGACACTTTGTAGAATAGTGCTCGAATTCATGACAATTGAAGCATTTTATTTTGGACAATTCCTTCTTATTTCCACCTTTGTTGGATTCAACCTCTCCTTGGAACTTCTTGCCCTTAGTATTCAATCCTTTTCCAACTAGAGTAAAATCCTCTTTCGCTTATGTGGATGTTACTCCATCTCTGGTATTTCTCCTGATCTCCTCTTGTACCAAATCAAACCATTAGCATTCCCAATTCGGTAATTTCTTCCTCCCATTCACTGAGTCCTAATATCTATGCCAACTTTTTGGAAGGCCTAGGAGAGCTAGGCTTACGAAGCCATCTTATGCAACATTAACACCAACCCCACCAAATTCGTAATGAACTTGTGTAAATTTTCTCAGATACTACACAATATGTCATTCTTCTGCATATTGATATTTCAAAGTTTATCCTTAAGTGCCAATTTGCAATTGTCACTACTATTATTGAACAATTCTTTCAATGCCTTCCACATTGAGAGAGGATTTTCTTTCTCATGGATATTTGAGACAATGTGGCCTCGCACTCCCTCCAAGATTATGCTCCTCACCTTGGCTACATATTTCTTTCATTCGGCTAGGTTCTGTTCATCATTTGAGAATCATTTTGCAATATCTATTTGCCATATTCTAGAAATAAATTGTCATCCAGCACTGCCTCCATGCGATCCTTTTATGCATTGAAATCAGAGCTACCTTTTAAGTCATACTCTATCCTCTTCCCATTTAAGGTCATCTTTCCAGCTTCAAAAAGATACTACTACACTGAACTACAAATTTGAACCTCCTAAGAAACAACTTTGAAATTCCTGGTCTAGTGTGAATCCTGCTCTGATACCATGTAGAAATTATGATGTATATTTGAAACTTCTCATGAAGTTTTAATAAAAATCATAAGACACAAACCTACTCTATTGCTCTACAGAATTCAATTCACAATTTAGAACATCGATGACAAACATGCAATGCTAAATAACGCACATGCACACAATATTTTTCCCGAGGAAATAAATTTTCTAAAAACCCCAATGCTTGCTTGCATTAATTTTATGAATAGAGATGTACTGCAATTTCTTTTCTCAACTGAGCACACCATGCTAGCAAATAACCTATCTCTTTTCTCACTGAGAAGCTTTAACCCAAACTCAGTCAATTTCTGCCTCTTCTTGAGCCCCTATTTCCTTGCACAATTCCAGAGGAAATTAGGCCCATATTATTTAGGAATTTCCTCCAAAATGATTGTGCAATTCCCAAGGTTGATCATTTGACTACATGCAACACCTGTACACTGAATACTAGTCTACAACTGATGTTACACTGCTTTGGAATCTCCACCACAACTAGGGAACTCAAATTCTCTATATGCACTAGCTATTTTTGGCTAATTAATCGGTTAACTCGATGATGACTGAGTTTGACTGAAGTCCCACTGTGCAACTGACCTTCCACTAGTTCCTCCAACAATTAGGACTAGTTTAACTGAAAATAGCTTGAAATATCTTACCTTGATTCCTACAAATTAGCAATCACACATTCTTAACTAAACTCCAACTCCTCTAACTCGAATTTACTAAGCTAATTGAGTGACAAGAACCATGTCACCTCAATTGATTACATCCAAGAACTGTCCACTAATGTGAAAATTATATTTTTTTCCAATTTGACCAAGTGAAAGTAAAATTGAGCTTTATTGCTACATTTTTCAACAATTATTATTATTATAATTATTAATAATAATAATGTAATCTAAAGTTATAATTTAGCTAATTTTTATGATTTTTTAATCTCGGCAATGTGAGATTAGAAGTAAGTGTTTTGATGCCTCCAAATATTGGTCGACATTTAACAACCATTTAATTTATACCGTTGCGCTAGTCTATTAATAAACTCATCATTTTTCTTTCACCCCAACCAACACACCTTCTAACCATTAATATACTAACTCATAATCTCTCCAACCATTTATCAACCAGCCAACAAACTAAAATTCCCTAATCATTGACCAATTTTCTCCTTATTCTCTTAAAAGACATGTTCTAAGGAACTATGCTGCTAATTAGGTGATATTAGATAGCTTAGAGTTTGTGTAACTTAAAAATATAAAATAGTCCATTTGTTTTGCTTTGGTTATTCTTTGAAGTGTTATGGATAGGATTAATCTTTTACTCATCAATTTATTTATTTTAAAACATTTTGAAAATTTCAATTTCAATTTATGATATTGCAAAGTCACTAAGCATTTAATTTTATTCAATTCTACTTCAACTTTTAAATATATGGAATAGCCACATGTTTTTTTTTCTTTTCTTATTGTCTTTTAAATTGTGTGAAGCCTGAGATGACTGCATGCCTAACCTTTGGCTTGAGAAACTGTGACCCAGGGGCATCTAATCCGTCAAAATCACCCAAGGATTGTACCTGATTTGGGCCACACCAACCCTCAACATGACTGGACTTTTTCCTACATATTTTCAAATTGTTGGCCTTCACATCTTAGAGCGCCTTAATAGTACATCCCATCACCATCTATTCTATCCCTAATGGGTTAGTTTTATTTTCTTTTAAATTATACATAAATAATACATTATAAATATTTAATACTTATCTTTAATTTTCATTTCGAATTGCTTATTATTATTATATTCAAATATTTCTACCTATAATTATTATATTCAAATATTTTTAAAGAGGTAGGTATAGGTAGCTCAGTTACTAATGTCATTTGTTTGAAGGTTGTGATTAGGATCATAAAAAGTTTTGTTATTTATGGTCACCGTTTGCATATTAGTATTGTAATGATTTAGCAAAGGTTTTGATTTGTTACTTTATAAAAATACGATAATTTTGAATGGAGTTTTATAAATTTATTTTAATAGGGGAAATTTAAAAAAAAAATTAAGATTTTCTTAGTTATTATTATTATTTTTATTGAATAATGAAAAATATTAAAAAAAGTGATTTTAATTTAAATTAGATTTATGTTGATTTACTTGATTATTAATATTTTTGAAATATATTTATGTCAAAGTAATTGTTTGTGTCTATTTTGCATATTTTAATATTTCTTTCATTTTTAATTTATGTGTGTTATTTCAATGTTAGATTTTACATATATAGAGTTGTAGTTTGGGTTTTACTACTCTCATTGTAATAAGAGATTAATGAAGTGAATATTAATTTTAGGGCTAGATTGTTCTCTGTTGTAGATAATCGCATTTTAAAACTTTTTCAACATTTTTCTCTTTTCATTCACCCCATATCATCATTAGCAATTATGTAGAGAGAAAATTAACATAAACAATTTAGAATAACAATAAGGAACATTAGAGAAGAAAAACATATACAATAGAGACACTAGGATTTAGGTCAGAGACCAAGGAAAAACCCCACAAGGGGAAAACCCTAAAATAAATTCTTCTTCTTCTTAGATATTCATCAAATTTTCAACTGAGATACAATGTACAATAGTAATGAGACACAAGTCAAACACATTAGGCCTCCTAGGGACAACCCTGGATCATACATGATCGTCATAAGATGGAAACAAACATATTTCGCAACGAGGCATTCACAAGTGATCCATAAGACCTCTATTAGGTCTCGTATAAGTCAACATATGAAAACGTGGATGCAACCTCCATATCACTATCACAAGGATAATTATAATTTCCATACATCACTGAAGATATCACTACCATATATCACATTGTCATATCACACTGACATGTCATACAACATTGTCATGAAGAAACTGCCATACATAAGGTTATTTCCATACATCATTGTCATAAGGTCACTGTCATACATCATTGTGACAAGTTCATTGTCATACATTATTATCACCAGGTCATTATCATACATCATTGTCACATGGTCATTTTCATACATTACTCTCACAAGGAATTGTCATACATCATTATCGTGAGAATACAATCATACATCATTGAACTATGGAGCACAAGACTACACTCACACAATCCATAAGCTGACTTATCGAGGGTTCAACCCGCAACCCACTTATCTACAATTTTCTCCTCAAATTGCACAGAACTAGAGCTCTTTCAAGAAACCACTAATAGTCCACAATCACTAGTTTGATACTACACTAAACAATCTCTAAAGCACTCCCAAAACTTCCCTCTTAACTGTCACATGTTTGCCCCTTATTAATAGCACTAGGGAAGAAATAAATTGTTGTTAAATATCCTTATGAAAACCCTCCAACCTTAACAATCCATCAACATAAGAATACAAATCATACCTATTATGAAACTTCAATGCAACTCCAATGCAAAAATGGTTATGGGCACCATTTGTTCGAAATTTTGGCCTAGGTTATAAACCCTTGTGGCTAGGATTACCTCAGGCATATTACAGTATCCTTTTCACTGTGTTAACCTTACTTACAACCCTAAAATTCTTGCGATGTACCATAAGATGACTCAACCTTCTCCTAGAGACATTGTCCTCCATAAACAGGGATCTTGACCCTAGTTTCTTGCACAAAATTTAGGTTCACTTGTGACAGAGATACCACAGAAAGCATATCAACCAAAACCATGCCCATGTCCAGTCCTCCTTGAACTCGGCCTACCCAAAACATAGAGAAAAGGTCATTCATCCTTCTTTTCCACCTCATATTTTCTCTATAGGTCTTGACTACCTAAGATAATATGCCACAAATGTTCGAAGTCTTCCATTAATGATGTTCGAGATGAATGCCAAATGGTGGAGGATAGGGTTAGCTTATATTGTTTTAATCATATGAAGGGACACAACCTTTGGGACAAGCTGACTTGAAACATTTTGAGGCTGATAAGTGAATTTGGAGGGAAAGCATAAATTCAAATTGATAATAAATGGCTTGATATGAAGCCGATATATATACTTTCCCAATTGAATTATGACACATTAAACAATGGTGAGAGGAGAGCCAAATAATAATTTTCCTTTATCCAAATTAAATTCTCTTTTAGGGCATGATGGATTTTCCTTTGGGTAATTGGGTTTCCCTTGGTGAAATCCATCCCATAGCTACTCAAAATTTTGAAAGTAGATTCATTGCTCAATCTTTAAATTAACATATAAAAATTATATAATAAAATTCTAATGAAGTGGGGCCATTCCAAAGTGCTTTGATTTAATATATTGTTTCAGGATACAATCCACAAGAAAAAGTTCTTGCATCTTACTCTTACAAGGGGTAACGTAGCCATGGCAAGGAATCCTACAAGTGTAAGGTTAACAAAGTGCGTTATTTACCAAGCATTATGGTTGACCATTTTGATTAAAGATCCAACCCATGACCTAAAAGGTGTCACATTCTATTCTCCCAAGTGGCTACTTTAATATAACAAGAGATTCTATAGGGAAATATTGATGTAATGAATTCCTTACAAAGCACCTTGATTGGCTATTTTTGTTAAAAATCCAATTCATGAGTAAAAGGTTTTGCATTCTATTCTCACAAATGGTTGTCTGTCACCATAAGAAATTCCACATGCAAACGAATAATGAAATGGGATCCTTGTTAAGTGCCCTATTTTGACATGTTGGTTAAAGATACAATGTACAAGTTCTTGCATTATGACAAGAAATTATCTAATCCAAAATGAGAAATTTTGATGGGAAAAATCATCAATTTCACTTTAGTTCTTATCATGATATTAACATTTCTATCACCCTGATGATGGACTCTATATCTTAAAGTCTGAAACAATGGATTAGATAAAGAATTCCATTCTTCAAGAAATTATCACTTGTGATAATAAATTCAAGCGAGTCCTTACCAAGTGCCCCAATTTGGGATTTTGGTTAACAATCGAATCTACAAATAAATTCCTTACATTTTATAATCACAAGTGATTGTTTAGTCACAAAAAAATTATATAAGAAAAATATAAATGAATTGGGCTCCTTATTAAGTGCCCCTTGATTAAGGATTGAATCCACAAGTAAATGATATTATTTTTTATTACCATAAGTGGTTGTCTAGTCATACTAGGAAATTCCACGAGTAAAATAATAATGAAGTGGATTCCTTTCCAAGCACCCTAATTTGGCATTTTATATTAAGGATCCAATCTATAAGTCAAAAATGTTGTATTTTATTCTTACAAGTGGTTGTTTAGTAACAACAATAAATGGACAAATATGGCCGACAACATGGAATTAGAGGCGGTGGACTTCTCGGAGGAACCTTTTCTGGACAGGGTTATATTCGGTAACCCTAGCTTCGCTGCTAGCTCTCTGACCACACCTTCTCCTTCAACGGCTGCACCGGATCTGCCACAGTACCTGCCTATCGTCTCGCTGCCTAGCCATTGCTCTTCTCAGCCTATTTCTGGAACGGACCCTATCAATACCCCAAATTTTGAGGTTCCTCCACTCTCACCAGGCTCACTTCATTTTATGTCTACACACACTCCCCCTTCACCCTCATTCGATCCAATCTCCTCCACTTTCTTTTCGGCGCCATCAACTATCCCGCCGGAACCCTCTGCTACTTTTCCATCATCTTCGGGAGCTCGTCCTTCCGGCTACATTGAAACACTTGCCGTTAAGGTTAAGCCCTCAAAACCCTCCCCTCTGGAGGGTATCACAAATCCCCTGGTGGACCATCCGTCGGCACCTCGCACTAGCAAGAAAAAATCCAAGTGCATCAAGGCTACGTCTAAGGAAATCACTATCAGGTTCAACGAAACTACGGCTCTAAGCGACCTCATGGTCATGGCTAACACTGTAATGGTAGGGCATGTCTTGGGTAGGGCATACTCGGCTAAACGACTCTCACAATGGGTGAAGGAAATATGGGGTGGTGTACAATTCGATCTTCCTGAAGTACATGTCCTCCCCAGAGGATGGTTCTCTCTCCATTTCTCAAAGGAAAGTCACACGAATCTGGTTCTGGCCAGATACTGGCATATTGAGATGGCCCCGGTCCTTCTCAAAAGATGGAGCCCCCTTTTTGATCCTGAACACGAACAGATCGGAGCCGAACCGATATGGGTGCGCCTGTCGGGCCTCCCACTGCAGTTTTGGGCTGAAGAAGTCTTCATAAGGATCGGGAATGCACTGGGCACCTACCTGGATCATGATCGTACATTTGTCGAATCAAGGAACCGAAACCTAGCGCGAATTCTGGTACATTTAGATACCTGTGATGGACTTGAAGAACAGATCACCCTACATTGGGGAAGATGTATCAGGGTACAGATCCTTGATTACGAAGGAGTCCCTTTCTGTTGTAGGTGATGTCACAAAGTTGGGCACCTCTTCAAAGATTGTCCACTCAGAAAAAAAGCTGAGGAATCTCCAAGGATTACACCGGCACCATCCAGAACGACATCTCCATATACTTCTCGACCTACCTCATCGGGACTGTCCCCAGCGACAACCTCACCTGCGGTCGATCCTGGACTTTGGCAACCCTCTCCGCCAAGGTCCAGGGCTCGCTCGGCAGCTGAAGCTGGTACGGTCTCGGGTACTCCTTCCCTCCCTACTCTTTCTTCTTTTGATGATACGAATGTATGTGGCCCCTCCATTCAGACCTCCATGGTTCAATGTGCAATAACATCCCCCCCACACATTTGTACCACGGGCCCTTCAATTGCCCCTTCCTCCCCCCTGGTTATTTATCCCCGATCTCCCTCGGATTCCTCCCCTCCTCATTCATATTTCCTTCACTCCAGATCTCATGCTAAAGAGCCGCCCATCAATCCTTCGGGTCTGGGCATAGCGGTGCCAGAGGTTGGAACCTTGCCTACCAGGGGTAGAAAATCTCATCTTTCCAAGGCTATTAAGAAAGCAGGGGCAGAGGTTGTAACAGGTCGTCAATCCACCATTGACGGGGTCCTTAGAGCAGGACACACCCCGAGAGGTGTTCCCCCATGAAGTGCCTATCCTTCAATTGCAGAGGATTGGCTAGTTCCTCCAAGAAACTAGCCATGAAGTGACTTATTGAGACTGATCCTATTGATATTATCATGCTTCAAGAGACTCTCTGTTCAACAGATTAGATCACTCGAGCCATGCAAGCCATGACTCCTGGCTGGACCTACTCTGCCCTCGATGCTGTAGGCCGTTCTGGTGGACTGGCCATTGGAGTTAACCCTCGCACTATAAAAGTGGAATCGTCTTGGGGGGGATCTGGATATCTGGGGCTTGACATATTCTCTGCTGAACTGGGCATGAACCTCCGCATAGTCAATGTATATGCCCCCTGCAACCAGAGAGAATCTTTCTGGCAGAAACTCCTCCATCTTACCATTATGAGCGAAGATCAGGTTGTTATCGGAGGAGACCTTGATTTCTCTTTAGGCTTCAGGGAGTCATGGGGATCGACGACACAAATTGACTCCATTACTGATTACATGACTAGTCTACTTGAACAAACAAACTTTGTGTATATCCCCATGCAGAAAGTACTTCCCACTTGGAGAAACAGAAGGGTGGGGGATGCTGCTTTAGCCCGTAGAATTGACAGATTCCTAATGAAGGATTCTCTCCTTCAGTGACTGCAACATTACAAGAAATGGGTTGGTTAGGGAGGATGGTCGGATCACTCAACTATATACCTGAAGATTCAGGGTCTCATCAAGAAGCCTAAAGCCCCTTTCAAATTTAATCATACTTGGCTGAAGGACCCAGCATATATCAAGATGATATCTTATTACTGGATCTCTCACCCAATCAATGGATCAAAAACACTTGCTAAAGGATTCTGCAGAAATCTCACAGAAATTAAACATCTATCTATTTTCTGGGCAAAGGAGAAATAGGCTCGAGACACCTCTCAACTAATCCATATTGAAGCAGAAATATGCTCACTCACAGATGAAAGGGGGTTGGGTTTCATCACAGTAGCAGACAAGAGTAGGTTGATTGAATTGGAGAATCAAAAAGCTAAAATTATCAAAGAGAGAGAGGAATCCATAAGACTAAGGAGCAGGGCATTATGGATTCAAGCTGGGGATGATAATACGAAGTTCTTCCATAGCTTTTCCAAGGGTGGGAAAGTGTCCAATACTATCTGGAATCTCCCCACACCAGAAGGAGAAATGGCTAACTCTTTCAACAAGCTTGCTCACCTGGGCATCTCACACTTCAGGGACCTCTACAAGTGTCCCCGTGAAGTTAATCTACCTGATATCATCAATGTGGCAAATCACTTCCCGAGATTTGTTGAGGAAGATGATGTGGAGGCACTAAATGATCCAGTTACGACAGGGGAGCTTGAAGGAGTATTGAAATGGTTCAAAAAAGATAAGAGCCCAGGACCGGATGGCTGGACCATTGAATTTTATTTAGCCTTTTATGATGTTCTGGGGCAGGATCTTCTGAGAGTGGTGGAGGAGAGCAGAACTACTGGATCCATCTACCATGCCATCAATTCTACCTTCATAGCTCTCATTCCTAAAACTGATGCCCCTGAATCTTTTGATGACTACAGGCCAATCTCTTTGTGCAATTGCCTCTACAAAATCATTTCTAAGACCATTGCCAATCGTCTCAGACCTATCCTCTCCAGGTGCATTGCCCCTCAACAATTTGCTTTCCTTGAATCTAGACAGATTCATGAGGCCATTGGCCTGGCTCAAGAAGCTATTCACTCTATTTGGTCCAAGCACCTGAAAGGTATCCTCCTCAAGACAGATCTCTCAAAAGCCTTTAACAGGGTCAGCTGGCTCTATATCAAAATGATTCTTATCCACCTGGGTTTTCCTCACTCCTTCATCTCTTGGATCATGGCCTGTATCTCCTCCCCTACTTTCAGTATTCTCATAAATGGCTCGGCCTCACCCTTTTTTCACTCTGAAAGGGGCCTGAGACAGGGTTGCCCCCTCTCTCCTCTGCTCTTCCTGCTGGTCATGGAAGGCCTAAGTCGTCTCATAGACTCTGCAAAGCGGTCGGGTGATGTTCAGGGCCTTCGCATTTCCGATATATGCTTCCTCACACATCTTCTCTTCGTGGACGATGTTCTTATCCTACTTGATGGCAGTGTTCGAGACTCTAGGTCTTTTTTGAAGATCCTTCTTCCTTTTTTTGCAGCTACTGGTATGCTCCCTAATTAGTCAAAATCATCTATCACTTGCTCCCGCACTTCGGTACAGGAATCACAGCTGGCTCTTCTGGTTTTTCCCTATAGTGTTCTCCCCCTGGATAGAGGACTCAAATATTTGGGATTCAGGCTAAAACCCACCTGTCAAAGAATTGCTGATTGGGTGTGGTTCGTCGCTAAATTGGAAAAAAGACTCACTGGCTGGAGCTTCAGATACTTATCAAGGGCAGGTAGATTAGTCCTCATTAAGTCCGTCTTAGAGGCAACCCCGGTTTTCTGGATGGCTCTTGCGTGGATTCCAAGGAATATTCTGGGCCGATTGAAGCAACTGTGCAACTGATACCTCTGGAATGGAAATCATGAAAAAAGAATATTTGCTTGGATAAGCTGCCAGAGAATCACCTTGCCCAAAAAATGGGGTGGCTGGGGCCCCAAAGTCCTACCCGACTTCGCTAGGGCACTCGCTGCAAAGATGGGTTGGTTGCTACTAACCAGTCAAAACCTATGGGCTCAAGTATCCTATCACAAATACATTTGGCCTCAGAGAATTTTGGATTGGGCTAGATTAACAACCTGGACAACGAAGGGATGTTCATCGATCTGGAAGGCTCTGATTCACTCCTTTCCTCTCATCCGCGATAATCTAGTCTGGAGAATTAATGATGGATCGTTGGGCAGGATTGGCCTGGATCCATGGATTGGTAGTGGGGGCAGAAACATCCTCAACAGAGATCTCATTTCATTTCTACATGAACGTGACATCCGGAATTTTGCACATATTGCTGATCAACAGCGTTTAGACATTTTTACACAAGCATCGAAATCGGCTCAACAACTTGACCTACCTCCGCAATGGCATCAGGAATGGCGCGATTTTGTTCTTGCATTAAATGAATCCCATATTCGCATAAAACAAGGACCAGACGAACTTGTATGGTGTATGGCAGACAATGGTATCTATGCACCTAAGATTGGGTACAACGCTCTCATTATGCACAGAAAACCTGAACCTTCTCCGACGTGGTGGCGTGACATTTGGAAGCTGAATGCCCCCCCATGCACCAGACTATTTTTCTGGTGTGTCCTCAAAGATATTATCCCCACAGGTGAACATCTTACTCACAGATCCATTTATGGACCATCTTGGTGCTCCTTTTGCAAAGCGGCATCAGAGACAACTGTCCACCTTTTCCTACAATGCCCAGCCATTTGCGCACTATGGAATAACATCTCCTCTCATATTGGTTTTTCTGGGAACTGGAGTGGGGATGATATTACATGTTCGTGGACAGACTGGAATCGCTGCCACCCGGGCTCCAAGCTGCTTAACCTTCCCCTCGTGGTAACCTGGCATATATGGTTGGCTCGGAATCGATATATATTCGAAGATCAGGCTGTGTGTTGGCCCCGAACAGAAGCAAACATTATTGCTGCATATCAAGAACTACCCGACCCCCCTCCCTCTCGAACCAGGACGATCCAGCCACCCCCCATTATCGATAAATCTACTCCTTGGGCCTTCTTCGATGGGGCTGCAAATCAAACTGGCTGTGGGGGTGGTTTTGTTCTGCATATAAATGAACACCATAGATTCTTAGTGAAAATGGGATTCGGCAGAGGTTCAAATAATTATGCAGAACTCTTGGCCATTCGCAATCTAATGCATTTCTCTTTGGATCATCAGTATACAAATCTCAATATTTTCGGGGACTCAATGACTGTTGTAAATTGGATCAATAATGCTACTATATGTCATACTCACACACTCAGCAATATATTATATGATGCACATACTCTCAAGGCAGCATTTAATCATTTCTCCTGTCTCCACATATACAGGGAACATAACAGCGAGGCTGACAAATTATCCAAGGAGGCCGCGATACTACCCAGAGGAGAATGGCTAATAGTGGAGCTACAGGGGTCTGAAGAATACATATATTACCACAGGCCGTACATAGATCAGAGAGAACAGCGGGACAACAGTCCCGGTATCCGGCAGTAATATAGTTTATTGTCATTGTTGATAATTGTTCATAGATATGGATATCATATTTTTGCAAACAGATCCCGCGTGATCTTGAATAGGCAATTAGCCAGACTTATATGTGACTTAACTCTTTCTTTTGTTTATACTCATGATAGAACACCCTGCATGGTAGATTTTGTATGAACAATACAACATATGCAACCTGCATCTACAATATGTAATTTTCTTAATATAATGAAAATTACGGATTTTTCCAGTGGAAAAAAAAAGTAACAACAATAAATATTATAAACAAAATAATAATTAAGTGGGTTCCTTGACAAACTTCTCAATTTGGCATTTTAGTCAAAGATCAAATCCATGAGTAAAAGGTCCCACATTCATTTCTTTTGAGGTTTAATTTAAATTTGTTTCATGTAAGACTTCCAAGCACTTTAAATATGGGGATAAGAGGGACTTCTCAAAGTAAATAAGAACAAGGAACTTAAGAACTCAAGGCCTTTTATTTGTCAATATGGATCTATAGCCAACACATTAGACTAGGGAATTTGGCAAGGTACCCACATCATTATTTCTTTATTCCTTGATAAAGAACCAAGAACTTAAGAACTTTACTAAGGTATCAAATCGGTGATCTTAGAAAATCATCCATTTCATTAATATTTCATACATGTTTTTAGACTATCTAGCATGATTTATAAAGGCCACTTTTAATATGGATCTCAAGGCCTTTTATTTATGGATATGGATCCTTAACTAAAAATCAAAATTGGAGTTTTCATCAAAGTACCTGTAACATCCCCAACCACCCACTGGGGCATACCCATACCCATGTGACCCTTTGTACCCTAGGTTTTGGACAATTTTACAGTTATATGTTATGCATTCTATAATGAAGTGGACTCACCTACATGGATATCATTGAAAAACATTATCATTTAATCTATGATTCACATGTAACATATGAAAAATACATAATTAATTACATCATAATTCAAATTAGCATTATTAATACCACTTGTTTGATAAAAACTGCCAATTAGTTATAGACTTCAAATATTCCTCCCAACATGTTGTACTCTTTGATAACCCCCATTTTAATATATATTATATTAAAATAGTGACCCTTTAGTTTTAAAAAGCCTTTGATTTTATTTCTTAAAAAACAAAAAATTAAAAAACAGAAAATCAATACAAAAAATTATTAATAAAATCCCATAAGGAGAGTTTAATACTTAGATTATTTTTAATTAAAACCCAAGTATTAAACCTTGATTATTAAGAAAAAACCAATTTTAAATAGCCCCCGAGACCAATATCACACTTAGGTTTTAAAAATATTAGAAACATGGGTTATTGAATTAAAAAACAAAATAATCAAACTTTTTTAATTCCCAAAGGTTAAATTCTTTATAACTCCACCATAACCCCACATTGCAAATCAACATAATAAATTGTTCCATGGTTAATTCCCTCTGACCTAATGCGATTGCAATTTGATAAGGCCGGACCCGACGGGGTCATGAACTTCACTTTATAAAGACATCGCATCTGCGGAGATCACAAAAGACCATAGCCGAAATCCCGTGACCTATCCCTTATGCGATTGCGATATAGCCCAGACCCGAGAGAGTCATACACTCCATTTAATAAGCTCCCCGCATTCGGGAAAATCTCAAAAAAGCCACACGTTGACCCCTCTCTGACCCTCTGCAGTTGCGATTGCAATATTTAAATTGGACCCAATCATTGATTTAAACCCATTAAATAAAATATCGCATCTAGAATGATCACAAAAAACCAAAAGCTTAAGTCCATACTCCTCTGCACCACTGATTGCGATATGCAATATAGCCTGAACCCGATGGGATTATACATGCCAATCCATAAATCTCCCACATCTACGCAATAACAAGTTTTCACGGGACTTCAGTCATTCCTCTATCCATTTCGATTGTGATTTGGTCTTGATTGATATATTCAGATTTTTGTCTATTTCGATAGGGATTCTCCCTGCTCAAAATATGACAATAATTCATCCCATCCCAGTTGCAAAGCGATTATGATTATTCTGGGTTCTGCCATCGATTCTCAAGCGATTGCAATTTAGATTTTGGTTAAAATGCTCCCATTTTTTATTATTATAACTTCCTGGTTGCAAAGTGATCGCAATTTAATCAAAACAACCCACCTATTTTTATTCAATTCTATATGAAAATACAATCTCGATTCATGATTTAATTATTCATGGCTTATCCTTCTAGGTATACACAGAGCTCAATAGTGAGAAGGAGATAGTTATGTAGAGGAAAAGACAAATTCATTCCTTAGAATCTATAGAAAGCGAGGATATATAGATCAAATGTCAAGGATAATAAGCCAAAAATGGAAAACTATTTTTATTTTTCATAATTCGAGGAACTTCATTTAATATTTGAGCGCTATGCAAAAACCTGTTATTCTTAAATAATTTTATTATTATTTAAACAGACATGATGGATCAAAGCAAGGGTCCAGAATTTGACAGAGAAATCTTAAGGAAGAATTTGCATTTCTGTATTTCTTCTTGAATATTTGTTTGAATAATTTTTTTTTATCATAGCCACTTTTATCTTTTGCAAAACAGCTTGAGAGTTGTTGTATTTCTGTATTACTTTAAGGCATTGGAGCAAAGGAGGAAAGGTCAAGGCTGCTAATTTATTGAAAGAAAGTGTTTTTGGATACGGGTATTTCTCTCAGTATTTTAAAGCGATTATGTTTTTCCTTTTATTATTTGTAGTTTCTCTCTGATTTGTGTTATATGCATTTATGTAAAACAACATTAGCATAAATTTATTTCTGAATATGTTTAAGTGCTGCAATATTTTAATGGCATGTATATTAAATAGTTAAAAATATTTTCATTGTGATAGAAGCTAATCATAGTTCTTCTAATTAATTTCTTAATTAAAAGAATTAATTTAAATCGTTTTTCAATTGTGAAGTAAATGATTAATTTCTTATTCATCTACTAAGGAAAAATATTCTAGATCACAATCTAGCTGTTAAGAAATAACCTGGGTAATAAGTAGATTATTTTCATATGTTTTATCTTTTATTCATAAACCATTCCAAATCCTTCTTTTCCATCCCATTATAAGCATTTCTTATCCATTTAATCACTTCTCATTCAGAAATTGGTCCCATTAGATCCAATCGGAACCACTACCCCAAATGGAAAAGGATATGTTTAAGGTCTGGACCGGGTGGTTATCCCCCATGTTGGTACAACAAATTTAGAGGCATAAAAATTTTGGTGGTAGAAGGAGGGCCAAGACTATGAATTGTGTAGGAATTTATAGGGTAAGTTCCTTAGATAGAACATTAAAGGACACCGCTCACAAATAGATCACATATTAATACACTAGTATTCTTGACATGGTTAAAACCCTCAAAGAGGGCAACAGTCCATGGCCTGAGCCAACATGACCACTTTAGGCAATTTATTAATAAAAGAAAGAAAATTTACATAAGATTCTCTCATGAATGGTCACCCTACAAATGACCCTCCATACTCTTTAAATATAGATCATGGACCGATCGGGTGTTAAGCCACGGATCAAGTGTCGGTAATACCGAGGAGAGAATGAACCATTAGGTCACTTCATGTCTAGAACATATCGTGACTGTCAGATTCTAAGTTACAAAAGTACATAGTAAAGAAACACAGCTTACCTAACTCTACCCTAGACCATGTTATACTTAACTATTTCCTATGTGTCGGAATATCTGAACATCCCCCCTTAAGAACAAGTTGGGATAGGATTGAAGGATGTAAAAATATGACACAATAGGAGAAGGAAGTAGGCATTAGAGCCTATCCCCCCTTGGTGAAAACTTCCTAAACTCCAACCATAAATTTAAGTTTAGTAAAATTTTCCTCTGTGACAACCTTTGTAAAGATTTCTGCAACTTGATCATTGGTTGAATAATATTGCACTTCAAGAACATGGTCATGAATGACCTTTATGATGAAGTGCATGTGTAGTTTAATGTATTCTATGCATTGATGTTGGACTAGATCGTTGCATAGTTGATTGTTGTTTGTTATCACACCAAAGTGTACTCAGATGTTGTTGTTGAAAGAAAAACTCTGACAAGATCTGACGAAGCCGCAAGACTTCCTTACTAGCTTCTATGGTCCTACGATACTCTGATTCTACTAAAGAAAGAGAAATGGAACTTTGTTTCTTGCAAGCCAATGTAATAGGTCCAAAACCAAGAGTGAAGACATAACCTGCAGTAGACTTCCGATCATCAAGTTCACTAGCCTAATCGGAATCAGTGAAACCAACCAATAGAAGAGATGCTTATGCACTGTAAAGAATCCCAAACTGAAATGTACCTCAAATATAATGAAGTATTCTTTTAGCTGCTTTCCAATGACTTTCATGTGGGTTTTGCATAACCCAAGCAATAAGGCCAACAACAAAGGAATGGTCAGGACGAGTATGGGTTAGATACAAAAGTTTTCCTACAAGTTGATGGTATAAGGTAGCATCAACTTCAGGGGAAGTACAAGTGACTGAAATTTTGGCTCCAGACTGAAAGGGAGAAGGGGCTAGCTTACAATCTTCCATGTGAAAGTGGCGTAGAATATCACAGGCATACTTGGATTGGGAAAGGGAAATACCTTGCTTGGATTGTAAGACTTCAAGACCAAGAAAATAATGCAAGTGTCCTAAGTCTGTCATTTAAAACTTCTTTTTAAGGCTAGACTTCACATGGTTTATAAGGTTTAGATCACTACCAGTAAGGATAAGATAGTCAACATAAAGAACAAGAATTATAAGAGACTCACCCACTTTCTTGGTGTAGACAATATTGTCAGAATGACACCTAGAAAATCTAGTATCCAAAAGAAAGCTATCCATTTTGGCATTCCAAGCCCAAGGGGCTTGCTTGAGACCATAAATGGATTTCTTAAGCTGAAATACAAGGCTGGAGTCCATTTGTACAAATCCAGTAGGTTGTTCCATATAGATTTCTTCATGCAAGTCCCCATGCAAGAAGGCAGATTCAACATCCATTTGATGGACTTCCCATTTGAAAGAGGCAGCAAGGGAAAGAACAAAGTGGATAGAGTTCATTTTGGAAATAGGGGAGAAGGATTCAGTATATTCAATACCTTCAACTTATGAAAAACCCTTAGAAACAAGACGAGCTTTATGTTTATCAACCTTTCCGTTTGGTCCATACTTGTTTCTATAAACCCATTTTCATCTAACAAGTTTTCGTCCCTTTGGAAGAGGAACAAGATCCCATGTATCATTTGCCAATAATCAGCGATATTCTTCATTCATAGCTCTGTCCCAATTTGGATGTCCTGAAGCTTCTGGAAAGATGTTCGGATCATAATTTACTAAATCTTGATCTAGTAAAGAAGAGGCTCTATCGAACTGAGAACGTGTACGTCGTTGATCTGTAGGATTACTTGCAAGAGAACCCACTGCATTCCAAGTAGTACAGACCCATTTTTTAATCTGAGGCGCTGAATGAGGATCCTGAGAAGGTGGGGGAGGATTGTCATCCTCGTTGTCATCATCTGAAGAAGAAATATTTTCTGAAGTAGAAGGGATGGAGAGAGGTGGCACATCCGCTGAAATAGGCTCATAGGCCGATATATTTTTAGCAAAATTTACACCTCTTCTAATCATAAAATTTTTGGACTTAGGTGGAATAAGTCTATATCTTTTGACATCTTCATAATATCCAACAAAAATACTTTTTTCATTCTTAGGTTCTAAAGCTTTATGTTTTTCATCTAGAATATGGGCCCATGCTTCACTTCCAAAACCACAAAAGTGACTTACATTTGCTTGAATTGAGATCCATGCTTCTTCTGGAGTGATATTCTTTAAAACCTTAGTAGGAGTGTGATTTAATATGTAATTTTCACAGTTAGTTTCTCCTCCCCTATAATTAAGACTAAGTCCTTTAGATTGAAGCATACAATTACCTATTTCCTTTAAGGTGTGATTCTTCCTTTTAGCTATACCATTTTGTTATGGAGTATATCGAACAACATATTGCATTTGAATTCCATTCTTAGTGAAAAAGTTGATGAATTTGTTGTTAGCATATTGTCTGGCATTATCAGATCTTAGCTTAAGAATTTGATGTGCAGATTGTTTTTCAACAAAGGCCTTAAAGGCCAAGAACATGTTAAATACTTCACTCTTGAGATTTAAGAAGTATACCCAAGTGCATCTAGAGAAATCATCAATGAAAGTTAAGAACTACTTGTAGCTAGAGAATGAAACAACTAGAAGTGGACCACATAAATCACTATGCACAAGCTGTAAAGGGGTTGAGGCATGCCAAGAGGCACATTTTTCAAAATTATCCCGATGATGTTTTCTAAGTACACATATAGAACAGACACCATTTCTGCAAGATACCATACGAAGACTTGTCACTATATTTTATTTACATAGATTTTGAAGGGAGTGATAGTTTAAATGAGCAAATCTCTCATGCCAAAGTTTGCTCACTTCATCATTATGAGAAAAAAATACTGAGGGAAGTTTTGATGGCCCAAAGTTCTTAAAATTATACAACCTTGTAGAATCATCAACAATTCCAGTAGCTGAAATATGTGTAGGATCTCTTAGGTCCTTAATTACAACATCGTGAGGTGAAAAATCAACGATTTCACCTTCACCTGAATGAGTTATCTGATATACAAATAGAAGCTTGCAGGATATTGTTGGAACACATAGTACATCATTAAATTGACCATTTTCTAGATGAATAGTTCCAGTCCCTACAACACTAAGAGATCTATCATCACCAACATATATAGTTTTTGTGTTACAATCATTTAAAGAAGAAAACATGGCTTTGTTTTTGGCCATGTGATAAGAAGCTACAAAATCAATGATCCACTCATGAGAATGAGAAGAAGAAGATACAATTAGTGCATAACTAGAAAAAGATGCTTGAAAACCACATGCAGAAAGTGTTATTCTTGAAGATGAAGTTGAAGTTGAAGAGTGCCCCAAATGGTTGTTATGCTTCTTCATTGCTGCTTCCAAGGCTTCCATCTTATTAAAGCATTTGGATTTGAAGTGACCATCTCAATTACAAAAGTTGCAATGTCTATCAGTCTTCTCCCCTTTGCTTTTATTTTCCTTGACATTTTGTTGAATTGATTTTTCATTTTGAGAATGAAATTTCTTAGGATCATTCTTTTTAGGATACTACTTCTTAACATTCTTTGAATTTGGTTGTTGTTGGGTGGCTAAGGATTTTTTAGAAGAGTTTCCAAGATTAAGAAGACCAATATGTAAGAGTTTTTCTTGTTCTTTTATTAAAGAATCACAACAGACATCAAAAAATGGAGACTTGTAATCTTGTCCTTGAGAAATAAAGGCTTCTCTAGTAGAATGGAAGGTGGAAGCAAACACAGAGTAGGATGGTCCCAACTTAGTAAGAATGGAATAGATAAGGCTACCATATTTTTTCTTAACCTTAAAACCTTCCGAGAGAAGTCTAAGGGTCTTGAACTTGGACAAAAAATCTTCAATGGAAGAAAAATTATTGGGGTCCAGTGTAAGAAACTCATTTTTGAGTTGATGGGCTCCAATTTCATTTTTAATTCCAAAAACTTTAGTGAGTTATTTCATTTCTTCATTAGGGGTATCAAGTTGTGCGATATGGAATCTAAGGTCTGGGGAAATAGAGATCCCTATTTACCCACTTGCTTGATCTTACGTATTTTCCCATTTGGCTACCTTATCTTCATCCTTAGGTTTAATTTCTTGGCCTGAGGGTATTCTATAAAGACCTTTACTTCTAAGTAAATTGACAATGTAGTACCACCATTGGAAGTAGTTGGTGTTGTCGAGAATAACTTGGCATGGACTTTTCATTTTAATAGAAACTAAAGCTGTAGATGTTGAAACTAAGTGTTCCAATGGAAAGACCTCAAAAAATTAGGCCAATTAAAAAAAAACTGCTCTGAAAACGGCTTCCTGATGAAGAAGTTATGGTGTTTTGCAGAGAAGTTGTTGAAGATGCCGACGAAGTGTGTGAATGTACGGAAGTGAATGATAATGCTATATTTTAAAAGAAAACCCCCATTTCCAAATTTCATCTAATTATGTCACTTTAAAAAAGATTTTATGTGACCCACTATTATAAATAGTGAAAGTCACTTTTACAATGGTACTTTATCAACTACTCATGAAATTGTAACTTAAATAAAAGATGAAGAGACTTTAGAATTATAAGCGACTCACCTTTTAAGGAACTAGATTATTCTTGAGGCTTCTTCTAGCTTATTCCCAAGTTCGGCTCTAATCCTTTGAATTGCCTCACCAGCCTCTTTGAGAAAATCGTTCTGCTAAAATATCACCTGTATAGATGGCCAAATATCATTGACTGAGTCAATGATATTGGCTCATAAAATTTGTTCTGCTTGGGCTAGTGGCTATTTCAGTGTCGATTCCTTCTCTAACTTATGTAACCTTTCATTTAACCTTTTTGATTTATGTGTTCCATTCTTATGCATGATTTGAGCCAATTTCTTTTCATCCTTTAGAATTTATATTTATTCTTTAAGTCTATTTATATCATTTTTTTGGATGGACATATCTTCCATGGCCTTCATTAGTTTGCTTGCTTCATCACTGAGATGTACAACTGTTGTTGTTGAACCTGTTGTTGATGTCGTTGCTGATGTAGTGGGAAGTGTTGTAGCTACTAGAGTTGCTATGGTCGGTGAGGTTGCCAAAATAGAAGGAACTGTTGTAGTAACTATAGGAATAACAGTTGCAATAGCTGCTTCCATGCTGGCCTATTTCTCATGTACTAACTTATCCATTTCATTCTCCATTTCTTTCAATTGAGCATTTAGATGAAGAATGCCATCCATCATCTCATCGTTTTGGCATTGATTCTCTAGAAATTACTTGGTTTGTGGATGTTCAGAAGGAGACAATTTTAGTTTCTTCTTCAATGCAACAATGTCTTAATTTTTCTTTTTTATGATCTGTTCTACTTCTTTGATGTCATTTGGATTATATCCAATCTCAATAACCAATTCTTCTAGTGATTTAATTATTTTATCCTTTGATTGTGAGGATGCCTTCTCTAACTTAAACTGTGCTGTGATATTTTCTAGAGAATTTTTAAGCTTTTGTACACTCATAGCTTTATTGGTCATTATTGAGTATATCATTTCTCCTGCTTGCTTATGAAATTCAATCTGATCTATAGGATGAACATTCTTGGCAAAAACTTCAAATTTTTTCTTATTGTAATATATTGATGACTTAGGTTGTTGTACTGTAGGCTGGAAAAGGATCATCTGCATTTCCCCTATTTTAATGTAAAAAGATGAAAGTAACCTATTCCAATTACTAGGAGTCTGCTTGAAATACTGGCATAGGTTTTAGCTTTAAATGCCTCATTTCTCATCTTGATTTCTTTATACTTCTCGTTTATATCTTTTTCTTTATCCACTGGTTTGTTGGATGAAGTGACTTCAATACTAAGTTGTTTGTGAATAATCTGAGTATTAGAGGTTGAAGGCTAATGATTTTCCTCTGAAAATGTTGGAGTTGTACTTTCTCTGACCACTATATTTGTATAAATGATTTGAACTGTCTCAACTGTCTCTTCTTGCTCATTTATAGGATTTAGCTTGGGCTTCTTCCTGTACATGATTTCAAATCTGTCATCTATTGTATCCTTATTTGAGCAAGAACCTTATTTTCTAATCCTTTTTACATTTCTGTCCTATAGGGCTAGAGTATGTACAATGGAACTGGTATCCATCTGTTTCTCCATATCTATCAAGGTGTTTTCCAACCACTCTGATTGGTTGGCATATTTTTCAATCTCTGGCATGGACTCATGCATAAAAGGGGTTAATTTAAATTTGAGTCTTAGCTTGTTTGTGACTCCTAAAGGATCATACTACCATTTGAAACTATTGATGAACTTCATTTCCTGTAAACATTTTTTAGCTTCTTCTCGAGCTTCCCTATTATTTCATATAAAAGGACCAAGCTATTTTTTTATTTTGAACTGTATTTTCTTCCTGGCTCATAGAAAATCCACATGATCTGAATTTATAATCTGCCTGATATACTCTAATGCAAATATTCTCATGTGGAGATACTTGGGTAGCTTATAGGGAGTGAGATGACATCCATACACCCTAATTTCAGTGTGGTCTTGGTATAAATACTAGTCTCCTATTCTACTATTTTTAGACAACTGTAAAACTCTCTTTATCTCATCACTGATCCTGGATTGATTGCTACTTCTTAGCATATAACAACTAGGTGAACAAAGGAATCAATGAACTCCTTGTAGCTGAAAACAGTGGAATATTTTTGGATCAAGGGTGTCCAAAAGATAATAGACCTAGGATTTCCCTTAGTGTCTAGCTTTTTGATGTTGACTAGAAACCTGTCTGATTGGAAATATAGAAACATATGGAAGAATACTCAAGATTATTTGAATACTCTTTCATCTGGAAATCTGATCAATTGGTCATGGATTCTGTCTGCTAAGAACTTGGCAAAATTGAAAACTGTAGCAGGAGGCTTGCCTGGGCAAAAAATAGAAAGGAAAGAAAGTATAGGCTCATATACATGCTCATCAGTGGTATATCCTAGAATACAAGACATCATGGTTACAATTTTTCTTGCCCTCTCAGAGAAAATGGTGGAAAAGTAAGGGGGACTATCTACAAGGATATGAGGCTCTTCTAAGATGAAAGTTTGGAAAATTTGAGATATTTTGGGAAGGTCTAGCTTTAGGTACAATTCAAGTAGGTTTTCAGTATAAAATGGGGTTTCATTAGGATTTGGATGGATTTGCAACATCTCTTTATTGACTCTGTAGTGATTTTGAATAAAATGTGTTGTTTGGGAGAGACTATGGCTCTTTGACTTGGGATATAGTAGAGTTTGCATAGGTGGATGATTTCAGGGAACTGGTATACCTGTGGGAACAAGTATTTGGGAAAATTAGACTCCCATAACTGGATATCATCACTGTGGTTGAGGAATTTGTCTTTAATCCAGTAGTGGAGCTTTAATACATGGCTAGGAGAGGCTATGTCTTTGATTTGGAAATCTCTGCCGGCCAATGGGAGGTGTTCAATGCTCAAGTGAGGGGTTTCTAGGGGTTTTGCATTCAAAATGCTCCAGGAAGCCATAGTTTTGATCATTTTATTGAATTAATTACGAACTGACTTGAGGAGTAATCTTAGGACCTTTGGAATAGTGCAAAAGGTGATTACCGTCTACAACCAACGGTTTGGGATGCAATAGTGGCTTGCTTTTAGGTTGGAGAGGCTTTTAATTGGTTTAGTTTATTAATTCTTTCAAAAATGTTGTGCAAAGCTTTAAGTACAGGGCCTTTCTGGTACTTTCAGGAATACTTGGAAAACAAAGATTTCGTATGCAGAAGGTTTATGTGGGAGTAGCGGAGGCTTTATGAGGCTTCAATTGTGTTTGTGCTGCTTCAAATTGGAGTTTGCAACGTCTTCTGGTAGTCAAGTTTGAATTGTGGTTGAAAAACATATCAAAATGGTTGAGGAGTTTTCCTGGCACTTTGGAATTGGTCAGTAGAGGTTCTTGGCAATGTAATAATAGTGAAAATGGTAAAAAGGGCAATTTTTTGGTTTTTAACCACTAGTGGTTAACCTTTGGGTGCAAAATTAATGTTTGAATAGTTGACAGTTTCATCCTATGCGGGGAGGCGGTATTATGTCTTATCGCACCGCCTTTTAGTGTAGGGTGGTATTTTCAAAGGATGTGATACAATGTGGGGCTACCACGTAACAAAAAGGTTATCGGGAAAAACCACGAATCTCGTGTGCTTTTGGGATGCTAAAAAACAGATTTTGGAGCATGTGACATGGGATGTGGGCTGTCAATTTGGAGGTGGGTGATCGAAGGGTTATCATGTGGCAGAGTTATGAAGGATGAGTGGGGGATTGATTGGCGAGGCCCAGGGATAAGTGGTGCATCAGGTTAAGTATATACAAAGGTTTTGTGAGGGTTGGGGAGTTATAAAGTGGGGGGCTTGAAATATATAAAGTGGGACTATAGGTTAGAATAACATAAGGGTTGAGTTTAGAGGGTATTGAGGAGGGTTTTTCAATAGGGCCCAATACATTTAACTTTTTAAACTTAGGATAAAGGGGTTTTAGTGGGTTTACGAGCGAAAATGAAATGAAATAAGGGGAAAGGTAAAATGAAGGGGTAGGGATATTGTTACAAGGGGAAATGAAGAGGGAAGGGTCCTTTGGAAACCAAGAAGGGGAAAAAAATATTAGGGAATGAAAAGTAATGAAGTGGTAATGAAGGGAAATTAATAAACTAGACATGTATGGGTTTAGTGAAATGAGAGGAAATTAGTTAATAAGCTTTAGTATTCAGGCCCAAAATTATATAGAACTTTTAGGGTAAATATCCAAAGTAATATATGACTTTTGTGAATGTCCTTTTTCTTTGATAATTCCTCCTGCACATGAAACATAGGATTAAGCATAATGAAGGTGCATTTGCGCTTGCAACCTTATGCATTCCAAAACCTCTTTTACCTACCATTTATTTACCCTAGCATTTTCTCTTCATTACTTGGGTACATTTGAGCTTGTTGAGCCTTTATTTCTTTTTCTTTGATAAGAAAACTATCTAATTATAATCTTATAACTTCCAATGGATTAGATTAAACTATTGAGCTCATTATTATTCTCTAACTAACTACTCATCTGCCAAGATTAAACAGTTTGGCTAAATCTTTATTCTTTATCTACCAACTTGAAATTTAAAGCATGAATGAGTCAAGATTAATTATTTGACCATCATGGATTGTGGAAATTTTGACAAGCCGCACACAATCTTATTTTGCAAGGTAAAGAAAAAAGTAGTGGGATTTGAATTTGCATCACTTTCAGAATCTATTTTTTATCTCTTTTTTGGTGGGATTCATATTTTATTTTCTTTTTTGATCCTTTTCTTTTAGGACTTACCCTCTTTACATTTTTTATTTTTAATATGGGAAAACATTTTGCAAAAAGAAAAAGTATGTACAATATCACAATACTAATCATATCTAATTCAAAGTTATGAATCCTATTATTATAGGACCCTAACACCTCTCAAACATTTGTTAAATTAATAATTAAAATAGATATATTTTAATATATTCTTAGAACAACTATAAAATATCTCATCTCCACTACCAACTTACCAAATTATCCTTTCCATCTTTTTTTCCATATTTAAAATATGCCATTATATATTGGATGAAAAATAAATAAGATCATAATTCCTTTAATTAATTTAACATTTATCCTTGATAAGCTCACTCTCAACTTCTTTCCATTATTTTTAAATCTATTTCATTATATTTAAATCTATGGAAAAAAACCACACAGAATCAACTAATTTACATTCTAAAAATTTGTTATTTATGTATATAAATAAACCCTAAATTACGAAGATTCTGGTCCAGTCCCATTACTAGCATATTCATTGAAGTAAGAGATATTTTAGTGCCTCTTTATCGTTTCTTATGTCCTTTCTGTACAATTCTTGCATTTTCTTATTATGACCAGCCTTTCCATCGGTAAAACCTTCACCCAGTTATAACACCATGGAACCCTCACAATCATTGTCACCACCATAGTTGCATGGTAATCCTTCTCTTATCCTTACCAATAAAGCTCCCCAGGATCACGTAGCCGCTAAGTCTTTACCTACACACTTTGGATTTCACCCACCCTTCACCGCTTACTCCCAAAGACCACCCTCCTTGTCTGGTTAAGAACCAATAGCTCTTCAAGCTGGTACATGATTGACATGAGCAATGGTTGGATTTGATAGAAAATTTGACAGGTACCCTATTCCTTGAGAAATTTCATTTGAATGATAGTTTTTCGTAACTATAGTTTTCTTTCTTTAACTATCTTGCCTAATTCTAAAGACAAAATGATCTTTATGGAATTGATTCATTGCCCTAAACATAATAGAGTTGAGCTCCAAGTTGAATACATCAAATAAGGATGTGTTTGAGGATCAACTTTTTCATGACAGAATGAATGAAAGCATAGAGAGGTGAAGCGGATAATATTTTATTATAAGTCAAGCTAAAATATAAAATAAAAGATCTCTCTCTCTCTCTCTCTCTATATATATATATATATATATATATATACATATATATATATATATATATATATATATATATATATATATATAATATTTTACATGATTTGTGTGTTAATTATTTTTAAAAATGGATAGTATTTACTTTATAATTTAGATTATTTGAATATTTATTAGATAGTTATTATCTAAATTATATATATATATATATATATATATATATATATATATATATATATATATATATATATATATATATATATATATATATATATATATATATATATATATATATATATATATATATATATATATATGGCTTGAGTTAGGACGCCTTTACAACTTGATGGGCTAGGGTTTTTCACTGACAATATCGATAGCACCTGTGAGAGCTCTTGCGACTCTATTGGAAGTCACTACCCCTCATCTATGACCATGTAAGATGGCATATGTCAGGAGGGAGGCACTCACCCCTCCTACCACAATATATTAATGGATGACTTTTGCAACGTGACAATGGATAACCACAATCCCTCATTTGGTCCAACTCAAGCCAGCCCGAAAGAAGCAGAACAACCTTCAAGAAAACACACTAGTTTTGGGGGCTTCCTAGCATAACAAGGCTCATAACCAATACCTCCCGAAAGTAGCTCAAAACCCCATATATGAAGTTAGGTTTGGAACAGTTGTATGGGTTATCAAGCACATGCAAGATCACACCTTGATTTGTAAGTATGTGGGAATTTGGCCAAATGAAAAAGATCTCACTACATGGATAAAAAACAATTGGAAACCAAAGGGTCATGTAGAGCTCTAGCTAGGTGCCAAAGGGTCTTCATTGTGGTTTCACTAACTTGGTGGATTAAATGAGGGTCTTTGAAAATGGCCCTTAATTTTTCCATAATGCATGCCTCTTCATTAGGTTTTGGGAACCACCATACATCCTAACAATAAGTTCTTGTTAGCACCAATCTAGGTTAGTTTATACTCCCTCCCCATTGAGTATTGGGAAGAAAACATCTTACAGGATCTAAGCAACATGATTGGATCCTTCGTAAAAATATTAGAAGTGGCGAAAAATCGAAGGTACATTGCTTATGCACATATTTTTGTTTATATGAATATAACTCAACAACTACTACAATTGATTGAAATATCCTTTCAAAATGAGGATATCACTCAATCATTGGACTCTGAACACGTATTATTCAGATTCCAAAGATGTCACAAATATTAACACTTTTTCAAGGAGTGCCCTCTAAACCAGCCAAAAATTCCTTAACAAACAAGTACAAGTGTCGACTCATATGGTTCTCAAGATCCACTTTCTAAGAGGTGACAACAAAGAGCACCACATGTAACAAATAAGGTTGCTCCCTATTCCAACAACCGATACAATGCCATCAAAACCCTAAGTCCAGAAGAAGAAGTTTTATACTCTTCCTCTAATGCTATGGATGCCTAACAAACTCCTCCCATGGATTCTTGCACAAAGAAAAGAAAGAACCCTGAAAATCAAAAAGTTGATCACACGGAAACGAAGGATCCATAGGAAAAGCCACATCATATCACTTAGGAAGAATATGGATTCAACAATCAATAATCCAGATCACATGGACACTAATGTAATCATCCTTTCGGTGATTTTGGATGAGTGTAAAACCCACAACCTCACTATTTTTTCCGAGGCACGACTGGAGCTCTTTCAACATTCATATAACAGACCAAAGGATTTACTTGAATCACTTAGTCCCAGTCAAACAGATATATGCCCCTAGCAACATTATCAATCTTTAAAGAACCATAATCCAACTTAAAGGAAGAGGCAAAGAGGGGATGCAAAAGTAAGAAATAATTGTTTCAGTGAGCCGGACAATATATAGTGAACATTGGTAAATTTCATCTTCTCTCTTAGGTATTCTCCCTCCGAACCCTTTCCTAAATGAAGCTCATATCCTAGAATATACAAGGCCATAATTATAAAGGAAAGAAAGGGGCCCTTTGAGATTGGATGATGAGAGAACAACCCAATAAAGTTATCCTTCAAGAAACTAAATTCTCCTATGAGCCACTAGATGAAATTGTAGCAAAATATCGGAGGCATTGCAATTCCATAGCCTTTGGCACTATAATATTTGTGGGTAGTATTAGAATCTTGTTGAACCCAATAGAAGTTGGAGTTTCTGATTGGTTTGTGGCATCTCAAATTCTAGCAGGGTGATTCACACCTCTTGGATAAGAGATTTAAGGATACCTATTTATGATTTATGGGCCTCACCTTCTAGCGAAGAACTACCAATTCCTGAACTCGTTATTGCAACTTAGAAATCTCTTTCAGAGGTATTTTTGTCTCACCAGGGGTGACTTCAACATAATGTGATCACTAGAATAAAATAAACGATGGGTTTGTACGTTAGACATAGATTACCATATTTTTCAAGACACCTTCAACTCCACGTGCTTGGTGGACATTCCTACCATCAATGGACTACACACTTGGAATAATTGATAAGGATGTAAGCATCAAATAGCTTGTCGCCTAGATCATTTTTTATTTCTGAATATTATTTAGCTAAATATGCTTTTACGAAAGCCTCTATTCTTCCCTGCATGGGTTTGAATCCCCAGTCCATTTTCCTGGAATTGGATGTCAAAACTAGTCCCAACAATAGACCGTTCAAGTTTGAGGGTTTCTAGCTACATGATCCTTCATACATTAGAAAAGCTAGAGAATTGTGGCAGAAATTTGAAATTCAAAATCACTCCCTAATGTACATATTTTAGTAGAAACTTAAGGCCCTCAAAGCCCAAATTAAAAAATGGAACAAGGAGGAATTTGGGGATATCCTCCATGCCAAAAATTAGTTGGAAACATAGATGGAATGCATATAATACAAAATGGTTTTAGAGTGGAAAATAGAAGCACTGGTGCAACATGAGGGGATCATTCTAGCTCAACTTTAAGATGGGAGAAAACATGAGGAAGTACTCTGGAAACAAAAATCCAAAATTAATTGGCTTAAAGAAAGGGAGAAAAGCACCATGTTCTTCTATCGGTCAATGCCCCAACACTACAATTATAACCAAATTTTATCCCTACTTAATAGTTCTGGGAAAAATCTCACTGACCATAAAGATCTATAGGCAAGATTGACCAACTAATACAACACACTCATGAGGGAACCAACCCAAAACTAGATCGCAACCGTTGGTAAGATAGTCTCTCATATTCCCTATCAGGTCAACCCATATCACAATGCTCCTCTAATGATGAAAATTAATCTACAAAATGTCTGAGAGGTGGTAATAAGTATGCCTAAAAAACAAAGTTCTAGGCCTATATGGATTCATCACTGATTTCTTCCAAGCATGTTGGTCATTCCTAGGACTTGAAATCCTTGACGTTATGGAGGAATCGAAAAAGAAAATATCACTCCTTCCTGCCCTTAATGCTACCTTTCTTACCCTTATCCCTAAAACAACATAAATCCTTAGATCTAAGCAATTTTCTCCCCATCGTCCTCTACAATTTCATTTACAAGATAATCTCCAAAATAATCACTAATCATTTGAAACTTCCTCTCATTTTCCTCATATCGAAGGAAAAATTTAGGTACATGGAGGGGAAACCAAATCCTTGATGGTATAATTGTATCTCATGAGTTTATCCACTCTTTGGTAAAGATCAAGAAAGTTGGCATGGTTATCAATCTTGACTTCTCTAAATCCTTTGACAAGATATGCTAATATTACTTGCACCACTCCCTAAAAGCCTTTGGTTTCTTAGAAGACTAGTTGGAATGGATTGGGCCTCTATTTTCCTCACCATTTTTCTCCATCCTCCTTAATGGTTTGCAAGGGGACCCCTAATCCCCCTTCCTCTTCATTCTTATTTTGGAAGGAAGAGGTTTTTCTCTCAAAGCAAGTTGAAGGCATGGCTCTCTCACTAGCATTTGACTAATAAACTCCATGGAGCCTATCACTTACCAAAAATTTGTAGATGAGACCATGCTTATGGATGAGACCTCCATAAAATAATATAGAGCTCCCAAAAAGATATTAGACAAGTTCATGCTTTCATTTGGTACCTTCATCAACCCTCCTAAATCTCATATTATTTCTAATACCCACCCTGCAATCCAGGCCCATATATTGAGACTTATGAGGTTCCGTTAATCCACTCTCCCCATCATTTACCTTAGAGCCCCCCCACAGATAACTCCCTTAAAATTATCCATTTGCAAGATCTCCTTCACAAACTTTCGAGCAAGCTAAACAACTAGACCTTTTGTGCCTCAAATATTGTTGGCCACATAATGCTCCTCAAATTTGTTTTATGGGAATATTTTATCGATATAATCTCAATTATTTTAGCCCCCAAGGGAGTATTTTGCTCCATCATAAACATATATAGGACCTTTCTTTCAGGTGCAGAAACCAGAGAATGAAAGTGGGCTCTTCTTTTCTAGGAGAAGCTATTATTACCTAAAAACAAAGGTTGTCCTAGGCTCATATAAGAAATTTAGCAATGTTGTGGCAAAATTCTTTGTTGCGCCAAAACCCCCAAGCCTAATATTTCTAAATATGAGGTCCTATCCATCAAGTGTCTTAACAATAACCCCTGCATTCTTATCCTCAATGCTGGTAAAGGAAATGCTACTATCATTATGAACACCACCGACTATGTATCTAAATTACTTGACATTCTTTCTTCTTCTTCTTGAAAAATCCTTCCCAAAACCCAAAATGCTCACATTCAAGTCACCATGGAAATTGAATATGATAAATCCCTTCCTTTCTTAGATGTCCTTACTACCCACCATCCTTATGGATCTCTAACCCATCTGGTCTATAGAAATAAGACCCATAGTAATCTTTATCTTCATTCCCATTCTCGCTGCGACCCATAAAAAAATTCAGTTGTTCTAAAACTCTTACCTCTCAATCCCTTAAAATATATACTCCCTAATTCCTTCCCCTAGGAAAAGCCCACCTGATTCAAGTTTTCATAGCCATTGGCTACACATCCTCTCAAATCAATAAATAATTTCAGGCCACCTCTAGCCCTAAATCAAACCAATCTATTTCCTCTCCTCCCATGGCCAAGTCTGTCTCTTGTACGTAATAGGAACCACCAATCTCATGGCTAAGATATTGTCAAAAAGGAACATAAAAAACATATTTAAACCTCATAAAACTTTGAAGTAAATGTTCTAGTCAATCAAAGATAAGTCTAACCCTAGGTTAGGTTCACATTTTACCAAATTCCTTGTTCCTATGAGAAGTATTACATTGGATATACAGTTTTCCCCTTCAAATCCCACCTCAAAGAACATATAGTTGATACCACCTATCATCGGCTATCAAAATTTTCCATTATTGAGCACTCTTTTAATTCCAAACACCTCATTTTATTTTATCAATCTAAAATACTTACTTTTTTCTCTTTTTATAACACTCAAATCATTTTGGAAGCTCTTGAGTCAAGCAACACCGAAAAAACTTCAATAGGGAAGATGGTTATAACCTAAGCCAATCTTGGAAATCAGTCATCCATCAACTCACTCATTGAGTTGTTTTTCCTCCCCCCTTGTTCTCTCAATCTTCTTATCCTTTTTACTTTTTGTCCTTCTTCTTTTTCTTTTTATTTCCTTATTTCTCCCTTTATCCCCCACCCCCCCGGCTCTTCCATCTTTGATTTGTCCCTTCCAAAAAATTTAGTCATTTTTTTTTTTAATCTTTAAAATTTATCAATCTAGTTCTCTTATTATACTCATATTTTTTCCTCTTTTATACATATAGTATTCAACTCTCCTTTCAACGTCATTTTAATTAAAATTCCCTTTTCATCTTTCATGGTGCTTTATTCATTCAAGCCCCCCCTTCATTTATTTCTTTAATCCTTTGTCCTTATTCTTGTACACAATTTTCTTCTAAAGATTCTATACAACATGAACAACTTTGAAAATATACACTCACCGTGAATATGATGATATAAGCTAACAATGTGTCTATTATATAAGTTCTCCTACATGTTAATTTCAATGGATTTTGGGACATTGTAATATCCTTTTCTAAATATGTTAATAATACTTAAAGATTTTGTAGGGACATTTTGTCAAACACATGGAAAGCATACATTTTTCAAACAGTTTGCAACACTTCGTCAAGTTCTTGTGCCAATGACTATAACAGGGGTAATTTCTTAAACATTTGCACATATAATATAACAAGGAACAACCCTCATTCAACAAATAGACTTAATTAAACCAGAAACAACTCAACCAAATTTATTAATTGGGAACCATGGAATTACATAATAAAAACATATGTGGAACTGTGAGATTTCTCCAACAGAGCCATAAATTGGTTGTAGAAGATAATGAGAAACATTCTTGTAGAATTTTCCATACAATTATAGTGCTAAGACGGTTATAGGTACTGAGAGTATACTTGTCTAAGAATGAAAATTATGTCCAAAGAATGTTGGCTACAACATGATTAATCTCCTCAAATTTAATCAGTGTTTTAGATAAACTATCCTTTCCAAATATAAACTCAAACTTGTATCTAGAGAGTCTAAAAAATTCTACTCAACATGCATAGTTACTCACGAAAAAATAAAAATTCAGCCAAAATATTTATTCATTTTTTTTGTAATTCATTTAAACTCTGATTTTCAACCCTCTTATGGAAAATTCACTTGTCCTGCATAATATTCACAACGTAGAGGTAAACTCAAATTGTGATAAACCACTTCTTTGTCCCATAAATTGAATAGTATAGAAAAAAATTAGCCCCATGAGATATCACAATGAAACCCCCAGCCTCTTCTTCACTAATCCTAGAAAATACATCTAAATCTTGGCCTCTTATTTTCTTAGTGTAGCTAATACACATAAATCTCAGCCTCTTCAAAATTGATAGCTTCCCTTCAGGGTTTCTTGGTCTCCAATGACTAATGAATGTGACCTACAATCTAAACTCCCTTTCATTGCAACTAAAACAACTTCATTTGAATACCTTTCGCAATTAATGTTGCCACATACTCACAACATCCTTTAGTAAAATAAATAGAAAGAATTTCACCACTTGATTAAGAGTGAGAAACCTAGATGGCTCCTCCTTGTTGATTGGATGAGGTGTATCATTACAAGATGAAAACTAGTATTGATCATTGGGGTGGATATTTCACCATCAAAGATGGTCCTCAAGGTTACAAACCCTCATGCAAAGCTCTACGACCCCACAAATCAATTTACCAAAAACATCCTATCACCATAAATGTGCTCCTCCTTTTGTTTTATTGAGGTGGCCATTAGAATACCATGGGTCACTTTTTTCTCCATTTATTAAAGTTACTTTATGAAATTATTTTTCTATAGTCGCTTTTAATTAATTATTCCCTCGTATTTCTCGATTAATTCTAGTTTATAGCCCATGCGAATTGAATTTTCTACTAAGTTTTTCTTCATTCCTTGCATCTAGAAAAAGGGATACTGTAGTCCTCCCTTCGTAAATTATTTTTCCTTAAGCAATATGTATTCCAATACCAGGATCCCAAACAAGTTTTTGGAATGCTTCAACACACAAATGTTGTATTTGCTCAATGTTTTTGAATTTGACATCACTTCCATCCATTTTCACACCTTGAAGCAATTCATGTAACCCATATTTAATGAGAATTCCAGGTCAGATTGAGCATAGATTCTCATTATCTCACTTCATAGCATATCTCTTGACATCCCATGGAATCAGTTACTTCACATTTCCAAACACCAATTCTAAAGGAATCAGGTGAAGTTATATGTTGCGACATGCTCTGTTAATCCCCATATGGAGAGGGATTTTATAGTGGCCTTTGACCCCTATAGTGTTAACATGGCCCGTAGATTCCTCCTTTCTGCCATTGGTGACATAATCCTATTGACTTCTCTGCTACTTCATAATTTTATTGAGGTTGTGATCATGAGATGAAATCATATGGAAAGACCTCATCCTCCTGAAACTCCTGCTAATAATGTATACAAAGACAAGATATGTACATGTTTTTCCTACCACCAAAATGTATCTCCATGGACTAGCTTGTTCTGCAAGCTTGGCTCCTATTAGCTCAATCCTCATTATTTTTCTTTTCTTACCCAACACATGTTGTTGAATTAGTCCTCCAAATAATAGGTATTTACCTTTATCTATTTCATGAAACTTCCTTGAGCATATATCCTCCACCAATGGTTTCTTGTCAAGGAAAAAACCAATTTGAGTAATCGTTCTTAGGCTAGGTTGTGAGTTGCTCTCATTGTAGGGAAAAAGTTGAATGATTTTATGTCGATTGTATTGTGATATCAGCAAGTTTCTTGCTGGCTCACATATGTTTTCTTCTTGGTCTTGATCTTGATCTTGAACTGCCACAAAACTATCCATGAATTAACTTTTCAAATATGCACAAAGCTAACTAATCTACCTGTAATGTCGATCATGTCCACCATAAACTAGTGAGAGTCTAACTTTTCAAATAAAACTACCTGAAAGATAGATATTCAATTTGTAGTTTTTGCTACTTAGACTCCCCCTCTTCATTTGTAGTATATGGATTCTTCAAACTAGATTGTTTAGAATGATATATGAACTTGCTTTGTTGCAAGATCATTTTGAACCTTGACATCTTCCCCTGAACCTATAAATTCATCATGGCCTTGTGACTTCACAAATCTTGAGATCATGACTTATAAGATTTATTCATTCACCTATTCTTCTTTCTTTTATTTTCTTATCCAAATATTCTTATACCTAATATTAGAGTTATCCTTCATGGAAGGTTCCATCATGTATCTGCAATCATGATCTATGTGTCTATAGTTATGGCATTTGAAGCATTCTACATAATATTTAAATGATGGAGCAATTGACATATACTTTCTATTGATGGGGATATTTGCATATCTGTCTTGTGTTCCTACAAACTGAATTCTATGGTTTTGATGATGACCTTGATAATCATCCATGTTATAAGTTTTGCAATCCCTAGCTTTATGTCCAAATTTAGTACATGAAAAATAATAACCATTAAACATATTAGGGTTCCTGAATGAAATTACTTGCATTGATGATCTTCTAAGGACATTATTTCTTGGGGGTGGATCAGTCCTTTATTGTTCCTTGTCCTTGATAACCTCAACATAACTTCTTGGAGCAACATTTTCAATTTTATTTTGTCTTTCACCTGGTCTTCCAAATATTTTTCTCTTAGACTTCTATTAAAGATTGTTTTGTGGGAGCTTGGAACTTATGCCTTCATTGCATGGAGCTTAACCAACTTCTTTTGTCTCCATCTTCATGTGAGTAATTTCTTGATCCCTCTCATTAATGACTGGATTCTTCCCAATTATTCCTTTTGTGATTCCTTGAGCTTATTTATTTCATCTAGAGTTGTATCAAGTTCATTTTTATTTTGACTAACTTCTACTTTGTACTTCTCAATAGATTCCTCTAATTGTCTTGTCAAGTTTTTCTATTTATTTTCTACTTCCAACACTTGAAGCCTTAGGAAAGAAACTTCTACTTCGATTATATGGTTTTCCTTCTATGCTTCTCGATGATCACATAAGGCATTTATCAATTCTTTTTCCATTTGCAGTATTGGTTCTTCTTCTTCATATAATTTATCAAAATCATGATCATTATCATCCTCTTCATCTTAACCTACATGTGTCTTTAAGTATATATTTTGAAGCTTCTCCAAAATATGTTTCGCTGATGAGAATTTACCTACATTGGATTTCACAGAATCTGGAAAGGCACCTAAAATGATGTTTATGACTTTTGAATTGTGGCTTATTAATTCATATATAGATGTATTTCCAAAAATAACATAATTTCATACATCATATCCAAGCGCTCTAGAATAGGCTTCCATTCTACCTTTCCAAAATTTAAAGCATTATTCATTGAACAGAGGAACTAGACCAAACTGTTTCTATTCATTGACTTGTCACTAGGTCTTGAAACTAGTGCAATACTATAGGCTTGCCTTGAATTTTTAGATTCATATTTCCTTGATTTTCCCATCTCTAGTCTCCCGATATCTTCCTTCCAGTTGTTAAGTTGCATATGGAGTAACCTGCTTTGATACAAATTGTTGGAATATTCAGCAATACCGAGAGGGGGGTTAATTAATATTTCACACTTTTTAATTACTTTAATCACATCATGTAAACATTAGTAGTTAAAAACACCATTCAATAATGCACAACGTTAGAATACAATACAAAAGAGATTATTAGGTGGAAACCCTTGTGGTAGAAAAACAATCGAACAATTTTAATATAAGCCTTAAATATTACATTAACTCGAAGTTCCAACTTCCAAGATTCTCCAACAACAACTGGAAGGAGGTTCCAACTCCCTGATTTATCATCTCCAATATAAAGGATATGCAAACATCTTAGTTTACTAGATCCAACTGGAAGGAGGCTCCAACCCCTTGATTTTATCATCTCCAATTCAAAGGATGTTCCAGCACCCTAGCTTTATCAACTCCACCTGAAAGGATGCTTCAACACCCTAGTTTTATCAGCTCCAACACCTTGCAAACTCCAACATGCCCTAGCACCACCTGAAGTGTTCTTAGGCGCCAACCTAAAGGAGACTTCAATCTCTACCTTGTACCATCCTGCCATCCTACTCGACAAGCCACCACTTTCCCTAAAGGCTTTGACCTTCAATTCACCATAGTGGACCATGTTTCATATATTTTCTGGGTACTGGATAATACAACACTCCTTACATGTTTTCGTGACATGTTCTTAACCACCTCTCGAGGATCCATTAACTCTGGTGATGCATTTGTTTATTAACAGTTGTTTTTTTGGTGTAATGACAATCGTGATCCCAACAAGAGGTATCAAAGCCAAAGGTCTCAATTTTGAAACACATGCGAGGGGGGGGGATTATTGGGCATTTGATAATCCAACGCTCCTCGTGTGTTTAACGACATGCACTTAACTGACTATCGATGATTTGTTAACTCTAGTGATGTGTTAATTTACTAACACCCACAGGCTTTGGTCTAACAAAAATCATGATCCCAACACACATGTAGTATAATATTTTTCACTAGTCTCCACAAAATTTCGCTATCTATAAATTTCTAGAAAAATTTTTGTAGTAGAGATTCCAATATGCTTATTTAAAATTGGTTCAGGATTACTCATAAACCTTATCTTCCATAGGTTATATCTATAAAAATATAATGAATCAAATCTTAAAATTTTGATCAACTATCCATTGATATTTATAATCAGTCTCCTCAACATTTTTTTGTTTGAAACTCCCCCACCCCGATAAAAACGTTATAACAAATATTCCAAGATGTCTTGATTGAAAGAGAAAAACCCTAGGATCGTACTCTCTGGTTCCAAATGTTATTTATAAAATGCCTTGAAAATAATAAAATGTCAATGATTGCAATTCACTTTAATGGTGAAACCTCATTTTACATTGAATCCATGCATAAGACAAAATATAATCCTCCTAAGACTAGGTCTCCTTGGTGTATATATAGGATACAAAGGGCACAATTATAATGGAAGGATATAATGGAAGGTTCTAAATGACCTACTAATATAAGAATAGAATCTAATGACTAGATATCTAGGATCTAATAAGGGTTTTCATGGTTAACATGTATTTTTTATAGGGCTTAACACAAACTTTGGAATTAAGATCCTTACTTAGAGATTAACACTTCTCTAATATAGTGTATTCCCTTCTTTCAAAATTGAACTATCATGGAGTCTTCATGAAGTCTCTATATCATTCCAAGAATACTTTATAGTTTTGTTAATGCCATTTTGATTGAAAATTCATAGGGAAAATTAGTGAACCTAATCCAACCAATGGGTTCTATTGGCAAAGGGAAAGTTGCCATCTCCTAAAAAATGCACTTATTTTGAAAGAACCACAACCTTGATGTTGATACATCTTTGTAATTGTTACTCTTTCCAAACTACATATTGCACAAATCCTTACCTTTTAGCTCAAAGTGAACCTCACTAAGAACCACATCTTCTCTAAGGTCGAAATGATTACTCATTGAACTTTTGAATCAACATTCTCACTTAAATATTAACACTTCTATAGTATAGTGCATCCCATTAATTCAAAATTTAAATATCACATAGTCTTCATTTGTTAAGAAATGAGTTAACATCTTATTTATGTCTTTAGTGAAATTCAAGGATACATATACATACCCTTAATCCTCCACCACCAACTCTCTCGGGAGTGAGGTGTGCATATGCCTAGTTTAAACATTTACATTTTAGTTAGCCATCATCCATTTGTGAATTTGGTTCCTTATATTATTTTGTGTTTCATCACTCTAAGTGATTTTACTAGATTGCAAAAAATATATGTATGTGAATAATTAATTAATTACAAGGGTTTGTAACACCCCAACTCCGCCCCTAGATTGTAAATAACATGTACATATGAAACATAGGTTGGTGATCTGATACATATTGATTAGGCTAGTGAGTCAAGGATTTATTTTGGCATCGCTGTGCCCATGTGCATATTTTTTAAATGATTTGGGGTCGACATATGTTTTTATATGTTTTGAGGCCAAAGAGCATCATTTTGTAAATATAAGGTTTCATGCACATGAGTAAAATGCATTACTACTGTAGACCGAGTTAGACGAGAAGAGTATGGGGTGATAAGACTCCATATCTATTAAAAAGGGGTTTCATATGACTTAATAATTATAAAAAACTTCACATGCTTTTAACGAAATTCCATTAAGAGACATTGAGGGGTTTCATGTGTCAAGAAAGGGACATGCACATAAAAGTAAGGATGTTAGAACTATGGAGAGAAATCTTGGAGAATTTGACTTGGGAAGGAGGGATTAGATACCTTAGTGGAAAACAAGGGATGATCCTATGATAGGCAGGACAAGTTTCCCATTGAGAGGGATTGTAGGGTTCTTGGAGACCCTTGAGGGTAGTAAGAACTCCTAGAGCCACAATTCTTTGAGACATACATGCTCTCTAAGTTAGATACCTTAGAGGTAGTGGCATAACCTGAGGGACTACAAGTGCAAAGAAGGGGGTGCACTACATGGGTGTGGGGCTAATGGGGGATGTGAGCCTCTAGGTTAGATGTTGTTGGGGTTTTATATGTAGGCCACTTTTATTTATGGTATTGGACATGTAATTGGTTTTCAGTGAGTTGGTTACCGATGGATTTGAAGCACTAATTGAGGGTTGAATCATTATTAAGAGAAATTAGTAGCATGTTCTATGGTTGTGTTGATGCCTCGAAATTCGCTGCACCAACATGGGGGGTAACCACCCAATATAGACCATAAATAGCTCCTTTTTTGTTTGGGGTAGTGACTTTGACTGGATACAATGGGACCAGTTTCCAATGAGAGGTGATAAAATGGATAAGAAATCCTTATAATGGGATGGAAAATATGGATTTGGAATGGTTTTGTGACTAAAAGATAAAACATGTGAAAATAATCTACTTATTACTTGGGTTATTTCTGAATAGTCTGACTGTGATCTAGAATAATTTTCCTTAGTAGATGAATAAGAAATTAATCATTTACTTCAAAATTCAAAAATTATTTAAATTAATTCTTTTAATTAAGAAATTAATTAAAAGAACTATGATTAGCTTATATACAATCAAAATATTTTTAACTGTTTTTGATTCAAGCCATTAAAATATTGTAGCACTTAAACATATTCAGAAATAAATTTATGCTAATGTTGTTTTACAAAAATGCATATAACACAAAATAGAGAGACACTACAAATAATAAAAGAAAAAACATAATTGATTTAAAGCACTGATAGAAATACCCATATCCAAAAACGCTTGCTTTCAATAAATTAGCAGTCTCGTCCTTTTCTCCTTTGCTCCAACACCTTAAAGTAATATAGAAATGAAACAAATATCAACCATTTTTGCAAAAAATAAAAGAGGCTACGATCTAAAATTTTATTCAAACAAATATTCAAGAAGAAATGCAGAAATGGAAATTCTTCTTTAGGATTTCCCTATCAAATTATGGACCCTTGAATCAATCCATCATGTCTGTTTAAATAATTATACAAATGATTTAAAAATAACATGTCCATGCATAGTGTTGAAAAATTAAATGAAGTTCCTCAAATTATGAAAAATAAAAACAGTTTTTTATTTCTCGCTTATTATCCTTGACTTTCAATCTAAATATGCTTGTTTTCCGCAAATTCTAACGAATGAATCTTCTATTTCCTCTGCGTAGATATCTCCTCCTCACTGTTGAGCTTTTTGTATACCTGGAAGGATAAGCCATCGATAACTAAATCATGAAATGGGATTGTATTTTCATTTAGAATTGAATAAAAATAGGCAGGTCGTTTTGATTAAATTGCAATCGGTTTGCAACCGGGAAGTTATAATATTAAAAAGTGGGATGATTTTAACCAAAATCCAAATCCTAATCACTTGCGAATTGGGGGTAGAACCCAGAATAATCACAATCTCTTTGCAACCGAGAGGGGATGAATTATCGTCATATTTCGAGCAGGGAGAATCCCTATCGAAATATATGAAAATCTGAATATATCAATCAAGACCAAATCATAATCGAAATGGATAGAGGAGGAATGGATTGAGTCCTGTGAAAAATTCTTATTGCACAGACATAGGGGATTTATGGGTTGCCATGTATAATTCCGTCAAGTCCGGACTATATTGCATACTGCAATCGGTGGTGTAGAGTATTGACTTAAGCTTTTGTTTTTTTTCGATCATTCTGAATGCGATATTTTATTTAATGGGTTTAAATGCATTATTAGGTCAGGTTTAAATATCACAATTTCAATTGCAGAGGGACAGAGAGGGGTCAACCTGTGGTGCTTTTGAGATTTTCCCGGATGCAGGGAGCTTATTAAATGGAGTGTATGACTCTGTCGGGTCTAGGCTATATCACAATCACATAAGGGATAGGTCACGAGACTTGGGCTATGGTATTTTGTGATATCCACATATGTGATGTCTTTATAAAGTGAAGTTCATGACCTCTTTTGGTCTGGCCTTGTCAAATCGAAATCACATTTGGTTATAGGGCATTAACCATGGAACTTTTTATTTTCTTGATTTGCGATGCAGGGGTATGGCGGAGTTATAAAGAATTTAACCTTTGGGAATTAAAAACTCTGATTATTATTTTTTTTACTTAAATAACCCATGTTTTTAATATTTTTAAAGTCTAAGTGTGATCTTAGTCTTGGGGACTATTTAATTTTTTTATATATATAATCAAGGTTTAATACTTGGGTTTTAATTAAAAAACCTAAGTATTAAACTTTGGTTATGGGATTTTATTAATAGTTTTTTGTATTGATTTTCTATTTTTTTTATTTATTAGTTTTTAAGAAACAAAATCAAAGGCTTTTTAAAACTAAAGGGTCCCTATTTTAATATAATAAATTTCATAGGAAATTTATAATATATTAAAATGGGGTTGTTGAACAATACAACAATTGGCGATTCACTAGAAGACCCAGTTATCTCTAACAATAATGAAATTATTCAAAGATTCGGTAAAAGGAATTTAGGAAGTGGAAACTACTTCTTGAAACATATAGATAAATAAAATTACTCTCACTATAAAACTCATTAAATTGCAATTTCTTTTAAAAACCTTTCGTGAATGAAAAAACACCTATTTACTTGTATCAGTCATTAATGAGTTATAGAGATAAAGTAGGGGGCCTTTTACGACTTAGCTTTTGATGTACCCGTTTGTCATAGGTAGAGCCACTGCTGCCAACAAGCGTTCATAGCTTCGATAGGGTTACATTTTAACGAACAATAATCCAATATCCCATCCATTTAATAGTGCAATAATTAGAGGTAAGTTTTGTTATTTTTTCTTTTCTTTTCTTTTTTAACTGATGTCTAGAAGCCATTATCCTGGTTTGGTGGCTAGATAGAAACAATGCCATTCACTGGTAATAATCAAACTGAACAGGCTAGTTTGTGATGAGACCCCTTGTCTTATAATTGAAACAATCATAAGCCATTATCCTGATTTGGTGTTCAGTATTTGGTAATGTCATTTTATTTGGTTCCCTATGATCATGGTAAGTTGGCTCGTGATGAGACCTCATATCTTTTATATTTACGATATTGTAGAATTACACTCTAAAAATTCCCTTTTTAATGGATGGGGAGAATCATTGACTCCTTAAGGATTTTGGATAACAAATCTGAGTTCAAAGTGCTTTAGTTGTAAGACAATCTTTACTTTTTAAAAGATAACTTTTTTCTACTGAAACCAGAGTAAACAAATATAATATTTTTTTAAGGTTCTTTTAATGATTTCACAACTTACTGGAAATGTTTCAGAGCTATATAATTTTTATCTAGTTTTCAATTTTGGTAACCACTTCTTAAAAAATTCCTACCTTCAAATTGAAAAATGAAAAGTAATTTTGAGAGATGTTTGAAAATTCAATAGAGTACTATTTAAAAATTTTGTTAAGAAAATATGTAAAAGGAAAATAGATTGTAGCGGGATGTACAATAGAAGTGACCTTTTACAGAATCCTTTTTTTTAGTGCAAAATTGAATCTTTAAGAAAATAATTTCTTTAATATGAGCCCATTTACAGGAAGATACTCTCTCTTTCCTAATAGGTCTTGTAGTATCAATGCATATGGGCCTATCTATTCGACAATTTGGAATGGACCAACCCACAATTTCTGAAATTTCGTATGTTTCCATTTTTCTTCATGTGCTTTGTCCCACCTGAGAACTAGGTCTCCAACTTGGAAGGATTTTTGTGCTACTAGTTTTACATCAAAAGAAGTTTTCACTATTTGTTAATGTTTGTCATGTGTGAGTTTAGACTTCTCACTTTCTTCTTCTAGTTTTAGGATTTGGGAATGTCTTAATTTTAAAGAGGAAGTAGGTGTTTCTTCAATGAATTGAACTAGGGATAGTGAGGGAAGAGATAAATGTGATGGAATGATGGCTTCCTTCTCATACACTAGGTTAAATGGAGAAGTAACTATAGAGGCCTTCTGAGTTATCCTATCATCCCATAGAGAAAATATTAATTATTTATGCAAATTACATTGATTTTGGTCAACAGTTCTTTTGATTATTCTTAGGAAGTTTTTATTACTAGATTTGCTAAAAAAATTTCCTGAGGATAGTAGTTAGCAGAATTTTTTAGTTCAAAACCTCTTTTAAGTGCAAACTCATTCATACTATTATCTGAAAAGCAAGATTCATTATTCAATATAAGTGTAGAAGGTAAACCAAATCTTGTAATGATAAATTGAACAATAAACTCAGTAACAACGCCAGAATTGGAAACCTTTAATTGAATTGATTCCACCCACTAAGTGAAATAATCTGCAACAGTCAAAATATACTTATGTTGTTTAGAAGAGTGAGGAACAATCTCACCTATGATATCCAACCCCTATTGTTTGAGAGGTTGTTCAATTTTGACTGGTTGCAGATGCAAGGCGTGTTTTCGTTGTCTTCTAGACGTTGTTTGGCATGTTTTGCATTTTCTTGCATATGAATGAGTATCTTTAAATAGAGTGGGCCAATAGTATCCTGCATGTAGTATTTTATGCATGGTAGTATCTCCTCCAAAGTGTCCTCCTTTTGGTCCATCGTGAAGTTCCTGCAAAACATTTTAGGCTTCGAATTTTTCAAGACATCTTAACAAAACAAAATCATAGTTTCTACTGTTGGGGATTATAAGGCACAATTGTTTGATGTTTGATCCCAAGTTGGTGAATATATTTTTCAAATTCATTTTAAGTTTATTCTTTTCCATTATCAGTGCAAATAGAGCCAATATGATATTGTGCATCATTTTCAATCCATGTATGAATGTTCTTGAATGTTTGAAAAGCATTAGATTTTTTCTTCAATAAATAAACCCAACACATTCTGGCATAGTCATCAATAAATATCATCATATATTTATTTCCATTTGCAGAAGGAACAAGCATTGGACCACATACGTCTGAATGAATAATTTCAAGTTTTCTATGTGCTCTGGAACATGAATCATGAAAATACTGTTTCCTATGCTTTCCTAGAATGCGAGCATAACATTGGTTAAGTTTCCTAGGAATTGTAGGAAGACCTGTAACACCATTTTTCTTCAACAAGTGGAGGCTGCCTTAGTTCAAGTGTCCAAATCTAGCATGCCATGATAAACTTGATGGAAATTTACCTTCTTCATAATGAGAATTGTATGAGAAATTTTGTGCACAAGCAGAGGTACCCTGCAGCTTGAGAAACCTTTCTTCTTCTATCCCCATCATGACAAGTGAGTGGTCTGATGATTTTCTCACCTCAATCTTGCCATCAAACATATGAATGGAGTGTCCTTGCTGGCAGATGTGGACCAAGGACAACAAGTTTCTCTTTACTTGTGGGAGATATTGTTGGCATTTTGGCACAAGTGTGGCTCTACGATACAGGTGTTGTCCTTGATGGCAACTCTCTTTGATAACAGATCTCAGTCCAGACTACAAGAATGAAGAGAAAGTTCATATACATATGTTCATTAAGCCCAAGATGCGTATACACGCTGGTACGCTATATACTAAGTCGCGGACACGCAGGTTTTCTATATACGAAGTCGTGTATACACGCAGTTTCATGAACAGAAAAGAGCGTACATGTCGAGAAGCTTCCCTTTGGTCCGTGGTAGTTAGTCCTCGGTACTTGAGCCTATGTTGTTGGACCAAGGTATCTCGACAGTCGTGTTGATCCCGAGTTTTGAAGTTGATGGTATTGTATTACTATGGTTTTGGCTCGTGGTATTGAGGAGGACCTAATACTATATAAGGAGAAGAAGATCATTAGGCTAGTGTATGGAAAAAGTCTTGAATATCTAATGAAGAAAGAGATCTAGTATGCAGGTTCTGGGTCGATGCTACATTGCTTGATCTGAGCTAAGGAGAGATCACATCGGCTGGTGAAAGGATAGATCGGGATCAAATTGTTTAAAATGAACTATCGGTATATGGTTGATTATGCGTATTTTTAGATCTGCATACTCACGCAATATTATGTTCTGAGTATGACTGATGACTGGTACAGCTGCAAGTTATGAGAAATTATTTTTAGATCTGTACATAGGTTGGCTTCGGTAAAAGCGCGTGTATATGCGGGTTTGTTTCATTGAAGTAGCGTATATCTTTTGAAGCTTTATTTTTGGGTTGCAGTTGGGTCTGTCTGTTATTGCAGGGTTCTGTAGTCTGCTCTGTGTTCTGGTGACTGGGTGTTGACAGGGTTTCAGTGGTTCAGTGATTCAAGGTTTGATGATGCTAGTATTGGTTGTTTTGTGCTTCTATGATTTGCTATGAAAAGTGAATGAATCGTGGTCTTCAGATTGAAATGTTGTGCTTCAAGAGTATCCAGTCTAAAAATTGATGAAAAGTGGTACCTGAAGGAAAGAAGAGTGTAGGCCAGCACCTACGTACTAGTATCTTAGCTAGTACAAGAGAAAAAAAGGGGGTTGGAGCTCCCTTCCAGGAGAGTTTGGAAAACAAGAGAAGGTTGTAGCCTTCTGCAGGTTGTAGCCTGCGTACTGGTATAAGGCTGCACCAGTACAAAAGATTGTAAACTGAAGTTTCTTATTACAGAAAGATAGAGACGACTTGCAGCAGGTGGTTTTCACCCACATTGGGTTTCCACCTTATATCATGGTGTTCATGTGTGTGGCTTTTGTGTGATGATCTGTTCTGTTATACTGCATCTGTTTATCCTTAATATGGTTAATAATGTCCTGATGACTTACAGAAGATAAACTAACTGAATCATAAGTTTTCTAGTTATACCCTGGTTTCTTTAGACACAGTAGCGTGTACACGTTGGTTCACTTAACTGAAGTAGCGTATATGTTTTTGAGTATTGAAAAAGTTTTATTGATATGATAATACTGATTCACCCCCCCTCTCAGTATTATTTCCAACAATTGGTATCAGAGCAGGTCCTTCAGAGAAGCTTGATCGCTTGAAGGTAGATCGTTCATCATGAGCAACTATGAGAGAGAAGCATCAATCAGGCCACCGGTTTTTGATGGGACAAACTTCAATTATTGGAAGGTAAGAGTTACTGCCTATCTTCAATCTCTTGGTACAGAAGTTTGGGACATCGTAGAGACAGGCTATGCCTTTCCTTCAGCTACTCCTACAGATGCAGCCGAGAAAAAGAAGTATGGAACAAATGCAAAAGCAGTCAGTACCCTATTAGGATGTATATCCCAATCAAAATTCATGAAGGTAATGCACTATAAATCCGCAAAAGAAATATGGGACAAAATTGTCACGAGTTATGAAGGAGACGAACAGGTAAAGCGTGCTAAACTTCAAACTCTCAGGATTAAGTATGAGACTCTCAGAATGTATAATGATGAAAGTGTGGCTAACTATTTCTTTAGGGTAGATGAGATTGTTAACTGCATGAAAAACTTGGGTGAAGAAATAAAATAGGCTATTGTGGTTGAAAAGGTTCTAAGATCATTGTCCCCCAAATTTGAATCTAAAGTGTCTGCAATAGAAGAAAAAGAAAATCTACGAATTCTTACTATGTCTCAGCTTCACGGAATTCTAACTGCTTATGAAATGAGAAAAGGAGGTCCATCAGACAGAAGAGAAGCTGCTTTCAAGGCTTCAGGCAAAGAATATTCTTATGAAGCAAGTCACGTGCCAGAAGATGAAGAAGAAGAATCAAATTTTGTCAGAAATCTTCGAAGGGGTTCTGGAAGGTTCAGAGGTAAGTTACCTTTTAAATGCTTTGCTTGTGGAAGAGTAGGTCATTATGCTGCCAAATGTCCTCACAAATATAAGAATGACAAGGGAAAGGAACCTGTTAAATGGAACAAGAAACAAAATGAAAAGAAGAAAAGCTATTACACTCATGAAGATAGTGATGGTCTTTCAAATAGTGACGAAGATGAACAGGGTTATAGATATAAAGTTTTAATGGCTTTTGAAGATGATAACTACATGGATGCTATAGATGTAGAAGGCTTTTATGAAGAAATGAATAATCTCAAAGTTTGCTTAGAAGAGAAAAGTGCTATTATTGATTCTCTACAATGTCAACTGGCAGAAAAGGAAAAACATCTTGAAAAATTGGAATGTGAGATTGTTTGTCTTAGAAAGGAGATTGAGAAAACAAAAGAAATTAATCTTAAATTTGTTAAAGGATCTGAAACCTTGGATGAGATTATCAATGTGCAGCGTTCTCATCTGATTAAGACAGGTCTGGGATATAATGGAGAAACATCTCAAGCTTCTACCTCTAAAAGTTATCTTGATGCAGGAAGGAGGAGCGAACAAAGACCAAATAAAAGTCATCAGGTGAATCAGGGACAATTTACCTTAAGAACAAATAAAGACTATCAAGAAGTTCGGGGACAAGCGGCCTTAAGGACAACAGAAGCTACAATCAGCCACAGGTAAAATCTTCCCAATATGCCCCAAGAATGGATGTCAATAGAAGCTACAATCGGTTGGATGATAGATTTGATTATCGAAGAAATTTCTTTAATGGCCAATGCCTTTCTTACCATAACTTCGGTCACAAAGCAGCTCAATGTGTTGCCTACAAGACAATCATGACTAGAGAAGCTCAAAAGCAAAGAAGTATGACTGGAACCATGAAAAGGACTTATAACAAATTTTCGGTTCTTGAAAATGAAGTTGAATGCTCTATTTGTAATAACTTTGGTCATGAAGACTCTGAATGCAGGAGCAGGTTCTGGAAGACAACTCAGAAGGAACAAACCTCAAATGTCAGAACATGGAGAATAAAGGAACCGCAACCAGAAAGATGTGGGATAGCCTTTTATTCAGAAGGTCAAGAAAGTCTATGGTACATTGACAGCGGATGTTCGAAGCATATGACAGGGGACAAAGAAAAACTTGAATCATATACCGCATTAGAAAAGGGAAAGAAAGTTTCTTTTGGAAATGATATCTCTGCAGCCATAAAAGGAAAAGGCGTTGCTCCGTTGAAAGAGAAGATCAAAGCTGGAAATGTTCTGTATGTTGATGGATTGAAACATAATCTTCTAAGTGTTAGTCAGATGTGTGATCAAGGAACAGAGGTAATATTTAGATCAAATGGATGTTGTGTTCGTGATCTTGATACAGGTGAAACAGTGATCAAAGGAAGAAGGACTCCAAATAATCTATACATATTTGAAGAAAGACATCAACAATGTTATTTGAGCAAGAATGATGAACACTAGCTATGGCAACGGAGGTTGGGGCATCTAAGCTTTCCACAAATAAGGAAAGCATGCAAATATCAGGCAGTTCGTGATCTTCCAGATATCAAAATTCCAGACAACACCATATGCAAATCATGTCAGTTTGGAAAGCAAACCATAACTAATTTTCCGGAGAAGGAAGGATTAGCTAGCATGCCTCTTGAGCTAGTACATACAGATAAATGTGGTCCATTCAGAAAAAGAACACCTCGAGGAGAAGAATATTTGATATTATTCATTGACGATTTCTCCAGGTTTGTCTGGTTAGGACTTATGAAGCACAAAGATGAAGCATTCGAAAAATTCAAATCCATCAAAGCCTTGGCTGAAAATGAATCAGGACACAAGATTAAGTGCCTCAGACCTGACAGAGCTGGGGAGTTTACCTCAAATGAATTTTTCGATTTCTGTGAATAACAAGGGATAAGAAGAGAATTCTCTACAGCTAGAACTCCTCAGCAAAATGGAGTTGTGAAAAGAATGAACAGAACAATACAACAAATGGCTCATGCTATGCTTGACGAATCAGGTACTCCCGCAACTTTCTGGGGTGAAGCTGCACATGCTGCGGTTATTATTCTCAACAAAACAAATGTCCGAGTAAACAGCACTCAAACTCCTCATGAGCTCTGGTGTGGTAAGACTCCTTCGGTGAAGCACTTCAAAATCTTTGGGAGCAAATGTTATATTAAGAATACTTATGAGCAACTTGGCAAACTTGAACCAAGAGTAGACGAGGGCATTCTTCTTGGTTATTCTCCACATAGCAAAGCATACAAGTGCTACAATAAAAGACTTGTCAGAATTGTTGACAGCATTGATGTTGTGATTGATGAGAAGGGATACATTCCTAGGCAAGTTCATCATGAAGACATCGAAGAAGATGAAGGCTACCCTCAAAGACAGAATGATGAAGAAGAACCTCAAGAAGAAGAAGAACCTCAAGAATAACCAGAGGAACAAACAAGAATAGAAGAGAAGACTCCATCCAGATATGTCCAGAAGAATCATCCAGAATCTCAGATTGTGGGACAGAAAGAAGCAAGAGTACAAACAAGAAGAACAATTGTAGAAGCTTCAAGCTATTTGGCATTACTCTCTTCCACTGAACCAAAAAATGTGAAAGAGGCATGCAAAGATGAATGTTGGGTCATAGCAATGGATGAAGAGCTTGAGCAGATCGAAAAGAACAACACTTGGGAATTGGTTCCTAGACCAAAAGATAATAATGTCATAGGGACAAATGGGTCTTCAAAAATAAATTGAATGAAAATGGAGAAGTAATTAGAAACAAGGCCAGACTTGTTTGTACAGGGTATGCACAACAAGAAGGAATAGATTTTGAAGAGACCTTTGCTCCTGTTGCAAGACTTGAGGCCATCCGAATGTTCCTTGCTCTCTCAAGTTTTCAAAACTTCAAGGTATTTCAAATGGACGTGAAATCAGCCTTTCTGAATGGAGACTTAGAAGAAGAAGTATACATTGAGCAGCCAGATGGTTTCATTCTTGGGAATGATCCAAACCTTGTATGCAGATTGAAAAAGGATCTCTATGGTCTCAAACAAGCTCCAAGGGCTTGGTACTATCGGTTGGACAAATATCGTCACCAACAAGGCTTTTCAAAAGGATCAGCAGATAGCAATCTCTATATGAAAGTTGAAAATAACAAATTGCTAATACTTGTTGTGTATGTAGATGATATTATCTTTGGTAGCAATGAAGAGGCTATGAGTCAAAACTTTGCCTTGGTTATGCAGAAAGAATTTGAAATGTCATTACTTGGAGAATTGACATACTTTCTTGGATTGCAAATCCAACAAAATGAAGGAGGTATTTTCTTGTCTCAAACCAAGTACCTCAAGAAGATCTTGAAGAAGTATGGCATGGAAGATTCAAATCCAGTATGTACCCCCATGGTTATAGGATGTAGCCTCAGTACAAATGATGAATCAGCAGCAGTTCATCAACCAACTTATAGATCCATGATTGGGAGTTTGCTTTATTTGACAGGTACCCGACCAGACATTATGCATGCAGTAGGAATTGTTGGAAGATTTCAAGCCAACCCAAAGGAAACTCATCTTTAGGCAGTCAAAAGAATCTTCAAGTATCTTCAAGGGAATCAAAACTATGGCCTATGGTATCCTAGAGATACAGATCTCACTCTTCATGCTTACACAGATGCAGATTGGGCCGGAAGTGTGGATGACAGGAAAAGAACAAGTGGTGGTGCATTCTTCATGGGTTCCAGATTAGTATCTTGGTTCAGCAAGAAACAGAGTTCTATTTCTTTATCTACAGCTGAAGCAGAATATGTGGCCGCGGCATCTTGTTGCACACAACTTCTTTGGATGATGCAGACCTTGCAGGATTTTCAAATCACTTGCACTCCACCTGTCTCTATCTTATGTGATAATACAAGTGCAATCAGCATTTCAAAGAATCCAGTCATGCATTCAAAGACCAAGCACATACCAATCAAGTATCATTTCCTCCGGGAACAAGTGATTGAACAAAAGGTCAAGTTGGAGTATGTTCCTTCTAAAGAACAAGTTGCTGATATTCTCACAAAACCACTGCCCAGGGAAACTTTTGAATATCTCAGACAGAAGTTGGGAGTAGTTGATGCTTCATCCTACTGTTGAAGCTTGTCTGTTCTAAAGAAAAGTTGGTATACGCGTGTTGTATAAGGGCTATCCGCGTACATACGCTGATTGATGCAAGTGAAGTCGCGTATATGGAGTTCTGAACAGCAAGGGCAGATTCTGATTGGAGAAGGTCTGAGATGGGTATGACAGAGTCCTTCAGGCACAGTTTCAGGGGGAGCAGCAGGCACATTTTCAGGGGGAGCAGCTTAAATTCTAATAAAGCATTGTTGGAATTTATATGATTTTGGTCCTAGTTCACAACTATTGTTGAAGAAGGAGCACAGAAGGAAATCTTGGTTGCTGATCTAAAAAGATGATTATCAGATGCTATTGGTGACTTTCATAAGTCTTGGTCTAGTTCTTTCGTCTCTATGTCATGTATCTTTTTTTGTGTGATATCTCTTCTATGGTGTCAAGGTCATGTAACGGCCTATGTTGATTCCCCACTATGCCTGGGATGAATGATGTAATGTAATTGGCTATTATATGTAAATTTCTGATGTATCCCCTCTTGGTTGGGAGTATGGATGTATGTATTGAGTCTTTTGGTGATAGGAAGGTCCTTTATGTTGTATAAGGCTTGGTTCTTTTTGAAGAACATCTTTTGCAGATCTTGCCTACAGTCAGGGGAAGCACAGCAGAACAGAGATACCAGCACATTCACAGGGGGAGCACAGCCCTTTTCCCTTGATGACAAAGGGGGAGAATGATTCTAAGGATCTTGGGGTTGCCGTCAAGTCCAAAGGGGGAGATTGTTGGCATTTTGGCACAAGTGTGGCTCTACAGTACAGGTGTTGTCCTTGATGGCAACTCTCTTTGATAACAGATCTCAGTCCAGACTACAAGAATGAAGAGAAAGTTCATATACGAAGGTTCATTAAGGCCAAGATGCGTATACACACTGGTACGCTATATACTAAGTCGTGGATACACAGGTTTGCTATATACGAAGTCGCGTATACACGCAATTTCATGAACAAAAAAGAGCGTACATGTCGAGAAGCTTCCCTTTGGTCCGTGGTAGTTAGTCCTCGGTACTTGAGCCTATGTTGTTGGACCAAGGTATCTCGACAGTCGTGTTGATCCCGAGTTTTGAAGTTGATGGTATTGTATTACTATGGTTTTGGCTCGTGGTATTGAGGAGGGCCTAATGCTATATAAGGAGAAGAAGATCATTAGGCTAGTGTATGGAAAAAGTCTTGAATATCTAATGAAGAAAGAGATCTAGTATGCAGGTTCTGGGTCGATGCTACATTGCTTGATCTGAGCTAAGGAGAGATCACATCGGCTGGTGAAAGGATAGATCAGGATCAAATTGTTTGAAATGAACTATCGGTATATGGTTGATTACACATATTTTTAGATCTGCATACTGACGAAATGTTATGTTCTGAGTATGACTGATGACTGGTACAGCTGCAAGTTATGAGAAATTATTTTTAGATCTGTACGTAGGTTGGCTTCGGTAAAAGCGCATGTATACACGAGTTTCTTTCATTGAAGTAGCGTATATCTTTTGAAGCTTGATTTTTGGGTTGCAGTTGGGTCTGTCTGTTATTGCAGGGTTCTGTAGTCTGCTCTGTGTTCTAGTGACTGGGTGTTGACAGGGTTTCAGTGGTTCAGTGATTCAAGGTTTGATGATGCTAGTATTGGTTGTTTTGTGCTTCTATGATTTGCTATGAAAAGTGAATGAATCGTGGTATTCAGATTGAAATGTTGTGCTTCAAGAGTATCCAGTCTGAAAATTGATGAAAAGTGGTACCTGAAGGAAAGAAGAGTGTAGGCCAGCACCTACGTACTAGTATCTTAGCTAGTACAAGAGAAAAAAAGGGGGTTGGAGCTCCCTTCTAGGAGAGTTTGGAAAACGAGAGAAAGTTGTAGCCTTCTGCAGGTTGTAGCCTGCGTACTGGTATAAGGCTGCACCAGTACAAAAGATTGTAAACTGAAGTTTCCTATTAAAGAAAGATAGAGACGACTTGCAGCAGGTGGTTTTCACCCACATTGGGTTTCCACCTTATATCATGGTGTTCATGTGTGTGGATTTTGTGTGATGATCTGTTCTGTTACACTGCATCTCTTTATCCTTAATATGGTTAATAATGTCCTGATGCCTTTACAGAAGATAAACTAACTGAATCATAAGTTTTCTGGTTATACGCTGGTTTCTTTAGACACAGTAGCGTGTACATGCTGGTTCACTTAACTGAAGTAGCGTATATGTTTCTGAGTATTGAAAAAGTTTTATTGATCTGATAATACTGATTCACCCCCCCTCTCAGTATTATTTCCAACAGATATAGAACATGATGCAAAAGAAAGTCTAGAATACCAGGCAATTTAAGCTTGATTGTGCCAAGCCCTGATGGTTTGAGTTTAGATTTGTCTGCAAAGTATACTTCTCCATCAACATTGTTAGTAAATTCTTAAAGAGGCTCTCTTCTAAAGGTCATGTGGCAAGTTGCTCCTGAATCAAGCAACCAATCATTTTTCCAAGAAGCAAGTGAAGCATTAAATAAGCCTTCATTTACTCCAATATTATAGTGTGGCACAACATAGTGAGAAGATTCAGGTGCTTTACCTTTCTCTTTGTCATTAGTTTTACCTTTAGGTTGGATTCTTTCCTGCTCAATTTTGTCCCAAGGCAACTTTCATGTGGATGCATCATGTGATCCATCTCTTTTACAGCATATGCAATGTAAATCTAATTTTTCTCCTTGAGTGTGTTGCCCCCCTGCCTCTGAAATTCTTTCCTCTTCATCTTTGACCACCTCTTCCTCTGGAAGAATCTTGAGCAAGATTATTTTCTCTATGAGCAAGGCACACATCCTCTTCACAAGACTCAGGAGCTATCTTCTTACCAAAAGCTTTCTCTCTTTCAGCAAAGTTTTTCACAAGGGAGTCAAAGGTAATATCTTTGAGGTTTCCATTTGCTTGCAATGACTCAAGATAATTGGAGTAAGTGGGATAAAGTGCCTTGAGAAAAGCTATTAGAGGAATATATAATTCAACATTAGTGACTTTGATATCATGCATTATAAACTTTACTTCTGATTCAAGAGAAAGAGGATCATTATTTTGTAATTCAAGGGTGAAGAGTTTAATCATGAGTTGAACAACTTCAAGTGTAGAGTGTGAGTCATAGTTCCTTCAGTTTTTGTAAGGCTTCAAAAGCATTAATGGAAAAATATGGCGACTCACCTCCTCATTTACTGATACTGCAACCAATGCATAAGCCTTGCAGTTCTTATTTTCCTAAATGGAAAATTCCTTGTCTGAGGTAGGCTGTTCTAGCTCTTTATCTCCGTTTCCAACACATAATCCTTTCCGCAGCTCATTAAAAATGAAAGTGTGTTTGATTTTTCATGACCATTCTAGATAGTTCTCCTTTCTCGTGAGAACCACTCCGACAACGGATATCAATGAATGCATTTTAAAAATTGTGTATTGTAAAAAAAAGACTTCTGGTGGCAAAAAACAATGTGCTTTTCATGTAAAAAAAATGTAGTGTAGTAATATTCTGAATTCTTATGACAACCAAGAAGCTAGCTGCAGTTTCTTACAAAAAGGGGCACAAAATCATGAAAGGAATTGCAACAAACCAAAAAATATTTCGCAGGTCACATCTTCGAATATTTGAAACTCAAAAACAACTCCTCATATACTCAAATCTCTGGTTCCAAAAGCCGAAACTGTAGTAATCTTTAGTCTAGGGACAAGACAATGGCAGACTACATTCAACAAGTTTTGATGCACTAACTGTTAAAACACTTGGAATTATCAAACCTCGCAATTCTTCAAAGCTTTATGTTGGAGACCTCATTTTTTTTTACTCTACGATATCTTCGGCAATTTGAGAAAAATCAACTATTTTCCAACAAAATACTTTCTCCCTCGATGGCTTGGAGATGCGAACCCACATGGGTTCCTTACAGCATTACAATCTACACTCTGCCAATTCTTTTCTTGGAAACTTTATGCATGAGCTCAACACCATTAACGACATCTCCACTCCTCAAATTGACAGAATCAACGACGTCGAGAGGGATGTTGTTACGGGCGACAGCTTAGACAACAACGATGATTCTAGTTCTGCTAGTTCTAAAGGTCCATAGTTCGTTCCCATTCTTGACACCAGTCTTATGGAAGTTCTTTGCAGCTATGGGGGGTGGGGAGGTGGGGGTAGAATCAGTTATGCCGAGGGGATTGTGCATAGTGGGAATGGAATAGTTCAGTTTTGAATGACCTGAGAAGAGAAACACAATCTAGGGAGTGGGATGAGTGCCACAAAGCTTGTGAAAAGCTGCCTGTAGCTGCAGGCTTGATGCCCTGAATTGGTTCAAATGATGGCTCAATGCCACAAGGAGGGCAGGCCGTAAGAAAGGAGTGTTTCATTACTCTTCGTCGATGATATTCTGTGGGGAGAGTGGGGAGATCAGTCGTTCGAGCAGGAATAGAAAACACATATGACATGTCAGGCCTCACAAACATGACAAAGGTATTAGTTCTACAAAATATGTAAAACATAGGCAAAAAATTAGGTAGAAGGGAGTTACAAGGGCAAGAATGCTAAAAATAGAGTTGGCTTTGATACCATGTCAGGCCAGGTGGTAACTCCTCAAATCAAATCATATTATTCATTCAAGTTGTTCATTATTATATACAAGAGGGAGTGGCTATTCAATTCATCTCCCGATGACTCTCCATCTTCTCTAATATTTATTTACACTAATTACAGTTGTTCACTCAATCCCTATGATTAGTTGTCAACACTCTTCTAGACGTAGTTTGACATGTTTTTCATTTTCTTACATATGCATGAGTATATTTGAAGAGAGTGGGCCAATAGTATCCTGTATGCAGTATTTTATGCATGGTAGTATCTCCTCCAAAGTGTCCTCCTATTGGTCCATCGTGAAGTTCCTGCAAGACGTTTCGGGATTCAAATTTTTCAAGACATCTTAACAAAACGAAATCATAGTTTCTTCTAAATAACACATTATCAACAATATCATATTGATTTTCTTTCAATCTTAAATCTCTTTATCTTTCATGATTGAGTTCTAGAGGAGCATATCCCTTTTTTAAATAGAAAATAAGATCAGCATATTGGGATCTAGTATCAATAAGGCTTACCTCATATATGTGTTCAATGTTACCTATGTCCACATTAGTTGGTATGTTGGATGCGCCTGTAAGCAATCTATAGAAACCTTGTCCTCTGACAATTTTGGGTATTTTTATTTCAATATCATATTCCTACAGAGTTGTAACCGAATTTTCTCTCTTTTCTCCTACCTCTTTCTACATAAGTAATTGTCTCATTGCTAGGAATGGGACTATTACTTTCGTATGTGCTTTTAAGAGAAAGGGTCTAAAATTATTTATAGATTTATAAACAAAAAATGGTTTTTTCTCTACCTTTGAGTAATCCAGTTCAACACCTTGAAAATTTGAACTCAAAAAAGATATAGGTGTTTCGATTTTTTTATCATTAATTTGTGTTAATACAACGGCATAAGATGTTGAAGAAGAGAAAGTATGAAAGGTGAAATGATCAGAGAAATGCGGAGTACTTAGAGAGGGAGTGTTAATTATTTCTTGTTTGATTGAGTCGAAAGCTTGTCTTTCATTATGGCCCCACTTAAAGGTTTAGTTTTTCTTGATCATTTGTTGTAATGGTCGAACAATTTATGAAAAATCACGGAAAAATATTTTGACAAAATTGACTTGTCTGAAAAAATATTGCACAAATTTTTTATTATGTGGTAGAGGAATTTCTAAAATTTATTTTATTCTATCAAGGTCAATAAAAATTCCATCCTTGGATACAATGTATCCTAAAAAAATTCCTTCACTAAGAGCAAAGAATGACTTTTTCGGATTTAATGAAATCCCATATTTTCTACAGCATCCAAAGATTTATTTTAAGTCATGTAAATGATTATTTCTTTTCTTAGAATAAATAGTAGTTTCATCTAAGTAAACAACAACCGTTTTGTTTACAATACCTTTGAAAGATATATCCATAGCCCTTTGGAGAGTTTCCCCTGCATTTATTAACCCAAATGGAATTTTTTGGTAGGCACAAGTTCCTCATTTAGTTATGAAAGTAGTGTTAAGCCTATCATCTGGGTCGACCATGATTTGATTGTATCCTGAAAACCCATTAAAGAAAGACATAAGTTCTGAACTTGCAACTGATTGCAAAATTTGTTCCATAGTAGGCAATGGGAAATTATCCTTTTGACTCGCCTTAATGAGGTTTCTAAAATCTATACCAATTTGGATATCACCATTTTTCTTCTTAACATGAACCATGTTGGAAACCCACTTTGAATGCCTAACAAGAAAAATTATTTTGGCCTTAAGGAGTTTATTCAACTCTGTTTTGATTTGACTTTCTAAGTTCGAATGAATTTTCCTTATTTTTTGTTGGACAAGTTTATCATTAGATGTCATCGAAATTGTGTGTTGAATGATGGAAGTGTCAAATGTTTTGAGATCTTCGTAACTCCAAGCAAAGATATCCTTATATTTCTTTAACAAATGGATGAAGGATAATATTTCATCAGATGAGAGACCAAGTCCTAAGTTAATGTTTTGAGGTTTAAGATCTGTCCCAAGGTTTATTAATTAAAATCTTAAAGTCGAACTTTGAAGTTTTGAATTAATAACCTTTTTGAATTTGTCTTTTAAATCGTAAATATCCTCAAGTTTAGCTACAACTTTTGGTATGGGATTATCGTTGATTTTCTTTTTTAATTGATTGTCGTGTTCGTCTTCACCAATTATTTTGGTTATCATATGATTTTCCTAAAGTTAATAAGTTTAAGATGTCTTCATCATCATCGAATACCCACACATTGGTGATATTATCAGGAATGGATGGTCTAAAAATTAACTCTATAGAAAATCTATCTGGGAATTAGTTTTGATTCAATGTTAGCAAGAAGGTCAGCACTATCATTCCGAATTCTAGGAATGGAAGAAATGTTAAAATCTAAAACATGTGAAGTGAGAGATTGAACTAAACACTAATAATGCTTCGACTGTCCATAAATGCAATGCATAGTGTTTCTTACTTGTTTAATTACAATTTTTGAATCTCCAAAAACTTGAAAGTATTTTAACATTAAGGCCTATTGGTTTGTACATACATTGGACCAATGCTCTGTATTCCACAATATTTTTTTTGCATTCGAATTCTAACCTGCAATTTAGCATTGTCTTCTCACATTTAAGACTAATCAATATGAAACTTGCTCCTGCACCATCACTTCACTTTGATCCATCAAAATACAATTTCCAAGACAAAGAGTTAACTAATTGATTTTCTAACATATTTACACATCTAGAAGAATTTGTTTGTGAAAAATTTTCAATTTGGGAAGTTACTGAATTATTCCGAAAAGGTGACATTTTTGCTTTGAAATTCTCAAAAAATGATTCAGCACAGTAATTTCCAAGGATGTTATTATTAAACGCTACTGGCTCATTTTCACCTTCAAAATCTATTACCGAATTTTTTATGTGTTTTTCTTGGTTGATTTTAATTTGATTTGGCTTACCATTGTAAGGAATCCAGAAGTGAGACCAATCAGTGGAAAAATAATCATGTATATTTTCTGACGAATCCCTACTAAGAATCAAACCATAGAAATTTGGAATGTCGGCAACTAGTATATCAATTATTTGACAGACTTTAGGATTTGAAGATAATCAAATGAGGACTGGATTCATTTCTCATATGACTTCTACTTTTGTCATATCGAGTTACACAATATTAACTACAAATTTTTAGGAGATGTATTCAATTTTAAACAAACTGAATATGGCATAATGTTGGAAGAAGCTCCTAAATCTACCAAGTAGTTATGTACATTTTTATTGAATATATCAAAAGTCAACATGAAAGGAGGAGTATGTTAATTATGTCTTTCCCCTATCAAAATAATATCAGAGGAATCAAAAAATGAATTAACAGGAGGTTTACCCATTCCATTCGTAGTCTTGGACATTACAACAACAGGGAGAGGAGAAGCAGACACTGCATTTAGTTCTTTCAATAAAATCTTCTGTTGTTGTTTGAGTTTAATGAGTTCATAGAGGGAGATATTTTATTTTACTTTTTTCATGTCCTCTACTATGTTATACTCGATATTATCCAAAACTACTAAGGTTTTTGTTGGAGATGGAGAATTACATGAAGAGGGATCACTTTATTAGATCTGGAAGTGATTTTTTTATTAACAGATTTATCTTTAGCTAGAGGAGTTGAAGGTTTATGTTTTTGAATTGCTAGTATAGGATCATCCCGACCTTTACTTCTTGTGCTAACAAGTAGTGCTTCATGTTCATTTTCACTCTCAGATATAGGAAGAATGAAATCCCACATTCCGTTTAACTCAACAGTTTGTTCATCTTGGAATTCGTCAGCAGAAAATGTTGCTTCATCCTCATCCTCATCATCAGTTTCAACATTCGATATGGTGTTTGGAGGTTGAGGATTAGTTGGCTTATTTCTTCTAAAATGTCTAAATGGTTTCTTGGAAAAATATTTAGCTACTTGTTTTTTAATCTCTACTATCTCATCAGGCATATTTTTTTATGACTTTTTGTAATCATTGAAGATCAAAGGGATCTCTAGGAGTTTTCTTTTTCAATTCATCCTAAATGAAACCTTTTGGGCTTTTATTTCATCCGATGTAGTTTTTTTTTTTAAGCAAGTATTATTTTCTCAATCGCTAATGCTTCTTTCAAGTTTTCAACCAGAGTCTTTTTATTATCCCTATCGACAAAAATTTCAATATTTGAAGCTAAGGTAGATATATACCACTCATTATGTACATCAACACTAGGTTTGATTGTATCTGGGATTTTATTTAAGAGTTTATTAAATCTAGAATTAAAATCCTTGATTTCTTTCACTAGGACTTCCTTTAAGATTGGAGAGATCATTAATCAAAGTGGCAATACTGCGATCATCACCAAACATGGTTAAGAATTGTTCTTAAATATCCCAGTTAGTAATGGATCCCGCTGGTAATGAACATTACAAGAATCCTGTTGATCCTTAGAGACTGTAGGGAGATAATATTACTACACAATCCTCTTCAGATACTCCATTAAGATTGATAGCTAACATATAATTATGGAGATGTTCCTCATCAAGCAATCCATCATCGGGATTGAATTTTGGTAGCCATATTTTAGGATGTTTAGGTAAAGCATGGAGAGGTGTTGGCATTTTCACAGCACCAGGATTAGCCCACAATCTAGTTGGCTGTTTCCTGCCATTATTAGAGTTTGAGCGTGAGTTTGAGTGGAAGTAGAGGCAAGTTGAGTGTTAGCACCAGTATTTTGTGAAGAAGAAGTGGGAATGAATGGGGGGAATGAAGGAATTTGTGGATGGGAATTTGACAAAATATCGTTAGTTGATGTCTGTGACTTGGATTTCTTAGTTTTCTTTCAAAAATTAGGAAGAGGAAATTCAAATGGAGGAACCCTAAGCTTCTCACCTTGAGAACAAGTTAGAATTCGAGTGGGCTAAAAAGATGAAGATACACTACCTTCAGATGTTTCTAATAATTGAAGTTTTTTACCGAAGATAGAAATACTTTCTAATTTTTCAATTAAAGTTTCAACTTCTGATTCTTGATGTTAAGAAGATGAATCAGTCGATGGGGATAATGTTCTAGGATATTTTTGGAGTGACTACTCAACTTTTGATCTAGAAGTAGGAGTTTTAGATGAGGATCGAGAAGTTGGAGGTGATCTTGAGGGGGAGTGACTCTTGTAATGGCTTGTTATTTTAGATTGAGTTCTCTTTTCCTGTTAGGATATTCTGACGCATAGAAAATAGTTAAACTTGTATAACTTGGTCTAGTGTAGTGTCAGGTAAACTGTGTTTCTTCACTATGTACATTTGTAACTTACAATTTGATGGTCACGATATGTTGTAGACATGAAGTGATATGATGGTTCATTCTCTCCTCTGTATTACTGACACTTGATCCATGGCTTAACACCCAATTGGTCCATGATCTCTATTTCAAGAGCACGAAGGGTCATTTGTAGGGTGATCATTCATGGGAGAATCTTCTGTAAATTTTCTTATTAATAAATTTCCTGAAGTGGTCGTATTGGCTCAAGCTGTGACATGTTTGTGAGCAGTGTCCTTTGGTGTTCTATTTGGGGAACTTACCTTGTAAATTCCTACATGGTACCAAAGTTATTTGAGGGCCGATCTGTTGGTGATCACAATCCGAAGCCGGTACAACTGCATCTGACTGTCGTTTCCTAGATCTATAGTTTCTGACTACTTTCGAGCCGAGAGGACTACTCTATTGTGTTAGGAGCATTTGTTCCAGTGAGGAACCCCTTTTGTTTCATGTGAAAAGGTTTTCGGTAGCCCTAGCTACGTCATTTTTAAGATCTGGAGGTATACAGTCTTTATTTGCAGTTTTAGTTATTCATCTCTTTGTTTATTTCAGTTTATTTAGCTCTCTATTTTTTTAGTACTGTGTCTATACCTTTCATTTCTACGTATGCTCTTAGCCCTACAACTTTGTGTGATCTTGGCAAATCAGAAACAAAAAGGAAGAATTTTTCTCATGCGTATGCTCTTCTTCGCTGCGCCTTAATGTGATGTTGAAAAATTAGAAACATTGAAAAAAATATTTATTTTCCGGCGAAAGCTAACTTCAAGCCACAAAGTTGATGGAAAATAGAAGACGAATAAGGGGGATAAGGAGCTTGGAATAACTGACAGAACTGAGATGATACTAGAGGTAAAGAGGGTAATCACCAAGAGGAACCTAATGATACAATTAGAGGAGAAGTGACAAACAATGGAGCTAGCAACAGCTAGGTTCATGGTCAAATTTGATGCTTTGAGACAGAAAGGTCTGCCTAATCCATTGGTGATTAATGACATGTTGATGCCACATGAAGACTATGATAAGAAAATCAGAGAAGTGGCAAAGGAGCAAGCTAACAATTACTCTATGAAAGGGATTCCTACAGGAAAAGTGCTTTACCAGAATTTTGAGTACGTCTTTTACCTCCAGCATGAGGTAAAACATCTTTTTATAAACAAACCTACTTTTGCAAAATACATAGAAATTGATGAAATCTACAAAAGAATGGTAAATATTAAATTACTAGACGCAGAATCTTGGAAAATTTGAATGATTTACTATAAAGATGAAAGGTAAAAAAGAGCAGTCAAAGTAAAACAATGAAGAGTAATAGAGTTTAAAGAAGAGTATCAGTAAAAAGTAGTAAAAGAGACAGTCAATGAGAAATAAAACATCAAGAGAGAAAAAAAAACTTAATATCAGAGAAAAGCCAACATCAAACAATAAAATAAGGACAACTTGCATCAGTTACACATCTATCTCTATCTTCTTGCATGGAGATATTTCTTTTTCCTTTAATAATTCTTAAAACAGTTTAGGATATTTTGTAGTAATTTTTTGTATAAGTACTTCATAATTCAAAGTATAGAGTTTGGATTGCTGAACATTTCTATAATTATTATTGATCTGAAAACCTGAGGGTTTATTGTAACATTTTCAAGTTAGTAGACTCAACTAAGCAATAAAATCATTACATTACAGGATTCATGTGTTGGGCCACTTTAGTGAAGTATCTTTCATTTGTTAAATTTTCATTTTCTTAAGTACTTCACATACATACATGTTTTCCAATTTGAATGAAATAAATGGAATTTTACTTCAGAATTTTTTTAAGTACACTCTGTCTTGAACATTTATTCATTTTAATGTTTTCTTCTGATATCCAGAGTAGGGAATTCTTCATTTCTCCCTAGTTTCCATTGACCTCTTTCATTTCCTTCATTATCCGGTTTGAGGAATCCTTAACTACTCCATGACGCTGATTGAAAAACCACTTCACCATCCAACCTAAAAGATCTAAATTTACTCAGCTACTTTGCCTTGTGAACACTATATTTAGGACTTGATTCAGCCTTGTTTTCTTGATATTTGGACTCCATGGCCCAATGGTAAAAAGACACTTATCTATCCATCTGAATTAGTGATTCCACCACGAAATCAATCAAAACCAAACCAAGCTTAAATATCTAGCTTAAAATCAATTAAGTCAACAAATTTAAATCATTTAGAGAGAGCCCTCTCTGAGCATTAGGAAGGCTAGATCCTGATCTCAAAAGTAAGTTTGTGGTTACCTCTATCATTTCTTAAAACACAACATGACAACCCTAGGGAAATTTTAGAGTGATAACAAGAGGGATCAAATCTCTTGAGATGCAAACCTTTTTTAGAGTGTAAAATTTGGAAAAAAAAAGTTTCCATCTCTAGAGATTTTATCCCTCTTAGGGCCCATAAATCTTGGTTAAGATGGACCGCTCTCTAGCTCCATGTATGTGTAATTTAAGCATTTTTGAATACATAAATAGATTCAATCCCTTGAAGATCCCCTTGGTCACTTTGACTATATAGCTATCCCAATTAAACTTGCACTTTCAACAAATTTTTGCTGAGTCAAAATGTAGAATATTGAGAGTACTTGAAATGTTCTAAGCATTAAAATATTTTATATATAAGCTATATTGAGTTTTTTATTATTAATATTTTTTAAATATCACATATTATTTTTGTATTAATAATTAAATGAATTACACATCTCCCTCTTACAACACCTTGAAAATTCGCTTCGGCATTTTGAGTGTGTAAACTACATGCTTAAACTTGCAATTGAAACAAATTTTTCGTAGATTTAAGAAGCAATTGATAAGAAAATACTATTTATATCTTCAAAATGTAAAATAGTAGACTACTTGAAATGCTTTAATTATTGGAATATTTTATCTATAACCCACATTAAATTTTTTATTATTAATAATATTTTTAAATGCTACACATAAATTTGATATGGAAAATTAAATGAATTGCACATCTCATCTTATTATGAAATGATTAAATATTTTGCTTTTAATTATTTCTTCTATTTAAACATTAAAATAAAATAAAATAAAACATTATTATTTATTTTTTATATATAAATAAATATTAAAATAAATAAAATATATGTTTCTTGGCGTTAGTTTATCTCTTAAAAAATGGACATGAAATTATATTATTTTATATAAATGTTTAGATATTTTATTTATGTCCAAAAATAAAAGTAAAATATTATTTTTACTATATCTTTTTCATACTTAATTGAAATATTAAAACTAATCCAAAAAAATATAATGAAAAAGGAATGCATCTTTTGAGTCATGAGCGCACCAGCTTTAATGCAAAATTTTGGGTAGCGACAGTGGCCGTGATGTTATATTATATTTTATCTGCAAATTGAAAAGAATCAAGTAAGTATCAAATAAAGACGTAACGTTGCCATAAATCTCCATCCCATTTAAGAGGCCTGCGACAAATATGAGCCATTTTTTAGTTTTTCTATCACATCTACAAAGACTTAGACAGGATGTAGTGTTTTTCAATGATCTGGTGAGCCGTCTGTGAAGAGAAAGTCATTACAAGTGATTTCATTTACGCAGCGTGTAGGTGTTTTCAATAAAACGGTGTGCCCACTGTGAAAACAAAATCATTAAAAGTTGTAATTGTGTTTACTCAGCGTGAAAGGCTTTTCAGTGAAATGGTGGGCTCAATTTCAAGAGAAAATCATGACAAGTTGTAATTCTGTTTAGAGTGACTTTATTCGCAAAAGTGAGTTGTAATTTCTAAGGAAATGACCGTGTAGTTCGCTGTAAACCAAACCATTTGCCAATCGTAATTCTGTATGCTCAGCGTGACTCTAACCGGAAATGCCTGGTTGCTCAACGTGTGGGGTTGTTCTTCAGTGAAACGGTTCCCTTGGAAACCAAAACCTCCCACCAGTCGTAGGATAGAAATGATGGTAACAATCCGTAACACTATTTTATGAATATTAAACCATTTCACATATTTTGACCAGATGTCATAACTGTGTTTATTCGCTTTCTTCTGCTCATTTCTTAAATATTTTGAACCATATTTAAAGTTTAGGATGTAATCAACCAGTATAGATTCATTATTCATAAAAACTTACATAATTTTTTAAAATAAGCCGTTTCACATGTTTTGTTTGACTAGATGTCATAACTGTATTTATTGGTTATTTCTTAAATATTTTTACTTACAAAAACTATTTTTTTTTCAATAAATATATAATTTTTTAATATATATGTTACTTAAAACTCTTTTATGAGTGTGAAATTTGAAAAAAAGTTTGTGCCTCCAGAATTTTGATCCTTTTAAGAGTTTGATAGATCTAGAGTTAAGATGGATCTATATTAGTTTAATTAGTAATTTTATCTTTTTGTTTAATTTTAATCTTTCTATAATTTTAGTGAGTAAAAATGTTTTAATTAATAATTTTATTTTGTATTTTTATATAATTTGAGCATGTCAAAATGTTTAGATAACATAATATAACTCGACATTACAACAACTCTTGGTCCAAAAATGTAATAAAATAAAATTAAAGAGATAACATATTAGTTAATTCAAATTAGGAATACAAATTATTAAGATTATTAATTATTATGAGATATTTGGAGTTTTTCGTTAGAATTCAGTGAAACAATGATTAGTTATTAAATAATGAATTTTTATTCTTTTTTATATCTAAAATATTTTTTAGACTATACATGAAATTATTAAAGTGTTGTCAAAATATTATAGATTTTGGAGTTTTTGATTAAAATTTAGTAAATCAAATTGTGATTTTTTATTATTATAAATGTTTTTTAGAATATATATATATATATATATAAAACACTGTGAGAAACCGATTAGGGAGAAAGTAATCTCTTGGTGATTTCTCCATAATTCCAATTAAATTGAATTATGGAGAGGGTAATCCCTGGGTGATTTCCCCATAGTTATAAATTAAAGTTTCTTGTACCCTTGACTTCTTCTCTTATTCGTTTGGAGGGTTGCTCTTTGTTAGCTAGATGTGTCTGTTGGAAATAATCATGCTGCAAAGACGCATTTCCATGGAATGACATTTTACTCTTAGACAGAGACATTTGTAGCCGGTGCTATGGTATATCATTGGTAGATGTGTTCATGGTTAGCCGAGCCTAACGCACTTGCATCTCACTTATGTAAGGATAAATAAAAACATAGCTTGATTTTAGTTCACGATAGTAAGTTTATTACTTGGCCTCCTTTTATTATGATTTTGGTTTATGGGAAAAATTGCTGGAAGATATATTATTTTTCTGCGTGTAAATTAATATATTATTAATGTATCATTATGTGTTAATGTATATATTAATATATAGTTTTTTAAAGATTTATAAAATTTATTAAGATTTAAATAACATAAAAAATTATTAGTGTTATTAATAAAGTTATTAAACTTTAAATTTTATTATTAAATTTTTTTAATAAAATTTATTAAATTTTATTATAAATCTTAATATTAATAAAAATTATTAATAAAGTATTAATATTAATTTATTAAAAAGATTTATATTTTATTAATAAATAATTTTTAAAAATAATTATATTAATACTAGCACAACCACATTTATTAATGTGGTTGATAAATGCCAATAAATATATATCAACCATATTTATTATTATTTATTTATAAATAAAAACATTAATAAGTTTATTATTATTTATAAATTATAAATTATAAATATTTAATATCTATTAATATTAATATAAAATTAATTATAGATATTTAATAGTTTATAATTATTACAAAATTTATATTATTAATAATTATTATTTATTAAGTATTAATAGTTTCTAATTATTATAATTATTAATTATTAATATTTTAATAATTAAAAATTATATAAAAATTAATATTAACAATAATAATTATTGTTATTAATATTTATACTATTTTTAATTTTTAATTATTACTAATTAATAATTTAAAAAATTATAATTTAAAACTAATAATTATTATTATTAAAAATTAGTAATAATTATAAATTATTTTATATTAAATTAGTCGTAAAACGCACGCAAGTGGCCTTTCAGTAGAGATTGAGTCAGATATGGAATTAGTAGAGAGAGATAGGTTATGGAGGGGCATAGAGCGGGGAGTGGATCCAGTTGGTTCCGCGCCCTAATCTTGAAAACCTCTCCCTCTCCCTCTCCTCTCCTTATCAGTCGAGCCCCCTGTCGGGTCCTTGCTTTCCTAACGTCAAGCAAGCAATAAATTCCTCTCCCTAGATTGAGAGCCCCTCTCCTCTCCTTATCAGTCGAGCCCCCTAAAGGGTCCTTATTAGTCGAGCGTGCTACGCACCCTGCCGGTCCTCTCCTTATCAGTCGAGCCTGCTTAAGCATCCTCGATGGGTACGAAAAAGATTGTTTCATATTGGAACGTGAGATTGAATCGTATTGGGAGATCTATATAGATTCAAGTATAACTAAAGCTAAGCATCGAAATCAACGCTGGGATCGAACCTACCTGGCATTGATACTTGGGTCGAAACCTACCTGGCATCGACCTCACTCGTGCATGGAGTAGCGGTTTAGAGACCCGAGAATGCATGGGCACACACCTGGATTGCATATGACTGACTCATTGCGCATAACCTGGCGTTATATATGATTATCCACCATATCACCTCTGAGGTAAGTCCTTTCTTTGATCCTCTCGGTCGTAGCTGGGAACACCTCTCTATCTAAGCTGGGTAACTTATTTTCACTTTGATCATTGTGGAAGGAATGAACATGAAGAAAAAACATGTAAGATACTCTGGGAGAATATCAAATAAAAACGAAAACAAAAGGAAGAGAAAGGTAAAGCTTTCAAATTTGCTCATTTTGTTGTTGCTCATTGCAATACTAGCATAAGTTCAGTTGATAAAGACAAGCGTAAGGGGTCATTAGCAGAAAGAGTGAAGAATCTTAGAGTAGAAGAGAGGCTCTGCAGCTGTGTGCGCAGATGCCTAAAGTAGAGTCTACAGCTGAGTGTGCGGACCCCTGCAGTTGAGTGCACAGGGTAGTCTTGAGTCTGTAAGCAGAATTGAAGTATCAATAAAGAGATTATTCCAGGAATATTCATGTTTTGTCCATTTACTTCTATTATGAATGAATGCATTTATGTAATGATGAATAATGGGGTTATGATTTAATATTGTATTGATGCGCGATTCTGCATGATTTGTATTATCATATTAAATTAATAATCAATAAATCTATGGGAATAGTATTAAACCTAAGGGATTAATATTATAAATCCAATGCATATAAACCCTAAGATAAATATTAGAAAACCTAAAATAAACATGGTTTACCATGGTTGATTTTTATGGTTGATTTTTTGTAACAACATTGGACAATGGTTGATCATGGTTGTCCATGGTTGTCACAATGTGACATTCGACCATGAGACAATATTTGTCACAATGCGACCATCGTTGCTCATGGTTGTCCATGTTTGTCGCAATGTGACATTCGACCATGAGACAATCTTTGTCACAATATGATCATGTTTGACCATGATTGATTTTCATATTAAGAGAGTCTTTCTCACAATGCGACATTGGTCCATGGTTGACAACCAACTCAAGGGATTAATATTATAAACCGAAGGGAATAATAAACCCAATGGATTAATACTAAAACCCCAAAGGATTATAAACCCAAGGGAACAATATTAAGGTTGACAATCAACTTAAGGGATTAATATATAAACTGAAGGAAATAATAAAGCCAAGGGATTAATACTAAAACCCCAAAGGATTATAAACCAAAGGGAACAATATTAAACCCAAGGGATTACCAAGGTATATAAACCCTAAGTTAAATATTATAAACCTCAAAATAAACATGGTTGACCATGGTTGATTTTAATATTGACAGAATCTTTGTCATGGTGTGACATTCGACCATGGTTGACCATGGTTGACAATGGTTGACAATAGGTGTCCATGGTTCATTTTCATATTCAGACAATCTCTATCACAATGTGATGCTGGACAATAGTTGACCATGATTATAAACCCAAGATATTTATAATAAAGCCCCAAGATTAAAAGTATAAACCCTATGAATAATATATTGCCCTAGGAATATGAACCCTAAGATTAAAAAACCCAAATGATCAATCTTATAAACCCAAGGGAATAATAAACGCAAGGTGTTAATACTAAAATCCCAAGGGATTATAAACCCGAGGAAATAATGTTAAACTCGAGGAATTAATGTCATAAACCCAAGGTATACAAAATCTAAGAGAAACATGGTTGACCATTGTTGATTTTCATATTGACACAATCTTTATAACAACGTGATGTTGGATCATTGTTGACCATGGGTAACCATGGTTGTCACAATGTGACATCGGACCATGGTTAACCATGATTGATTTTCATATTGGACAATATTTGTTAAAATGCGACACTGAACCATAGTTGACCATGGTTGGTTTCCATATTGAGACAATATCTGTCACAATGTGACATTGGACCATGGTTGACGATGATTGACCATGGCTAATGATGGTTGACAATGGTTGACCATGGTTGATTTCTATCTTGAGGCAATCTTTGTGACAATGTGACATTGGACCATGGTTGACCATGATTGACCATGGCTAACAATGGTTGAAGTTGATTTCCATAATGAGACAATCTTTGTCACAATGTGACATTGGACCATGGTTGGCCATGGCTGATGATGGTTGACTATGGTTGATCATGGTTCATTTTCATATTGAGACAATCTTTATCACAATGTGACATTGGATGATGGTCAACTATAATTACAAACCCAATAAATCTATATTAAACCCAAGGGATCGATATTATAAACCTAAGAGAATAATAAATCCATGAGATTAATACTAAATCCCTAACGGATTATAAACCCATGAGATTAATACGAAAGCCCTAATAGATTATAAACCCATGGGAATAATATTAAACCTAAGAGATTAATATTATAAAGCCATGGTATATAAACCCTAAGATAAATATTATAAACCCTTAAATAAATATTGTTGATCATGGTTTACAATGGTTGATTTCATATTGACATTATCTTTGTTACAATGCGACGTTGGACCATCATTGACTATTGTTGTCGCAATGTGACATTGGACCATCGGACAATCTTTATCATAATGTGACCATGCTTGACCATGAATGAATTCCATATTGACACAATCTTACTCTCAATGAAATGTTGGACCATGTGATGAAAAGAAATCTTGGGGTATTGCCAAAATCTCCTTTCATGTATAAATTTCATCCCTGGGCCTATGGGTTATGGCCCACGAAGCCTCGATGGAAGCATTTTAGGATTAAAACCTTTTAACTCTATTTACGCGGATCTTCATTAAGCCAAAAAAAAATACAATCCTTCTGGCGCTCAAGGAACAATATATGGGTTTTCTTCCACTGAATACGCCTTACCAAAATGATTTTCCGGTCATGTCACAGCACCACGCTTCCGCTGCGATCAAACTGTGTAGGATTGTCTCCTTAGAGAAACACCAATCAATAGCGTCCCACAGTACAACTTCACCATGCACAAAATCTGTGACACGTAGATCCTAAATACAGTCACCGTCCAGCGTTCAAACCATAGCAATCTATGATAGCTAGCTTAATATATGGATAAACGCAGGAAATGAAGCTTCCACGTGAGGGATGTTCGGTCCACAACCTGGACAGTCATCGTGATTAATATAATCCCGAGCCTTTCAAAACCAGAAACGCTTCACGTGCACTTTCCTGACATATATGGATTCGCCTTCGTTCCAATCTCTGTGAAGTCGTTCTCTATGTTTCAGTTGTTAAACTGCGCACTACCAGGATGACATTAAACTACATTTCTATTAGAAATACAGATTGAAAACCACATCAGGCAACTGCTAACACGCAATCCTCACTTGCTCTTACTATATATCAGTTAAACGTTAAATTAGCTCGTCATCGATGATCGATGATCGATCCAACACGCAACACAGGATTTACACATAACGTACACAACACTAAAGCATGCTTTCATATAAATACAGAACAATTACATATTAAGGCATTTCAGCCTTAAGAAACGAGCTCGCGCTCGACTACATTTTTTTCCTCACTCAGCTTTTCCTCACAAAACAGATATCTCACGCCCTCACGATCTCTGTCTTATATACATACAAGAAGTGTTAGATTGGAAGGATCGATCCGATCCTTTCCTGATTTTCCTCTAACGAAGTTCTCCAAAATACATGCACGTAGATAACAATCCATCAAATCCTCTTTAAATCTGTTTTATAGCAGATTTTCCTCTTGTTTTCTAGCTTGACTGTCCACGTCTCATCGCTCCTCTTGGATTCGTCTTTAAATTAGAAAAGGGTCAGATTCTCCTGCATCAGACTTCCGAGGTAAAAAAAAAATATGACCTCTTGGTCATATACTTCTCCTGGTCCTTAACAATTCTACCCACTGCATTTCTTCAGTAGAACTGCTTTCATGATGTTCTGTGAGCTGCAACCAACCTCTGCAGTAACAGTCTCCTCTGTTACACGATACCTCACCAAGCCCTCCACACTCGGTATTTTGGCATCTTTCTGGTTCTCTCCTCTGGAACCTATTGAGCACACCTTGCTCTAGGTTGTTGCAAATCTTCTCACTTTTGCTGTCGCCATCAACACGATGGTAAGATCATAAACGCTCTAGCTTTAACACAACCGTACCTCTTCTCCTTCTATTTGTACTCTTCTCCCTTCTCGCAGGAAATCCTTTCCCTGCTCTGATACCACTTTGATGAAAGGAAATCTTTGGGTATTGCCAAAAGCTCCTTTCATGTATAAATTTCATCACTAGGCCTGTGGGTTATCGCCCACGAAGCCTCAATGGAAGCGTTTTAGGATTAAAACCTTTTAACTCTATTTACGCGGATCTTCATTAAGGAAAAAAAAAATACAATCCTGCTGGCACTCAAGGAACAATATATGGGTTTTCTTCCACTGAATACGCCTTACCAAAATGATTTTCCGGTCATGTCACAGAACCACGCTTCCGCTGCAATCAAACTATGTAGGATTGTCTCCTTAGAGAAACACCAATCAATAGTTTCCCATAGTACAACTTCACCATGCACAAAATCTGAGACACGTAGATCCTAAATACAGTCACCGTCCAGCGTTCAAACCATAGCAATCTATGATAGCTAGCTTAATATATGGACAAACGCAGGAAATTAAGCTTCCACGTGAGGGATGTTCGGTCCACAACTTGGAAATTCATCGTGATTAATATAAGCCCGAACCTTTCAAAACCAAAAACGCTTCACGTGCACTTTCCTGACATATATGGATTCACCTTCATTCCAATCTCTGTGAAGTCGTTCTCTATGTTTCAGTTGTTAAACTGCGCACTGCCAGGATGACATTAAACATAAAATATTCACGATTTCTATTAGAAATACAGATTGAAAACCACATCAGGCAACTGCTAACACGCAATCCTCACTTGCTCTTACTATATATCAGTTAAACGTTAAATTAGCTCGTCATCGATGATCGATGATCGATCCAACACACAACACAGGATTTACACATAACGTACACAACACTAAAGCTTGCTTTCATATAAATACCGAACAATTACATATTAGGGCATTTCAGCCTTAAGAAACGAGGTCGCGCTCGACTACATTTTTTTCCTCACTCATATTTTCCTCACAAAATAGATACCTCATGCCCTCACGATCTCTGTCTTATATACATACACGAAGTGTTATATCAGAAGGATCGATCTGATCCTTTCCTGATTTTCCTCTAACGAAGTTCTCCAAAATACATGAACGTAGATAATAATCCATCAAATTCTCTTTAAATCTGTTTTAGAGCAGATTTTCCTCCTGTTTTCCAGCTTGACTGTCCACGTCTCATCGATCCTCTTGGATTCCTCTTTAAATTAGAAAAGGGTCAGATTCTCCTGGATCAAACCATAATTGATAATGGGCAGCCATGGTTGACGATGGTTGGTTTCCATATTGAGATAATCTTTGTCACAGTGCAATGTTGGACCATGGCCAACCATGATTGACCATCGTTGATGATGGTTGACAATGGATATCCATGGTTCATTTTCATATTGAGACAACCTTAGTCAGAATGTGACAACCATGGTCAATGATGGTCTAAAATTGCATTGTTTCAAAGATTGTGTCAATATGAAAATCATCCATGGTAAACCATGATCAACTATGTTTATTTCAGGGTTTATAGTATTTATCTTAAGGTTTATATACCTTCGATTTATAATATTAATCCCTTGGGTTTAATATTATTAATCAACTGTGGTAAACCATGGTCAACTATGTTTATTTCAGGGTTTATAATATTTATCTTAAGGTTTATATACCTTGGATTTATAATATTAATTCCTTGGGTTTAATATTATTCCGCTGGGTATATGATCCCTTCGGTTTTAAATATTAATATCTTTGGTTCATTACCCCTTGGGTTTATAATATCGATCCCTTGGGTTTTTCAAGCTAAGGATTCATATTCCTAGGGTACAACATTATTCAAATGGTTTACAATTTTTTATTTTTTTGTAAACTTGGTAGGGCTACATCTTCAACATGTTTATATCACTGGCATGATGGCTAGTGTTTCAGAGGGCAAGTATGGTGCCGCCGCCGGCCAAGAAGCCTGGATTCTGAGCTGTAATAGTTTTGCGCTGCAAGGGATCAATGTGGCAAAGCTTCGATCAGACCTTTCCCTCTCTCAGGCCGCATTTCATATCGACGCAGGAGGATCAGTCAAACAGGGGAGGGCTGCTCGAGATGGTGAGAAGGCTATGTGGCCAGTCAATCTCCTGCCCACATTCTGACCTTCCTATGCTGATCGATTTGGTTTTCTCGGGCAAATCAATGAGGAAGAAGGTGAAATCGTGATGGAGCTCTATGCAGATGTGGGGCCGAAGATGGCTATGAACTTCCGTGTGTTGTGTACCTGCGCGAATGGCCTCGACCGTTCAGGAAAGCCTCTGCACTCCAAGGGTTCGTCGTCCCGCTGCGTGATCCCAGGTTTCATGTACCAGGGCGGGGACTTGAAAGGGGGCAACGGTACTGGTGGATCCATCGCAAATGATCAGCGACATCTCTACAAATCTACAGCCCTATTGTTTGCAGCAGATCTAGGTTGGAGCGAAAGCTACCTTCGCCAGAAGCTTTTTCCTCCCCCTCCACCTCCAGTGCGTCAAGAGATAGGAGACCCAAAAGCCTCTGGCCCTGTGTTGCTTCAAAAAGTCTTTGAAAATTTCTCTGCCCCCTTTCAGGTTCAAATCACACAGATCTCAGGCAAGACCATTCTGCAATGGGTATACCCTTCAGACCTGGTGCAGAATCTCAAAGTAAATCTGGAACGTCGATTCAGGATCCCCTCTACCGTATAGAGACTTATATTTCAAGGTAAACAACTCGATGATCCTCTTCCCCTCTCTTCTTACAGCATAAAAAATAATAGCTCTTTAGTGTTTTCCCTTTGTTTGAGAGGTGGCGCTGCAGGTCAATCTTCTTCTTCTCCTCCCTACTCCTACAAAGCTGCAGTACACTCTGAGATTCCCATTTCCCCTAAACCTCCCAAACCCAAGCCTTTTTTGGTTGACAAGTTAGAGGAGGTTCCCTCTGTTGAGATATCCCACCCTGACCTTGCAGAGGACATTCAAAAATTTGCTGAAAGGGCCATCATTTGGAGATTCAATGGGATTTTACCTCGCTCTAAGGACCTTTATGACTGGATCAATGACAACTGGACTCACCATTGCAAGGTTTGCTTCTACTCAAAAGGATATTTTATAGTTCTGTTCGACAGTCCTAAGCACTATGAAAAGGGCTTAGAAGAAGGTCCTTGGTTCATGGGTACAGTAGGACTCTTCTTAACTCCATGGTTCTCAGATTTTGACCCAGCTTCTGCAGTCATCACCACAGCCCCTGTCTGGATCAGACTTCCAAACTTTCCAGCTCACCTGTGGCATACAACAGTCTATAGGAGCATAGGCAACACCTTGGGTAGCTTTTTAATGGGAGATTTCAAGCGGGAACTTCAAGGTCTCTACACATATGCTAGAATATGTGTGGAGCTAGATCTAAGCAAGTGACTATTAGAGCAAATCAATCTCAAGATCAATGACTCTATCTGGACCCAGAACCTGGATTACAAAGACACTGCCTTCCGCTGCTGCCACTGTCACCTAACAGGGCACCTACAGAATTCCTGCCCATCGCTCACTGCAAAACCGAAAAGGGCAACTTTGCAAAGACCAAACCCAAGCGTTGGACCCCTTGTTCTCCGCTGCCAACAGTGAGATCTGGTTCCTCAAGCTCGGAAGATGAAGGGAGCGATTCAGAACCGGACCAAGCGCCTTAGATGATGGATCCATCCACAGATACTCCTGCGCACGCCACTTTCACAGCAATCTCCCAGAAACGCGTCCATGAGACCTCCTCTTCTAAATTAGATAAGGAGATCCCCCTGATGGAGAATTCTAGTCTTCAAGTTGTTTTAGCTCATACTCCCCAGGATGGCTGGTTAAAAGTCAATAAAAAGAAAGGGAAAAAACACTGTGTTGAGGTTTCTGCCCCTGGGGGGTAAAAGTCAGTTTTTGCTCTCAAGTTTTTTGTTGTAGCTCCGTGATTGGTTCACTCCTTCTCCGGGACCGAGGTTGATAGTTTCATCATTTCCGGTCTGCCGGTTTCTTGTCTCTCATGATTGTACTATATTTTACTCAATAGAAATAGTTTAATTTTACTGAGAAAAAAAAAACATGTTTATATCACCCATGTTCAATATATCACCCTAGTCATGGTGGAGAACTGAACAGGTAACTTCACATTAGCAAGTGCTTTAATAGAGCACCTCATCACTTGCTATCCAAGACCTCACTTGTCTTGAATAGGTAACTTCACATCAACGAGTGCCTTAATAGAGCATCTAATCACTTGCTATCTAAGACCTCACTTGTTATCCAAAACCCTGTAAACCAAAGCATTTATCATATTAATCCCTTAGATTTTTAACATTAATCTCTTGGATTTTTAATATTAATCCCTTAGATTTATTAATTATCGTATTGTGATATCGATAATAATATTAAATAATTAAAATTACAATTTCATTTTTAAAATTATAAATCATAGAAACCATTAAATATTTTTCATTTTATATAAATATATTTCAATATCTAAATATATTATATTTCATTTTATATATATAATTAAATTTCATATATATATATATATATATAAATTTCTAATTAAATAACTAAAAGTAACTGAAATAATATAGTAATAATAAAAAATATTAAAATTAAAGTAATATGTTTTATTATCTTTTAATAAATAATTATTTATTAATAATAATAATAATAATAATAATAATAATAATATTTTTTTATTAAAAAATATCTTTATTATTTTATTAAAAAATATTATTAGTAAAATATGGTTAAAAAAATATTTAATTTGAAAAATTATATCTATTTTTTATATTAATATTAATATTTAATTCAAAATTTTATTATCATCTAAAAAATATTATTATCATCTTAACATTTTTTTATTACCATGTAACCTAACTCTTATGGTTAAGCATATTACTCATCATCAATAATTGATATAAGATTTCCTTAGTGCTTCAAGTACCTTAGCTTACTTTTTACACTTCTCGTCACATTAGTAGGTATCAAATCGGTGATATTTAATGGTTCTACCTTTGGAGGCTTAACATCACTTTCGTTTTCGACTCGTTCCCACCACTCTACAATTGTTATGATATATTATTTTTTTTGTTGCAAGGAATAAACAAGAGTATTTCAAAAAAGAATGAACAAGAGTATTTTCAGTCCTTGCCATCTAGTAATGGCCAGGGATTATAGTAATCAATTATGCTCATCTTAGTTCTCTTGTTTGTTAATCCCACTGATTATGCTATAACCAAAGTTTTTCGACAAAGACTGATTCGTCATCCAAAGTTTTTCGATACATATTTATTTTCCTTCTTATTTGGCCTCTTTCCGAGGCCGAAAAGCAATGGAAAGAGGCTGAAAAACAAAACCATATGTTATAATTAGTAATTCATTTCGTATTTTCAAACTAGTAAATACTAGCTAAATTAATGCTAGCATTAGCAGATCACATTAAATCCCAGTTCTGTTTCACCGGCACACATGGTGAGTTTAATATGTTTCCTTTCCTAGCTTTCTGTTTTTGATGTCTGGATCTTTCAGACACTGCCATTTGGGCCTTTGTAACACTTATGTGGTGCAGGGATCTCCAGAGCTGGGTTGGGTTCAATACCTTATTGTTGAGAATCCCAGGTCTCTGTCTTCATACCATAACAATCTCCCATCTCGAATCTCACCTTAGAATATATAATATCGCTCTCACCTTAGAATATATAATATCGCTACAACTTGTTGCGCCCTTGCTTTAGCAAGGCAACCCCAACAGCCGGGAACAACCCGCTTCACGCCCCAGGAACAGAGAAAAAATCTCACGCCCCAGGAATAGAGAAAAACGAGAGTTTTTTTGCGGCAATATCATGAAGTGAGATGATATAGCAGTCCTGGATAAGGACATGTGAGCAGGAATCTGCATATGAAAAGGATCCATTCTTCCGCTAATAAATATGTAAAATTCAACTGAACTCTTCTTGTTGCTTGCAAATATGTAGAATTCAACTGAATTCTTCTTGATGCTTGCAGCCGTTTAAAATTGTTATCGTTTTACCTGTGAAGGTAAGAAGTATGCACTTGCAACCTCTTTTATTAATACTGGTTTTTCTTATCAAGAAAATAAAAAATTGTAATTTAAATTTAGTATTCTACTAGGTTCATAAAATAAAAGCGGTGGCTTTTCTTATCCAAGAATTCATAAAATAAAAGGGCTGGTTTTTCTTATCCATGAAAATAAAAATATGTAATTTAAATTTGGTGTTTTGCTACCAGCCGTGAGATTCATGCTTTCATAAATTGATTGATTTTAAACTCAGTGATTCATGTTTCAATAAACTGATTGATTTTATACTCAGTGAAACATGAAGGGACTGCAAAACTAAAGCTACATGAAGGCACTGCAAAACTAAATTGTAAAACTAAAGCTACTCACTGCATTGAATATTGAATTCTCTGTGTAATAGTGATGGTTGAAGCCTCCCCGTTCTTGGATCTCTGAGCAAAACAAGATGGCAAGAACGTGCAAAGCTATGCTACACTAGAGAGCTTTGCAAGCCCAAACATCTATGGGCTAGAACGATATCAGCATATTAATACCAATATCTATGTCAAATATTCTAAGTTTGGCCCTAGAATAATCCCTCATATGTTCAAGCAAAATTGTGGCTTAACAATTACTGAAACCAGTTCTGAAAATTGTGGCTTAACAATTTTTGAATCCAGTGCAAGTTCAGAACCTGCTACATTCTGGTTGAATCTTCAATCAGTCCAGCTTAATCGGGAAGTGTTTGACCACAGTTCCTATCTCAGTAAGCTACCATAGAGGCATGAAGAAATTCTGGAGGCTCTCCAAAACAGGCATGTAACTGCATCAACCGCTCACAATTACAGCATTCCGGTGCTCATAATCAATATACCTCCGATGGTACAAACTTGCATATTTAAAATGGGATGGTGGCCTCTCCAATACTTCTATGTGAAATGCAGATGAATAGTCATATAAGACTAGGGAACCCATCTACAGTGTTAGCCAAAAGTGATAATTCACTCGCTTTTTCTGCATGAACAACATGCTCACTGCAAACCCCAAGAAAATCATGCTCAAATTAATGGCAGAGCTTGTAGTTCTAATTCTATGGTGTTCCCTGTCCCAATTCAACTAAAGCATCATCTGTGGATTTAGTTCTAGCTTCACTACGAGGAGCAGAGCAAGCCAATACATAGTTTGTTCTATAGGACCTTGATCGACACACCACGGTAGGAGGCGGAGACTCATTTCCGGATGTCCCCCATCCATCCTTTGCTTCATGACCAAATAAGTGAATACCGTGCCTGCTGAAAGATGCAATGCTAGCTGGTGTGCTTGAATGTTAACTGTATGCTTGAGGCTTACACACTATGTTATGAAACACAACATTGAGACATAGTAATGAGGACATCTATGTTATGAAGACAGAGCATTGAGACGCAACAATGAGGACACGTGATCTTCATGTGAAAGCCCACATGGTCTATCATGTTTCATGTTGTTTATTGCATACCTCTTTAATGACTATAAGCTCCGTTGTGTTACTTAATACCTGCTTAATTACGCCGTAAGGCGTTCCCTCTGAGATCCATCCCCCTTTTTGCCTACGTGTCCTCCTCTGACGCCGTACGATGAGATGTTAGACGATTGAAAACACCAGAACCGTCGATCAAAAATGTCACTCAGGCGGTCCGGGTAATGAAGAGCACGGAGTGCCAATCGCCATTCCAGAGGTAGGGTTTCTCCACTGGTGTGGGATGGCCATGGACTCTTCGAGTTCTCCAGGCGGGATAAAGAATGGGACGGGCTAAACTCCAAGGAAATCCCCGCTTGGGCTGTGAATTCTGGTTCGATTTCTGCCCAGTTAGGTCCTCTCTGAATTGGGTCTGCGATTTACCAATCCTGCATTCGTGTTGCGAACTCCGATCCTGTTTCTGCGAAATTGAGTTTGTTTTCTGAAGTGGGTTTGTAGGAGAAAGGATTCTTGAAAATGGGGTGCCTGGGATGCCGTTCCAATAATCTTGTGGCATAAGGACGGTTCTTCACATACATGTCAAGGATCCTCTGCTCATCTAATTTGATCACATGAACCGGATTAGGAATAGGGTTGTAAAGTGGCATTGTACTTAGAAAATTAAATACTGTGGCGAAGCTTGATCCTAGCTTCTTAGCTGTAAGTGAATAACGGTGGCAGTGAGTATCAGAAGGTCCATATTCTTCTGCGTCTTATCAGTGATAATATTGAGTATGATCTGACACTAAGAAACTCCATGATCTCATGTTCCAGGAGGAAAAACCTTGCCAAATTCTTTAATCTTCTTTTTGGAATTTCCACGCGCTATCTGTGATTAAATCTATTAGGGTATAAGCAAATACTTTTAAGGATTTGTAAAACGACCCATATTTCTTACAAATTCAAGTTTGAACTTCTATGGGTTTGTAGTATGTCTTAGAATCGCGGGACACTGGTTATATGAAAAATAAAAGTAACTTACCTTCAACTCTGGGTTCTGCAGAGGATCTATATAAGGTTTCGTCATTCTCTCAAGGTTGGCATACAGAAGAGAAGGTGCCCCTTTTCAGAGACATGATGAAACTAGCGTTCAATGCAAACATGTTTCGAAGATATTGGACTTTAGGGGTTTTAGGGGTCTAACATTTTTGTAGATTGATGTCAAGCGATCTGGATGCCTTCCATACATATGCCAAGTCTGTTCCAGTAAGGCCCAGCTGTATGTTTTCATCAGCTCAATCTTTGGCTTCAACTGCAGATCAACATTAAGAAAAAGAACAGCTGGGTACACAACGATCACGCTTGCCAGATCTCCAGTGAATCCTGGGTCTCTGAAGAGCTCAACCGCATGGTGGGTTGTTTTGGTTGATCTAATATGAACATAGGTGCCCTGATTCTCATGACCGCTGATAGTTAAAGGCAGTCAATAAGCGTATCCTTGCTCAGAACGAGATCCACCAAAACAGCCCAGCAAGCGGTTCAGTGCTTCAACGACTCGTGCCCTGCTAAAAGTTGAGCCACAATATGTAGAAAGTATAGGATCTGTCTGCACAAAGTGTGTATAGACACAACATTAGGATCTAACAGGAGTTGAAATAAGAAAAGGGGATATGATTACATTATTAATTTTAAAAATTCCTTGTCAGGATTTTGGAAATGGGTTTGTGATCAAATGTTAAGTTGATGCCTTTCCTAACCACAGCTCTCAGAATCCATTCTGAACTGAGCAGACAGAAATGAAATGAAATGAAATCAATCTCCAGTACGAGTAATAATAGGATGAATGCCTAGGGAATCCCTTCCATAAAAGATAAACAGAGACCCGCTGATGTTGCTTTTATGCCTGGACCGAATTTTTCTATTTAAATCTGAATTGAAGTTTTGAGTTGCATATCAACTGGTCGCTCTTTTGCCCCATGTGATAAGCATACTATTCTCTGTGTTTTTTAGTTACAGGTAGTTTCGGAGGGTGAACAAGGTTTCCGGTAGTTTAAATAGGTGACTCTGATTTTGAAACGTTAAACCTTTAAGAACTCATGGTCGGTACAAAAGCATTATGCAAATACAATACCTGGTGCAAGATACTCAGTCCAAAATCAGACACCTTCAGATTGGCTTTCCCATCCAGGAGTAGATTTTGAGGTTGCTCACCAAATTCGAAACCAATTTAACATTAAATCGTATCTTAGCACAGAGCATTATCAACTAAAATTACATAAGCTCTCATTGGGTTCATATACAAAGAGCAATTTTCAAGTCAAACTGCATACCTTGAGGTCTCTGTGGTATACATTTCTACCATGACAATAATCTACAGCATCTATAAGCTGATGAAAATATTTCCTGGCCTCTTCTTCAGTGATTTTCTGAAGATAAGCCTGTACAAAAGCCAGCAAATCATAATGAGATTTTTGATCTCCATATTAACCATAATATTATTTCTATAAGGTGGTCAAGTTTATGTATCTCAACTTTCCTAAAAGTGTAGTCTAAATGTTCTAATTTTAGAACTTTTACTGGAACAATTTCCAGTTAGATTTTGGCGGAAATCTATTTAGAAAATTGTTGGAATTGTAGATTTGAATTTTCCAGTTAGATTTTGGCGGAAATCTATTCAGAAAATTGTTGAAATTGTAGATTTGAATTTTTGAATTTGTGCAATTTGAATGTTCCAGAGATTTTTCATGTTGCTGAATCCATTTATTTATTCCAAAATGTAATTTAGACTCATCTTTTCTGAAATTCATATGATAACAATAAACAACTATGTCTAACAACACTGTCAGTTGACAAAATAGAGAAATATTTATGTCATAGAAATAATTCCAAGATGCACAAATTTGTTGAGTCTTTGCAATTTGAGTGTTCAAGGAGTTTTCAGGGTGTTGAATATATTTATGCATTCAAAAATGTAATTTAAGCAACAAAAAATTGTGATATCACCAACAATTATATAGCTGGATTCCAAAAATGGTTGACAGAATAGTCCAAGATAGAACATTTAAACTTATCATCTCTAAAATGCCATATGATAACAATAAACAACTATGTTTAACAGCACTGTCACTCAGTTGACAAAATAGAGAGGTATTTATGTCATAGAAATAACTCTAAAATGCAGAGGGTTTAGGCAAATCTGACTCAGGGATGGGCAATTTAGATGGGCATAATGTGAAAGGCATGTTGTCGAATACTGCTAGTGAGAACTCTTTTCAAATTCTTTGCACAAAGAGAGGGAAAAGCTGAGCAACCAGCATAATCACACCACAACCAAACTATGTTAGTAAAAGACACCACTCACTTACAGAAATTACATTACTTATGTACAAACAAAAATGATCAGTGAACTTTGTTGGTCTGAAATTAGTTGCAGCACACAAAATGAGAGGACCTCGGCCATGATAACAACTCACAATTTTTTCAGACAGGTCACCCCCCTGTTACATATTCCATGACTAGATAAACCCCCCCTGTTACATATTCCATGACTAGATAAACCTTCTTCTTGCTGGCTATAACCTGCATTTTACCATTAAAACCAATGATCAGAATCTCAATTTGCACCCCATGTCATTATTCCATAAGTATTATATTTATCCTCAATAATGAATTCCAGAGAATTCAAAAGTTTGTTTTCTTGTTCAACCAACGTTTAGAAAGGACCTGTTTAGAAAAGTTTTTGTTTAGGTTTTTGTTTGGAAAAATTTTCTATTCCATGGAGTCATTTCAATTTTAGAGTATCGGAATATCAATCCACATGCAGAACATGGTCTTACCCAACATGAAATGGGGGTATACCTCAGTACTAAAGGAGCCCAACGGCAGGGGGCGGGACCTAGATTTGTTTCACATCCTGTTAAATTTTTAACACAGAAACAAAAACAGCATGGGCCCTAATGCCAAAGGATAATTCTGGCAATGTGACACTATATTCTCCATCTGCTGCACAATATCCAGCTTATAAGAATCCCCTACGACACACTTAAACAAACCCAAATTTCATAAAGGGCAGTACGAAAAGAAAAAGCAGCATGTCTTGCAGTAATCGAATCACAGACAAGGTACTTGGTACTTACTTTTCTTCTCTGATCTTGCTGCATAGTTCTTTGTCTCTGTTCACTTTTAGATCCACGCTGTATTCTTATGTCCTGATACAAGGCCAATGCCTCAACTATCTGCAAACCTTCCTGGAACCGTGATTGCTTTTGTTTGTATAGATTGAAGTAGAATATTTAACCGGACTAGCTTGATGATAATGTTTTTAAATTCTCTCTGGATTTCATTCTTTTCTTTCTCTTCATAGTCCGCTTTTTCTTTCTATGTAGTTTTCGATCTTTAACCCTCCTCTATTCTGTTCTTTCTATGTAGTTTCTTTCATCGTGAATGTTACTAATCTTGAATTAAAATAGTTGAATTAAAGAAACCTCCATTACTCTCAAAGAAAAAACCAGTCCATTCATCTCAATTTTATTATTCCATTTTCCTTCTGGTTTCCTCGGTTCTACAGTTTCTTCTTAATTCATTTCAGCCATTATAATCTCATTGAATTAAAATTATTTGCTCGGTCTGTTTCATTGTTTTATGTTGCATTGTATGAAGCAGAGCAACACAAACCTCCTTGGGCTTTAATTACAATTACAATTCTATTTCCTCTGAGCAAATATTCCTCTCCAAAGTATTCAGGGGATCCGTTCCAGTGTTTTATGTTGCATCCTGTGAAGCAGAGCCATACAATTACAATTACAGTTCTATTTCCTCTGAGCTTTACTCTCAAAACACACCCCAATCTTGTAATATTCCTGAGTATTTCGTAAGTTTCCAAGTATCAACTGTGGAATTTTATACTTCGTAAGTTTCCAAGTATCAACTGTGGAATTTTATACTCCGCAAATTTCAACTAGATATTCCTAACTATTTAGAAAATAATAGCGAGTGATTTGAAAAGAGGAGTTCTCAATAATAAGTAGGTATAGAAGAAATTATGAGTCAATTTCGGTAACAATAATAAATAATTCTTCACATCTAAAATTTAAGTATAAATCAAATCTTTTGGCATACTCACTTTTCTTTGATGTTTTTTGTAGTGTGTTTTCAGTATTTTGATTTTATAGATTATACTATTCCTTAATTTTTAATTGTCTTTCAAATAGAAGTAATTTAGAATATTTATAAATTAATAAAATAGTAAACATTGCTCTAGAAGTAATTTAGAATATTTATAAATTAATAAAATAGTAAACATTGCTCTTGGAGCTGGACTAGGAAAAGAAAATACAGAAATTGGAGAATTTCATAAATACATAGAAGAATAATTCGATTTTATTTAATAATTATTTTTTTCCAGCCTTCTAATAACTAGAATGTCAAACCACAACAAGAATAAGGTATAGGGTATTTTCAATTAATATTTTCAGTATTTTATGTTAAATATGTCAAATCCACCTACCTTTATTTTCTCATAGATGTAATTTGTGTCCATCCTCTAAGCTCTGCTCTCCATGGAAACCTAATCCTTTCATTTCAGTTTTCGTTATGTTAATATATTTAACACTGTAATGATTTAGTTTTATGAGAGTGGTTTTTACTAATTTTTTTTAGTTGGGCTTAATTTATTATTGTAATTTTATTGATCCAATTTGTATTTCACTCATTTACTATTACATTTATTCATTGATTTAGTTTATCTCTATGAAAGTTTGTGGTTTTATTTAAATTGGTTTCTTACTTTTACATTTATATGTCTGTGAGTTTTCTGTCTCAATTAAAAATATAGTTGACTTAACCTATGCCTCTCATAATCAGTTTTGGATGGGCCCTCCAATTATATTTTTACATTTTACAAATATATTTTTAATTTAGAAATATGTTTTTTATTTATGTCTTATAAGATATGGTACATTTAAATTTTTAGATTATTGGATTTCTCTAAATGAATTTCAATTATATTTTTATATTTTACAAATATGTTTTTCATTTATATCTTATAACTTATGTTACATCCTCTTTTTACATTAGTATTGTGGTTAAATTCAATGTATTTTAAATTGTATATTCATACATTTAATTTATTTTAACTAAATTTTGTTATATTTAAATTTTTATTAATGATATTTAATTTAATTTGTTTTTGAATGATTTCTTTATTAATGTTGTTTAGTTTAATTTAATTTTTAAAATGATTTTCAAATTTAAATATTTAATATGTTATTTAAGTTGTGCACTATATTTATTAATGGTACAATGATGTATGATATATTTTTTTAATTAAAATAACATAATGTACAAAGAAAAATGTTTGAATTTATATAATATAAAGTGATAACGCTCTTAAATTTAAATATTTATGATAAAATTAAATTGTAATGTAAATATTCTTTAAGATTGCTTTTGAATATATATTTTATTAATCACACTCACTCACACACTCACACTCATATATATTCTTTTCTTACGAGACCAAGAATCAACTTCTTATATTTCTTCACTTCTTATGTTAAATCTATTGTTTACTGCAACTTTATGATTGATATCAAGTAGGGGATAGATCTTTGAATGGAATGTTCATAGATTTATTAGTTCATTTTTTTGCATTTCAATAATGGGTTCGAGTATGGAACAAAAATAATGGGTTCCAGTATGTAAAAAAGAATGAAATGATGTTCTTTTGGTGAATTGGCATCACTAACTGGAGAACTCGATGAAGTCATTGGGATTTGTTCTTTGCTCTGAGCCTCATTTTGCAGCTTTGGCATTTTTGCAATCGTGCTTACATTGCCAATGAGAGATTTGACGCCCCCCCGATTGTCTCACTAAGTTTTCCATTCGTTCCAAGGGCTGACAGTCAGAGAAAAAAACAACTTGCTTGAAAGCATAAAGTGTTTTTCATATATTTAACATTATGCATATTATAGAAGTAAAAGATGAATCTTTTATCATATTGTTCAAGTTCCTTTGGAGACGATGCTTAATAGTAAGTGGGTATTATGGTATACATTTTTATTTGCTAGGACACCCACATTAGTCTAGGATTTTATAACATAAGAAAACCTTTAAATCCCTGCAAAACCTTCCTCGTGAGGATTAGCTTGTGTGGATTATATTGGGTTTTTTCCCCGCATAGACTATTACTTTGCATAGCACTGTGCAGCTTATGTTGGTTACTCACGCAGCAATGTTAAAATATAGATACTTTGCCTTGGCCCACTCTGTTTTGTCATTGGGTGATTCAACTTTCAGTGTTGAAGGACATTTCTGGACATTTTTTGTATTTCTTCATCTCCGGCAACAACCTTAATCTCCTTTCCAAGTTTTTGCTTCATTTCTATTCCATCCATGGACCATGCTAGAGAATCCTCTTCCATCAATTGTACATTAGCCACTGAGCAGCTACATAGTCTTATAAATTTGATTCAAAATTATTTCCCGATTGAAATGATTTAGTTATAAATATGCTTTCTTGATAATTTAAACTTTATTCCTTTGTGTTAAACTAATGCAAAGTGGTGCCATCGTGACTGTCTTGTTTCTAGTGAACAGACTCTAGAAAATCTTAGTTAAAAACTTCAATAGCTTTGCTTATGTCTGTCAGAATTCTGGAATAGTCATATCCCTGTATTGATATTATATTCCACTTGGCTTTTTTTTTTTGTCATCCACACATTAAGAAAGTGGAAAACAAATACATGCATGTACATTTACATTTAGAATGCATGCGGAAATTGATTTAGGACTTAGCGTGTTCTCTCTGCTCTATGTTGAAACAATTTCACTTCTCTTTCCTTAGTAGCTAGGATTTTCACTACAAAAAGAAAGTAAACGTCTGTTTATCATCTTAGATCGCATATTTAGGAATTGTATATGTACATCACGTGATCAACCTTAAAGGCAAACTTCTTAAGAAAGATCAACTGTAAAATACATTTCAATAAACATAAAAACGCTTTGGAACCTAACGCACACCATTTAGAAGTCTAGGCTAGAGACGTATTCCAGCATCGTAAAGCCTGGTAACTATCACTTTCATCGTAGGTTGGGTGATTCCTCCTCTTTGAAACGACAAGTGCCAGTACGGACTTATGCTCCCACGTACCGTCGAGTATATATTGGGAGACCACAGTAGGCTATATCCTTTATCCTTAGGAAGCCGTGTCTGCCGCCCTATCAATCGCACATCGAGATTTTCGTGCAAAGAATGATAAACTTCCACCTAAATGCCCATGCTCCATTTGTCTTGAATCATATCCTGGAATACATATCCGCAATTCCAACCACATGTATTGCTGCTCCAGATGTGTCTCTGAAACAAAGGGTCATCGCTTCTCATTATCAAACAACATGGACCCTGGTCCTCAACCAGCTACCCTTACATCTCTTTCACAGATAGAAGAAATTCTCATTGCTAGGGTTAACCCTATACTTCAAGTAACACATGCACGTGGTGGCCAGTATAAATACAGTGGCCACACAATTTGTTTTCCTCAAGACATTACAAAAATCGCAAACATGTTGCCACGACGTGTTGAACACTTGGACATCCTAATTGTCACGCGTCATAGTAATGACCATAAGGCTTATGATTTCATTGTCAGTAGACATCGCATTCTCGCTGCATTAGAATACAAATTGGTGAATGACCCATACTATAAGAATGTTCGTATTGATACCAACGCACTGGCATCCTTACAAGCAATCCCCACCGATGTCTCCTCCTCCCTTCACCATTCCAATACTACAGAAACCACTGTCTTCCTTCCACTTGAACCACCCCATGAGCTCACCAAAGATTTCACAGACCCATCTGTAGACCAAACATCATCGTTCGTCCCAATCATACCTGATAGAAATACAGAAATCCAAGAAATCCGTCGTTATTTACATGCTTACAACCACCAATCTGATACTACAGTTGAGTGGCCAACAATTGGTTTATCGCCAGTCAATGAATACAACACAGAAGGTCTACTCTCTATGGCTTTCCCTGCCCTTTTCCCGACAGGAGCTGCAATGCCGAATCAGCCAAGAATGAAAGCAGTGCGGCTACATGAATATGCACTTCATCTCATACATTGCTACGATAACAGATTTGGAAAGCACCCACGCTTTCGTTATTACATATATAATCTCATGATGCGGCATCGCAGTCAAGCAACAACATTGATTTTTGTGAAAAAGAACGTCACAGATAACTTTCCAATATCTATTCAAGATCTGAACATCCGCTTAGAACAATTTCCAGATGAGCAGTTGGGAGAGCAAGTCATGCGATTTGGTAGCTCTTTACGTGGAACAAGGTCATATTGGCACAAGGCTAAAAATGAACTAACGGACATGATATCTCAACTCGGTTGCCCAACGTTCTTCTTCACATTGAGTGCAGTTGATACAAAATGGCCTGATCTTCATTCAATCATGCCCGGATGTCTTCCTTCTGATATTGCAAAACAACAAAAGTGGAGAAATGATAACATTATCTCTAACCCACATTTAACATCACTATATATGCACCATAGATTCACAGCATTTCGTGAGATTATCTTAGAGAAACACTTGAATACAAAAGATTACTGGTATAGGTATGCATTCTACCGCATTTTTTTTTTCTCCAAGAAATCTAAACAACATTCCTCACCTATTGCAAAATTATCTTACAAAAACGCATACTTGATAGGTATGAATGGCAACATAGGGGATCTATGCACATCCATGGTTTCCATTGGATAGAAAATGCACATGATATGGAAAACCTCAACTGGGAAGACACAGAAGCAGTTGATATTACAAGGCAGTTCTTCGACAAATATATTTCCGCTTGGAACCCTCGTGCTCCTTCGACTCAAATGCTTGGACAAATCCCAAAGACCCTTGTCTATTGTCCACACTGCAAATCTTCAGAACCAATCTTTTTAGTGACTATGAACAGCTTGTCAATTGTGTTGAACATCACACACAATGCTCAGAAAGCACGTGCCTAAGAAAAAATGGATCCACACTCCAATGTCTTTATAAAGTACCGTGGGAATTACATCCAAAATCGGCCTTATTCATTGATTCCAATGGCAAAAAAACATAGACACTTGCTCGCAACAACGATCGACTCAATAGCCATAACCCTACCATCCTATCTATTTGGCGTGCAAATGTTGACTGCCAACCAGTACTCTCCATACACGTTGTACAAAAATATATCGCCAAATATGCATCCAAAGCAGAAAAAAATCTGAAAGCTTCCACCACATGCTACGTAGAATTTTCCTTGCTTCACCCACTGCTGACCCAACAACATCCGCATTTCAAAAATTTCTTATAGAAACCCTTATTGATCATGACATTGGAGCACAGGAAACCTTCCATATGCTGCAAAAATTGCCATTAACATTATGTAGTCGACCATTCATTTCTTTAAATGTAAACCAAAATCTGTCACAAATGATATCTCAACTATAGATGAAACCAATCCAACAGACACCATGGAAATAAATGAATGGGAATTACTTTCCCAATTACACCCTACAAATGAGCTTCTCATAAATGACCTTGACATGCTTGGTCTTTGTGGCTTTGATGACACCCATAACTGGAATCATACCACTATCCCATTGGATCTACAAAATAATGCAATACAATTCATTGAGAATAGCCGCTCCATCCACCGCATTCTTCAAACAAATCAACATATCTTGGCGACCCTTACTACATTATCTCCAATGCAAAGAAAAGCTCTAAATATTATTTCTAGTCATTTTGCTAGGAAGGATTATTTACCCGCTCTCAGAATGATAATTCAAGGCACTACTGGTACGGGAAAATCCCTCCTTATTAATTGCATCAAAGATATGCTCATAGGCCTAACAAGCTCGGAGCCTTCACCGATCATGCTCCTCGTCCATACAAGGGTTGCTACCTTCAACATACAAGCATCGACAATCCATTCTGCTTTGCACCTTCCTCTAAAGGATCTTATGCCCTTAGAAGGTAATGCTCTTGCAAAATTCCAAGAAGAACTCGGGCATATAAGATACATACTAATCGATGAAATGAGCTTCATTGGGCCAAAGCTTCTCAGCCATATTGATGAACGTCTTCGGGAAGCATTTCCTCACCAAAGAAACACTCCTTTTGGTGGTTGTTCCATAATATTGGTTGGTGATCTCGGTCAGCTACCACCCGTCAAAGACATACCTCTATATGTAGGGACGAGCCACGGAAGCGCACTGTGGAACACCTTCACTGCAATCATCACATTAGACACAATATTTCGTCAACAAGGCGATGACATCACACAGGTTACTTTCAGGAACATTCTCCAGAACATTAGAGATGCAAATCCAACAATCGACGACTACAACGTACTCATGTCACGCACAGATTCCTTTTTATCAGAAGAAGAAATATGTTCATTCCAGGATTCCATGCATCTATTTCCAACAAATGCTCAAACAATGGTCCATAATAAGCAAATGATGAAATCTCTAAACACTCTTATCACAAGATCCATTGCTGAAGATGACAACACATATTTCAGTATTTCCTCTGAAGACGAGCAACTTGAGCAAATTGTATTACTATGCAATGGAGAAAAAGTTATGTTAACTTCCAACCTTTGGGTTTCAACCGGACTTGTTAATGGTTCCCTCAGAGAAATTGTAACCATCTTTTACAAAGAATCAACTACACCAGCACAAATTCGAACATTTGTTGTCGTAGATTTTCCCAAATACATTGGGCCTCCTTGGGATGAAAGAAACCCCACTCACTTGCCTATTCCAGCAGTAAAAAGAAATGGACGTGCACAAATTCCACTGAAGATGGCTTGGGCTTTAACCATACATAAATCTCAAGGTATGACACTTCCAAAAGAAACAATTGACATTGGAAAAACAGAACGTCAAGGTCTCACATTCACAGCTATTTCAAGAGTGCCTTCTCTACAAGATCTCTAGATTAACCCCCCATTCAGTTTCGATTGTTACAGTAAAATCAAGGACAACAAAAACATTGCTCGCAGAAAACACGTAGAAGACATTCTTCATTCAATGCCGCCTCCAGATAATCTGCTCCAACCCATACTTTGACATCAACAAAAGGTTTCCTCCATTTATTTACCTCATTCTATTTCATAACATACTTTTCATATCTTTCAACAACAACCAACTTTATTCAATATTAGTAAATAAGCAAATATTAGAATGTCTTTATATTATCTATACATCTCATTCTAACATTTTCTTTCTTTTGCAACAGGCCACATGGGCTCAGAAATAACATACCTTCACAGCTGCAAGTAGCCTGGCAAGAAAAAAAACTGCATCTCCAGCTACGTATTAACCTCCAAAGGTGTTCATTCTGCCATTATTCACCATGCATCTTCCACTAACAATATATAAATCCCCATAGCAAAGGTAGCTTCATTTCCATTCATTCCAGATTCATTTTAACACAACTCACCTGCAAAGTATTACTAATAAATTTCCGCCGCTGGTTTACATATTGCTAATTCTAACAAAATATACATTTTGTAGGTCCATTTCTGCTTCTTCACACCTTCGCTACCTCCACCATGTTTTCATACACCTTCAAATATGGAATGACAAGCACAATGTACTTTACGCTATTATATTCCTTCTCGAACCTCTTTTGTTACAATTCATTGTTTGTATTTTCCATTTCAAACTTAAAAAAGAATGTTTCAAGATCAAATACCGTTTTCATGGTTTGTGTCATCACAACTATTTGTGTTTTTCATTTCAAACTTAAAAAAGGATGTTACAATACACTATTTGTATTTTCCATTTGACACTTAAAACAGGATGTTTCAACATCAAATACCATTTTGATATTTTATGTCCTCACAACTATTTGTGTTTTCCATTTCAAACTTAAAAAGGGATGTTTCAAGATCAATACCATTTTGATAGTTTATGTCCTCACAACCAGTCCATTGTCAATGGGTTTTAACATATTTTGTTGACAAAATCAATTGATTTTAATTAATATAATACATGTTTTCAATATATCTTCATACTAATTTAATTTCCCATTTCAATAATGATTTCTTAAATAGCCCTTTCCAAATCAACATGATTGCCCGGTTGTTGTTCGCATGGATTCATTCATTTATCTTCACCTTTAACTCCACAATTTTTACCAACTACAAACAAAGGTCTCTAAACAGGTTCAATGCATATTTATGGCTACTTGCATTCCATTTCAACGGTTTTTGGCATGGATTCCTCAAATTAAAACTCGAAATCATCGACCCTTGCTTTCACAAAAGCCTGCATAAGCCTATTCACATTTCAATATTCTTCCACACACTATGCCTTACGGCGTTTCCTTTGCAACATTAGGTGCAAATGCTAGTTAAATATACCCTCAAGGCCATGTAATTAATATGATTATTATTTTGACTTTTATGGGTAATACATGCAGGGGCTAAGATGGCTTTCAAACTGGTTATATTACATCCGTTCATCACCCGCTCAATGCCTTTCAAGTGGTCTGAACAGTGAGCCCACATACAGACTCCGGTTTTTCCAACCCAAAAACCAATACAATTACAAACCCTAGAGGGTCGATGCCAGATGGCATGACTGTTGAGCGTTTTGACCAGAAAGTGGGTCGACAGAGTTGTCCACCACGTCGATACTTAGCCTGTCCATAAGACCATTGGAACTCCAGGAGGCCACATTGAAGATAGACGCACTTTCGTTTCGAGTGATCAATCGCATGGTGGAAATTCCTGTCACTTCACCTCTCATGTTTCCATGCCTTCGCTCTATGCTCTAGAATCGGACGAAAAATATTCCTTCAAACACCATCGCCGTGACCCATTTGTACAAAAAAATAAAAAATCAACACCATTGCATCCACTCGAAGCTGATATATAGACGCCTTCAGCCAAAAATAATTTTTACCCTTTGAAAATTTGAGCATAGCAAATGAAGTAATGTAGTTACATTATTTTGCATTTTAGTCCATTAATTTCTTCCATATAATTCAAGCATACACAAAGTCATTTGCACACTCATGAAAATTCCATTACTTGAATTTCATTCTCCAAGTTTTTTTTGCCACCAACGCCATTAATGTTTTTAACGATGTTCTCCTTTTTATATTTACGTTTCAACATCAATGTTAAGTATGTAGAAACTACAACTTACTCACATATCATTGTTTTAATTGGGTGTATGTTTTAATGCAATTTGAAATCAGATGCTTGATGTACAAAACTAGTTTTTTGGGGCTTTATAATAGATAATTGTCTCACTATATCAAAATCTTCGAGCTATCATACAGAGAAAATGGATAAGCAAAATATATCTCTCATATTTATTACGACTTCTTAATAAAACAAGGATTGCAGGGAATGGCCGATTTGAAAGCACATTTTACATTTGTTGCTATAATGCATATTTATACTAACATCAGTGCAATTACATTTGGTGCTATAATGCATATTTATAGTAACATCAGTGCAATTCAGTGAGAGAAGGCAATAAACTCACTGTGAAATATGACTATAAGAGACCAAATATATTTATGGTAACATCTGACATCCTTGCTTCACATTTTGACATACGTGGGTCCCTACTCACCCATTTGAACATACGTGGGTTCCCCTGCCGATGGTGTTATAGGATCGATAACATTAAATCAATTATAAATCGATGATTACGAAGTTCCTTATATACGGTTTTTGCATGAATGATAGGTGTCTTTAGCATTGCAAGCGTCAACAAAATCCAGTTGTTAGTGCTCCCCAAGCATACAGTGAACACTCAAGCACACGAGTTAGTATTTCATCTTTAAGCGCCATCAATTGCAATTTCTGCTTCTAGCTTACATGTTGTTGATGCTACTAATCACTGGTACTAATTACTGGTATTATTACTAGCAAAAAAAACTCCTTTTCTCCATTATTTTTCTTTCTAAAGCAAGGACTAGCTGCTCTCCTTAATTTCTAATTATGTATCACCTGTGCATATAATCCAACATAAGCTCCATTAACAATAAAATCCAACATTAGCTCCATTAACAATGAGCTCCAGCTCCGCTTCCCACTCATAGCACTCAAAAATATGAACCATTTCAGCAAGGACGTCTAAACAGTTTCCAAGGCAAAGCAGCCAGCCTTTAGAGGATTTTTTACATATTAAAAGCTAATGGGTCAGGAGCAACGGTTTCCAGGCCTCCTACTGCACCCGGACTATGACCCCTCTCACATAAAGGGATATTTTGACCTAGCCTCTAAGAGTAATCCAGGACGCAGAAGCGCAAGTGGAGAAGTTATCAGTTTCGTACCATCGATTAAAGTACTGTTTTAACAGCCGGCAAGGACTTGTTGCTTCGCAGCGGTTCTTTCTTATTATTATGACATCTATCCTTGTTCCTTGAGTAGTTACAAGTGGGATAAGGAGGATATGGTTTTCGACCGTGGAATGCGAAGTCCTCCTCCTATAATTTGCGCTATAGTTATATTTTACACTATAGTTATATAGTTGCTGTTTGCATAATCTTATATTTCTATCACTTATTGGGGCCCTCCGTAAGTTATCACGTCCCATCAGAGTCTTTTTAAAATTTTATTATTGGTTAAAAGTCACGACCGCATCTCAGCCATACATTTGTGAAGTGCATGATCCAACGACATGCAAACATTGGGCTAGGGTTGTGTAACTGAATATGGGGAACAGGCTTGGTTAGGCTTTCATTCTTCCACCGCGCGTTGGAGGGAGAGAGCCCTGTTTTTGCTGCAGTGTATTTCGTAGCAGGGATAAACCCTTCCAGCGCGTACTGGATTCATGTTTCATCGCCCATGTTATTAACGAAAATTGATAAAGGTACTGTTTGCTTCTTTCGTTTTGTTTCATTACTTGATCTTCCTGGTGTTGGTTCCCTCCTAATTTATACAGGAACTCTCTCCTAAGGACTTCGTTCTTGGGAGAAAACTGACGGTAATAATTAACACAACCTCGGACTGAAATCTTGTTCAAATACTACTCCTTGGAGGCGAACCTGAAAGTCATTATAAAGAAAATAGGTGAAATAAGAACTGTGGCAGTTGGCGGTTGAAAAATAAAAACGTACGCAGCGAAAAGAGTGCGCTACCAATTCTTGCATTCGACACTTCAAGGGGTACTGCGCACGACAATCAAAAGCCCAAAACAAAAGGGTAAATACATCAATAGGGTTAGTCCTTTGGGAGGGGGGAAAGGCAATCGAAAAACAAAATAAGAAGACCTCCCAATGAACCAAAAGTGAACTTGACTAACAAATAGAGGATAAACCTGTAAGTAACCCACTAGTCTCCCCATCCTATTCCAATGGTTATTCTTTCCTACAAGTAATGAAAATTGGGAGAGGGTTAAGGGAAGAAAAATGTGTCCTAACCTTTGGCAAAAATTAAGCTCTTGGAGCATATACATAACTTACGAATGCACCCGGACATCATGAGGCGCCGCTGCAGTAAACGAGTATAAAAAAAAACCACAACTCAGACTTGACCACCCACATCGCATTACCCACTGACAGTTCCTGTGAAACATAGTCAGTTAGGAGGCACTGAAGCTATGACCTTTCAAAACAGCTACACACTTATGCAATCCAAGGTAATAAAGGGAAAACAACCTTCGTCATAGAACTTCAAATGCGTTGCGCCAAGGCATGCGAAGGTAATCAAATTCTCTGGAAAAATCACATAACTGTCGCCATGTACTAGACATCTAATTGGTCCATACGCCATGCATGGAAAAGTCGGAAGTAGGCTTTGTAACTTGCAACGTCACAGGTTAACCGTGGACTGCTTTTTCCAAAGATATATGGTTATAAAGTTTGTTTTTATGTCTTTCCACCCAAGGCAGGAGGAGGAACAATCGACATAACTGCAGGAAGGGAAACGACACCATGAGCATTAAAACTAACACGTAACCGATTTTTTATCAAAATATTTTTTTTCATTTTCCAGTTTTTAACTTTTCGCACTCTTCAAATCTAAACTGAACTAGAGATACATGTTCAGAGGAAACATATTCCATACATAATAAGTCATCACCATTAGTTTTAAAATTCAACAAACACCATCCATCTAAAATTGAAATATATAATATTAATTTTAATATTAATATTATTAATATTATTTAAATTTTATTATTAATAATAATAATTATTTTTAAAGTCACAATTAACCTAGACACCAAATTGATATGTGAGACTTTTTTCTGTAGGACATGCGACCCATTTTCGCACATTGATTTGACTGCAAGTTTATTAAGACATACATACTCTACCCCTCTAGTTTTAAACTTGTGACTTCTTAAGAAGAAACACATGCTCTTAACAACAAGCAAACTTACTTTACAAGCTAATCAAACAAATCACAGTAATGTTATCACAAAAAAAACTTAAAATAATTAGACCATTTTAAAACAAGAAACTTGAAATAATTGGACATTTTAAAACTAAAAACTCAACGATCATACTTAGAGAAAACAAAACACCCATGTTAAGAAAAGTACGCACCGTCTGCAATTATTATTTATGGCTATAGATATAGTATTTGCGATTATTAAATATCTACAACAATTGACTCAACCAAAACTAAAAATTAGGTTATAGTATTATATATTTTCATAATTATATTAATAAATGTGATTGATTTATATTTTCTATTATTTATCTATATACCAATAAACTTATACAAATAAAATTCATAATTTAATATTATTTATTAATAATAATATTAATATTTATATAAATATTATTTATATTAAAATGATATAAAACATAAAATCTAATTTTAATCTAATTCATAAACATCAATTAACCACACATGTTGGCAATGATCCAAACGGGGATATTGACAGTAACATAAATATTAAGTGAGATAAACTTTTATTATTTTCACCATGTCTTTCTATAAAATGTCATCCTACAAATTACAAACTACGATGAAACTAAAAAAATATTACTATAGCCTTGGCAATCGAACTCAATGAGCGCTAAATTAAAACAAGAAGATTACCTCATTTAGGTTTTAAGTTTATTAGTAATTATATATTCTTGATGCATTAAAATATAATAATAATCTTTATATTAATGAATAGATGACATTTTCATAAATAAATATAATTACCCTATAAGGCGTTTTCTTCTAGAACAATTCTTTTTCTATGTGCTATTTTGAGCCATTGATTTTGGTGTTAGATGATTGAAAAATTATTTTCCATAAGATTAAAAACCAGTATTAATTAGTTATAACGTGTAACTGGATTCTCCCATACAATATTTGTGCCCCTCACAACCTCTCTCTCAATTGGAAGCAACAATTCTACAAGCAGTGTTGGGAATTGAAGAAGATGGTTGGCCTCCATTCTCTCTATTGTCAAAACATATATCAACAAAAATTATGCGCTTATCTTGCTTTCCAACTTTAAACCATATTTTGAAGTTGGATCTCCAAGACTCTAGATCTACCAAGTCTCCACAACGACCTTTCTCCTTCTACGTTATTGGCCTGCACATAACTATAAAATCTCATTTTGGAAGCTAGAAAAAGTTGAGAATGCGAATTGGACAATCTTAAACCTCCTCATAGAAATTTAGGATAATCAAATACATGAACTTTTTCTCATTCTCTCTGAGACGTCAAACTATATGTTCCAACAAAATTGTTGCACCAATATCGCTCTCCAAATTTAAACTTCAAGTGACATCACACATTCTCATATTATTTACCCACCTTTTCCACTTTAAACTCGTTCTAACTTTTTTTTTCTATATGCAATCTGTAATTACTAGTTTTCTTATGGCAGTGCATTGAAATTAAGGAAATCTTTGAAATGACAGTAATCAATATTTCTTTTCAATTGTTATTTCTGTATTTATATTGTTATTTCGACTTCTTCTTTTGTTTGCTTGACCTTCTGGCTCTGATACCACTTGTTGGGAATCATGATTGCCGTTAGACCAAAACCCACATGTGTTTGTCAATAATCACATCGCCAGAGATAAGGATCCACGAAAGGCGATTAGTCCATGTCACAAAATAGAAAGGGAGTGTTGGTTTATCCAATGTCTAGCAATCTCCCCCCCAACACGAGCCAAGTGTGTATCGAACTTGTGATCTACTTTCTCATACCACTTGTTTTCCTTCTTCAAATTGATAATCTCTTCCATGGTAGCCATAAGTTTAGTGAGAAGATCTTCTACAAAGTCTCTTTCATTCTCTTCATTTTCTAGGTCTTCTTTAGCCTTGATGTCATCAATCTTATCTTCAGCTTCCTTGATGAGCTCTGGATTTTTTTCTTGTTTTCCACCATTTTCTTGACTAGAAATCATTTTCAATGGTCCTTTTGAGTGAAGATCATGAAGTTTGTCCCATATACCCTTCACTGACGAACATTTTCCTAAATTTTTCTTTATAGAATCTGGTAGCCCATTCAAGATTGTTGGCATTATGACACAGGTTTGGCTCGATGGCGAAAGTGTTTTCCTTAATGGCAACTCTCACAAATAGCAGATCACAAGTTCAGGCTCTCAAAATTGTAGAAAATGAGATACCCGTAGGTTCCTATTCACCAAGGCGCGGATGTACGCAGGTGCGTCAAACAAAAGTTGCGGACATGTACGCAGATTCTCCGATCAAAAAGTGCGGACGTAAACTACACGCACTTTCATGTAGGGAAAAGTGCGCATGTGGAAAATCTTATGGTTGGTCCATGGTATTTAGTCCGACATTTTTATTCCTATGGTTTTGGTCTGTGGTTTTGCATCTAAAGTATTGAACCCAGGTTTTGGGTCCCTAGTATTGGATCTCTATGGTTTTGGACCATGGTTTTGAGTAAGGCCTAGACTATAAAAAGGAAAGGAGATCATTTGGCTTGGGAAACTAATGTGTTGAATATCTTGAGATGAGCAAGATCTGAAATATTTGTGATCGGTTGGTGAGCTGGACCTGAATCAAGGAGAAACATGAGCATTACAAGACGAATCTACTGAGGGGTCGAGATCTCTTTGGCACGTGATCAGATCTGTAAATCTAATAATTTAGGGTATAATCGAAGTCTGATAAATTTCTATACCTGCAGGCCCAACCCAGCAGAGGCGCAGATACCCGTAGGCTCGACACATCGCAGGTGTGGATACCCGTAGGCTCGGCACATCGCAGGTGCGGATACCTGCAGGTTCAACATAGAAGGGGTACAGATACCCGCAGCCCCGGCAGAGCACAAGTGTGGATACCGCGAGTTCGACACAGAGGAGGTGCGGATACCTACAGGGTAAAGAAGGGAATAGTGCGGACATACACAGGTTTCTATTGGTGAAGTTGCAGATTTTTTCCTTGAAATATATTTTAGCTACTTTTATCTATTTATCTAGTAGTCAGGGGTCTAACTTGGTGTCTCGTTACTGGTACTGTGTTCTGAGAAGTTATTGATTCAGTATTTGTACAAGAAAGTTGGTTGCTTGCGGATCTATTTGATGTTTGATTATATTCATGGATCCAGTTTGAAAATTTATGAAACGTGGTCCTTGGAAGAAAAGAGAAGTCCTCTGTAGGTCAGCGCATATGTACAAGTACCTCAGCTAGTGCAAGAGTTAAGAGGGTTGTAGCTCCCTTCCAGAAGAGTTTGGAGAATGAGAGAAGGTTTTAGCCTTCTGTAGGTTGAAGCCTGCGTGTTGGTATAAGACTGCACCAGTACATAATCATTGTAAAAGGAAGTTTCTAATTGAAAGAAGATAGAGACATATTGCAGCAGGTGGTTTTCACTCACATTGGGTTTCCACCTTATATCTTGTGTTCCTTTGTGTGATTGTCTGCTCTCCTTTTCTGTTCCTGCTTACTATTATATGGTTCTGACACAAATTAATGATCAATATCTGAAGAATAAATTAAATTATAAGTCAGGAAGGTATACACAAGTTTCATTAGTAAGATTTGCTAATATTTATATAAGTTGAAAAAGAATTTGATAATACTGATTCACCCCCCCTCTAAGTATTATTTTCAACAATTTGTATCAGAGCAGGATCTTCAGGAAAAGCTTGATCGCTTGAAGGAAGATCTATCATCATGAGCAACTACGAAAGAGAAGCATCTATCAGGCCACCGATTTTTGATGGAAGCAACTTCGTCTATTGGAAGGTAAGAATCACTGCTTATCTTCAATCTCTTGGTACATAAGTTTGGGATATTGTGGAAACTGGATACAAATTTCCATAAGAAACTCCAACAGATGCAGCTGGTAAGAATAAGTATGAAACAAATGCAAAAGCTATCAATACTCTATTAGGAATTCTATCTCAATCAGAATTCGTCAAGTTTATGCAGCTCAAAAGCACAAAAGAAATATGGGACAAGATTGTTTTGAGCTATGAAGGAGATGAACAGGTAAAAAGAGCAAAGTTACAAACTCTTAGAATTAAAGTCTCAGAATGCAAAATGATGAAAGTGTGGCTAGCTATTTCCTATGGATAGATGAGATCGTAAATTGTATGAAAAACTTGGGTGAAGAAATAAAAGAAATTGTTTTGGTCGAAAAAGTTCTAAGAGCTTTGTCTCCTAAGTTTGATTCAAAAGTTTCTTCCATAGAAGAAAATCAAAATCTACAAAGCCTTACCATGTCACAGCTGCACGAAATTCTAACTGCTTACGAGATGAGAAAAGGAGGACCATCAGATAGGAGAGAAGCTGCATTCAAGGCTTCAGGAAAAGGAGATTACTATGAGGCAAGAAATGTGTCAGAAGAAGAGGAAGAATCAAATTTTGTCAAGAACCTTCAATGGGGAACTAGAAGATTAAGAGGTAAGCTGCCTTTCAAATGCTTTGCTTGTGGGAGAGTCGGTCATTATGCTGCAAAATGTCCTCATAAGGATAAACTAGACAAAGGTAAGGAACCTATTAGATGGAACAGAAAATAGAATAAGAAGATCTATTACACGCATGAAGATAGTGATGGATTGTCAAATAATGATGAAGATGAACAAGGTAATGATGATAGACTTTTGATGGCTTTTGAAGATGATGATTTCTTGGATGCTATAAATGAAGAAGGTCTTTATGAAGAAATTTCTAAACTTAAAGTTTGTTTAGAGGAAAAGAATATGATTATAGATACTCTAACATTCCAACTTGCTGAAAAGGATAAACACAATGAAGAGTTAGAATGTGAAACTGTGGGACTTAGAAAAGAAATTGAGAAAACAAAATCCCTTAATCTCAGATTTGCTAAAGGATTTGAAACTCTAGATGAGATTATCAAAGTGTAGCATTCTCCTCTAATCAAGACTGGTCTCGGATATTCCGAAGAAGCATCTCAAGCTCAGAAGCAAGCGTAGAAGCCATCCACCTCCAAAAGTTATCTTGATGCAGCAAGGAGAAGTGAACAAGTTGACAATCGACAACAAAAGCATAATGTAGATCACCAGGTAAATCAGGGACAATTTTCTTCAAGAATAGATTATTGGGGGCAATCTACGTCAAGGGTGAACAAAAGCCTCAACTGACCACAGGTAAATCATTCTCATATTGGCTCAAGAATGGATGTAAACTACAATCATATGGTTGGTAGATTTGATATTCATAGGAATTTCTTCGATGGCCAATGTTTCTCTTGTCATAACTTTGGTCATAAAGCTGCTCAATGTGTTGCCTACAAGACCATCATGACTAGGGAAGCTCAAAAACAAAGGAGTATGACAGGAATCATGAAAAGAACCTACAATAATTTCTCTCCTCTTGAAAACGAAATAGAATTTTCTATCTGTAACAACTTTGGTCATGAAGATTCTGAGTGCAGAAGCAGGTTTCGGCAAACAACTCAAAAGGAGCAAGCCTCTTTGAATTGCAAAACATGGAAAAGGAAAGAAATGCAACCGGAAAGATGTGGGATAGCCATATATGTGGAGGGATAGGAAAATCAATGGTACATCAACAGTGGGTGCTCAAAACATATGACAGGTAATAAAGAAAAACTTCAGCCATATAGTGCCTTAGACATGGAAAAGAAGGTCTCATTTGGAAATGACACCCCTGCATTCATAAAAGGTAAAGGCTCTGTTCATTTGAAAGAAAAGGTCAAGGCTGGTAATGTTATGTATGTTGATGGCTTAAAGCACAATCTATTAAGTGACAGTCAGATGTGAAATCAAGGAACTGAGGTAACATTTCGATCAAATGGATGTATTGTTCGTGAGCTGGATACAGGAAAGATAGTGATTAGAGGCATAAGAACTCCAAATAACTTATACGTACTTAAGGGAGAACAACAACAATTCTATTTAAGCAAAAATGATGAACACTGGCTATGGCACAGAAGACTGAGGCATCTTAGCTTCTCTCAGATAAGGAAAGCATGCAAATATCAGTCAGTTCGTGATCTTCCTGACATTAGAATTCCAGAAAATACAATATGAAAATCATGTCAATTTGGTAATCAAATCAGAACTAATTTCCCTGAGAAGGAAGGATCAACTCGCAGGCCACTTGAACTTTTTCACACAGATATATGTCGTCCAACTAGGAAGAGATCAACTCGAGGAGAAGAGTATTTCATATTGTTCATTGACGACTTTTCAAGGATGTGTTGGATAGGACTCATGAAGTATAAAGATGAAGCTTTAGAAAAGTTGAAGTCATTCAAAACCTTGGTTGAAAATGAATCAGATCGCAGAATCAAATGCCTCAGATCTGATCGAGGAGGGGAATTTACCTCAGATGAATTTTTCAATTTTTGTGAAGAACATGGAATAAGAAGGGAATTTTCTGCTGCAAGGACTCCTCAGCAAAATGGAGTAGTGGAAAGGATGAATAGAACGGTTCAACAAATGGCTCGTGCTATGCTTGATGAGTCTGGAACTCCCGCAACCTTCTGGGGTGAAGCCGCATTTTCTGCTGTTACTATTCTCAACAAGACAAACGTCCGGGTAAATAGCACTTAGACTCCTCATGAACTTTGGTATGGTAAGACTCCCACGGTAAAATACTTCAAAATTTTTGGAAGCAAATGCTACATTAAAAGGACTGATGAAAATCTTGGCAAGTTTGAACCTAGAGCAGATGAAGGCATTTTACTTGGCTACTCTCCCCACAGCAAAGCTTACAAATGTTACAACAAAAGACTTGGTAAAATTGTTGAAAGCATTGATGTAGTGGTTGATGAAGAAGGAAACACTCCTAGGCAGGTAAATTCTGAAGATATCTTAGAAGACTATCTGTCAACATCAAATCAGATTCATGACGAAAAAGAAGCCCATGAGGCACCAGAAGAATAGATAAGGATAGAAGAAAAGACTCCATCCAGATATGTTCAAAAGAATCATCCAGAATCTCAAATTTTGGGGTAGAAAGAGGCAGGTGTACAAACAAGAAGAACCATTTCAGAAGCTTCAAGCTATCTACCTTTACTCTCCATTGAACTACAGAATGTAAGAGAGGCTTGCAAAGATGAATGCTGGGTCAAGGCCATGGAAGAAGAAATTGAGCAGATTGAAAAGAATAACACTTGGGAGTTGGTTCCTAGACCAAAAGATAAGAATGCTATAGGGACAAAGTGGATTTTCAAAAATAAGCTAAATGAAAATGGGGGTGTGGTTAGAAACAAGGCAAGACTTGTTTGTAAAGGATATGCGCAACAAGAAGGAATAGAATTTGAAGAAACTTTTGATCCAGTTTCCGGACTTGAGGCTATAAGAATGTTCCTTGCTTTCTCTAGCTTTCAAAAGTTCAAAGTATTTCAGATGGACGTAAAATCTTCCTTTCTGAATGGAGACTTAAATGAAGAAGTATATATTGAACAACCGAATGGGTTTATTCTTGCAAATGATCCAAAACTTTTATGCAGGCTCAAAAAGACACTCTATGGCCTTAAACAGGCACCAAGGGCATGGTATTATCGGTTGGATAAATACCTCCATCAACAAGGTTTTATAAAAAGGATCAACTGATAGCAATCTGTATATAAAAATTAACAATGATAAGTTGCTGATACTTGTTGTGTGTGTTGATGATATCATCTTTGGTAGCAGTGAAGAAGACATGAGTCAAAATTTTGCCTTGGTGATGCAGAAAGAGTTTGAAATGTCCATGCTTGGTGAGCTCGCATATTTTCTTACTTTACAAGTCCAACAAAACAAAGATGGCATTTTTCTATCACAAACCAAATATCTCAAGCAGATCTTGAAGAAATATGGGATGGAGGATTCGAAACCTGTATGTACCCCTATGGTGACAGGATGCAACCTCAGTGCAAATGATGAATCAACAACAGTACATCAACCAACCTATAGATCCATGATTGGTAGTTTGCTCTATCTAACAGGTACTCGACCAGACATTATGCATGGAGTGGGTATAGTTGGAAGGTTTCAACAAAATCCAAAGGAAACCCATCTTCAGGCAGTTAAGAGAATTTTCAAGTATCTTCAAGGAACTCAAAACTATGGCTTATGATATCCTAGAGGTACAGATATCACACTTCATGCATACATCGATGCAGATTGGGCAAGAAGCGTGGATGACAGGAAAAGCACTAGTGGTGGTGCATTCTTCATGGGTCCTAGATTAGTATCTTGGTTCCGCAAGAAACAAAGCTCTATTGCATTATGTACAGCTGAAGCAGAATATGTAGCTGCTGCATCTTGCTACACACAACTCCTTTCGATGATGCAAACATTGCAAGATCTTCAAATCACCTGCACTCCACCTATCTCTATTTTTTGTGACAATATAAGTGCAATCAGTATTTCAAAGAATCCTGTCATGCATTCAAAGACTAAGTACATACCGATCAAGTATCATTTTCTCCGAGAACAAGTTCTTGAACAAAAGGTCAAATTGGAGTATGTTCCCTCTAAGGAAAAAGTTGCTGATATTCTCACCAAACCACTGCCCAAGGAGACCTTTGAATACCTCAGACACAAGCTGGGGGTAGTTGATGCATCATCGTGTTGTTAAATCTTGTCTGTTTCAGAGATTGTTGGTTGTATGCGAGTTTCATATGGCGTATATGCATACATATGCTGGTTTATGTGGGTACAATCAACTTGAAGAAGAGCAAGGATGAAGAGTCTGATATGGGTCTGTCAGAGACAATCTGGCATAGGTTCAGGGGGAGCATATATTCTTCTAATAATTCATTGTTGGCATTATCATAGAAGATCTTGGTTCAATTCTTCAGTTGTCTTGATTTCAGGAGGAGCAAGTCCAGAAGGAGAACATGAATACTGATCTTAATAGTGCTTGACAGATGTTATTGATATTTTGTCTCTATCTTTCTTTTGTCAAGGTCATGTAACGACCTATCTTGGTTTCCCACTATGCTTGGGATGGATAATGTCATATGCCTATTATATCATGTATCCCCACTTGGTTGGGAGTTGTATGTATGAGTATTTAGTGATAGGAAGGTTAGTTATGATGTATAAATTCATATTTCTTTTGTAGAACATCTTCTTGTAGATCTTGCCTATATGTCAGGGGGAGCTTCGACAGCACAGCAGAGCAGAGATTTCAGCATGTACTCAGGGGGAGCATAACCCTTTTCCCTTGATTTCAAAGGGGGAGAAAAGATTTTGAGTGACTTTGGGTTGCCATCAAGTCCAAAGGGGGAGATTTTTGGCATTATGACACAGGTTTGGCTCGATGGCATAAGTGTTGTCCTTGATGGCAACTCGCTCAAATAGCAGATCACAAGTTTAGGCTCTCAAAATAGTAGAAATTGAGATACCCACAGGTTCTAGTTCATGAAGCCGTGGATGTACACATGTGCGTCGAACAAAAGTTTCAGACATGTACGCAGGTTCTCCGATCAAAAAGTGAGGACGTAAGGTACACGCACTTTCATGCAGAGAAAAGCGCGCACGTGGGAAATATTATGGTTGGTCTATGGTATTTAGTCTGACATTTTTGATCCTCTGGTTTTGGTCCGTGGTTTTGCATCTAAAGTATTGAACCCAGGTTTTGGGTCCCTAGTAATGGATCTCTATGGTTTTGGACCATGGTTTTGAGTAAGGCCTAGACTATAAAAAGGAAAGGAGATCATTTGGCTTGGGCAACTGATGCATTGAATATCTTGAGATGAGCAAGATCTGAAATATTTGTGATCGATTGGTGAGCTGCACCTGAATGAAGGAGAAACCTGAGCATTACAAGACGAATCTACTCAGGGGTCGAGATCTCTTTGGCGCGTGATCAGATCTGTAAATCTGATAATTTGGGGTATAATCGAAGTCTGATAAATTTCTATACTGGCAGGCCCAACTCAGCACAGGCACGGATGCCCGCAGGCTCGACACATCATAGGTGTGGATACCCGCGGGCTCGGCACAGCGCAGGTGCAGATACCTGCAGGTTCAACACAGAAGAGGTGTGGATACTCGCAGCCCCAGTAGAGTGCAGGTGCGGATACCACAGGTTCGACACAGAGGAGGTGCAGATACCCACAGGGTAAAGAGGGGAATACTACGGACGTATGCAGTTTTCTATTGGTGAAGTTGCTGACTTTTTCCTTGAAATATATTTTAGCTGCTTTTATCTATTTCTACAGTGTTCAGGGGTCTGACTTGGTGTCTGGTTACTAGTACTGTGTTCTGAGAATTTATTGATTTAGTATTTGTATAAGGAAGTTGGTTGATTGCAGATCTATTTGATATTTGATTGATATTCATGGATCCAGTTTGAAAATTTATGAAATGTGGTCCCTGGAAGAAAAGAGAAGTCCTCTATAGGTCAGCACCTACCTACAATTACCTCAGCTAGTGTAAGAGCTAAGGGGGTTGTAGCTCCCTTCCAGAAGAGTCTGGAGAACGAGAGAATGTTGTAGCCTTCTACAGGTTGAAGCCTGCATGCTGGTATAAGACTGCACCAGTACAGAATCATTGTAAATGGAAGTTTCTAATTGAAAGAAGATAGAGACATATTGCAGCAGGTGGTTTTCACCCACATTGGGTTTCCACCTTATATCTTGTGTTCCTTTGTGTGATTGTCTGCTCTCCTTTTCTGTTCCTGCTTACTGTTATATGGTTCTAACACACAGATTAATGATCAATATCTGAAGAATAAATTAAATTATAAGTCAGGAAGGTATACACAAGTTTCATTAGTCAGATATACTAATCTTTATATAAGTTGAAAAAGAATTTGATAATACTGATTCACTCCCCCCCTCTCAGTATTATTTTCAACAAAGATTGCCTTCATCGCTTTTGCATTGTACTCCTTGGATTCTACATTCATCATGTTATCGGTAATTACTGATTCCCATACTTCAATGTCTCGAGTCTTTAAGAAATTCCTCATTCTTTCTTCCCATGTATCAAAGTTTCAATTGAACCATGGAGCCTTCAAAAATTGATTGACTTCTTTTTTAGTGGTAGAGGGAGACACATCTTTAGGAGGATTGGAGAATTTCTTCCTTGACTTCGCCATTTGTGTTCTAATGATCAACCTTCAAGATGTTAAGATTTTGAGTGAAGAGCCTCGCTCCGATACCAAATGTTGGAAATACTTGGGGGGGTGGTGAATCAATATTTTTCTTTTCAATTATTATTTTTGTCAGTTAAATCATTTATATTTAGAACACAAAATAAACAACAAGAATAAATGATTTCATTATAATAATCTTTATAATAAATCAAGTACAATGTACATAGGGCTCCAACCAATTGCCAAGCACCAACTTGGACTTTTTTTTAGGCTTCAACCTTTAGTGCACCAACCTTGTCTTGTCAAAGCACCAACTTTGGATTTATGAATAACAACTCCAAGGACACCAATCCTTCCAATTCTGAGGCACCAACCCCAAGGGATCCAACCCTCTGCTATATATTGTCTAGATATGTTTGGTAGTTATTCTCTGCTCCCAACATCTTCTTCACTGAATTCTGTCTATCTACACCTTCACTGCTACATCAATGACAACCTATCTTCATATGAATGAGTCTTCACAACTCTTCATATTGCCCTAACAGAGGCTACAAAGTTACCTCATGATGATTTCAAATAGACATCATGATCTCCAATAATGTTTCCAAGATTTGTTGAAGCTTTCCAACAAGATATCTGCGCTAAGCCTCAATGTATGCACAAAAGCAATTCTCTGTTTTCAAGTCTTTGTTCTTTACTATTGTGGTAATTGTTTCAAGCGTGACTGCTTCTCATTGTTCTTGCTATCGCGATCTCTTACATCTCATAAATAGACTAACAAACACTTCAATCCTGGTGCTGGCTAATTCTCCCTTCAAACGATGTCAGATGAAACTTTATTTTTCCCCTTCACAATTATTCTTCAGGTTGTTTTATGTACTTGATTAATTCATCACACGTTCGTGCCTTTCAAAGATTAACCCAATCAATAGAATTTCTTTGTCATTCAGCTTCCTCCTGTCCTGCTAGACCTTCAACTTCCTTCTGTCCTCGTGGATCTATGACTTACTTCTGTTCTTTTGCTTATTTTTCTCTCACTTGATCTTCAGCTTCTTTTGTACCTTCATCGTCTACCAGACCATTGGCTTCTCGACCTTTCAAATTCTTTCTTTCGCTTGACCTTCCGACTTCCTGTGTTCCTTCAAGTTAATGAGTTGTGAACTATTACCTCTTCTCTGTGATAGATGCCCGAGATACGTTACCCATATGGAGGTCCCACATGCCATGTCATCATGTTTAATCGCAATCACAACTTCTCGAGGTATTCTCATAACGTAGTCGATCCCCTATGATTGACGAAGCGAATGCGATATGATTTTAAGTAGTTGTTATTAAACCCATCGGGTCCACAGCCTTATCATAATCAACGGTTTGCAGGACTTTGACTGGCACATGGATTAAAAACGGCCTTAACCCCTGCAGTTAACCGTGATCTAAGGGTTGACTATGAGATCGACTGCTAGGATTGAGTGTGGGACGTCAGCGACGATCAAGGAAGTCTGTACTTTCCTACTCTCGCTCTTCCGATAGTTGTTGCTCTTGTGACTTCTCTTCACTCTTCCGCTCTTTCGATAGTTTTCTTTTTTACTCCTCTGCTATCGCTGCATCATTTGCTGTTCAATTGACCTCCTACATCATTCGCTCTTCAACTGACCTCTTGCATCATTTATTGTTCAATTGACCTCCTGCTGTTCAATCCACTTGGGTCCTCCATCTCATCATATCATCATATACCAAATTTTCATCACTATGGGCATTATCATCAACGAGCATCAATGGGCAATCATGTATCAAAGAATTTGCCATAAAAAACACTACTATATTGACATCAATGACAACCTAAATTAACAATAAACAAGGTACACTATACTCTATCTAAAAAAGAAACAAAGAATTTATTAAAAAAACATTAACCAAATATAAACATGTCACATCTCAATTAAATGCAATTAAATTCATCCCCTTGACAACCATCTACAATATGCTTTGGCTTTGTATTTGTTTTTAGGAATATATTGATATTGTATTTTAGATTTTGATCAATTTTATTTATAATTTTAATTTCATTTACAAACCAGAGGCAAATAATAATTATTATTATCTTTATTATTATTATAATAAAGATATGGCTGTGTAGCTCCCTGTAAACAAAATCATTTGCAAATTGTAATTCTGTATGCTCAGCGTGACTCTAACCGGAAATGCCTCGTTATTCAGCGTGTAGAGTTGTTCTTCAGTGAAACGGTGCCCTTGGGAACTGAAACCACCTACCAGTTGTAGGATAGAAATGATGGTACCAATGCGAAACCCTATTTTATGAATATTAAACCATTTCAAAATTTTTGGCCAGATGTCATAACTGTGTTTATTCGCTTTCTTCTGGTTATTTCTTAAATATTTTGAGTATATTTAAAGTTTACGATGGAATCAACCCTTGTAGATTCATAATCCATAACCATTTATTTTTTTGAATAGATACATAATTTTTTTAAAATAAATTATTTTATATTTTTTTATCTAATGTGGTGAATATTTATAATTAAAGTTTTATTATTATATGGTAAGTTTATGTGTTTATTAATTAAATTTAAATATGATTATATAATTATTATTCTATTTTATAAAGTAAAATAGATCTTAACTTCTTGTTGTTACTTATATATTTTAATGTGATATGTATATTATGCTTTTTTTTAATCTAAAAAGTTATTCATAATTTTATTAAGAAAACAAAATTACAATGTAACAAACTTGAATTTTATTATTTTTATTAATTTTAACTTGTTATGGACACTACAAAATCTACCTTGGCTCTATATTAATTTTGACAGACATGTAAATGTTTACCAATTTACTTATTATAAATTGGACATTTAATATAGATTCAACTTATTAAGCCGACATGTAAAAATGTTTACAAATTTTTTTACATTACATCTACACATTTACTAGCTGTAGAGCACCTCTCAAAATTAACATTCTTTTTTTAATATTTGTTTTTATATATACATATAGGAATATTTGAAATTGATATAGATATAAATTAGTTGACATAGATCTTTAAATAGTTTATCTAAATCGTTAAAATATTTTTAAAAAGTATTGGGTTTAAACATTTTACTCACACATTTTTTTTACTTCTAATTACTTTACATGAAATTATATTATGTCATATGGATAACTAATCAAATATTAAATATACATATCTTATTCATTTTTGTTTTTATCATACCCAATTTTCTATTCTTCTATTGAGAAAATATTTTATTTTTATTTTAAAGGGACACGTGTACATTGAGCACCAACAAAATTACACATCTAGGCTCAATAAAAGATATTTAGAGATAACACATTTGTTAATTCAAATTAGGAATGAAAATTCTTAAGGTTCCTAATTATTATTATAGGTTTTGGAGTTTTTCATTAGAATTCAATGAAACAATTATTAGTTATTAAACAATGATTTTTTGTAATTTAAAATCATTTTTAGACTATACATACTAAAATTATTAAGGTGTTGTCTTATTATTATATATTTTGGAGTTTTTGGTTAGAATTTATAAAACAATTCTTGGTTAAATTGTGATTTTTTGTTATTTAAAATGATTTTTAGCATATATATATATATATATATATATATATATATATATATATTCTCGAAATCTTGAAAAACCCTTCGGATACTGTGATTATGGAGAGGGTAATCCCTTGGTGATTTCCCTCATAGTTCCAAAACCCCTTGTCTTCTTCTCTTATTGGTTTGGAGGGTTGCGGTTTGTTAGCTAGATGTGTCTGTCAGAATTCACATTTTCCATGAGTGGTGAACTCCCCGCCTTTTCCCATCTACTTATGCCAGAAGAGTTTTGATCCTTTCCCCTTGAAGTTGCTTCGATCTTTCTTCTTCCAATCCATCTGGTTCTCAGTATTATGTTTGGCTTGTTCATAATAGTATCAAATTTCTAGATAGTATCTTCCAATGTTTTGAGTTCATTGAAATTGATCCTATCTCTGATGATTGAGGCATTGTGCTAAGATATCTTTAAATTTTCACATTTTTGTCCTTAATATAAGGTGCATACCTCAACAAATCTAGAAATTTATCTCTGTATTCATCTGGAGTAAGCTCACCGAACTTGAGTTCGTGAAAATATTTGATCTTAGCATCATAATACCTTGTTGGCATATACTTCTCCCAGAAATATTTTTCAAATTCGCTCTATGACAACTCTCTTTATTAAATGGCTTTAACATTGCTCAGGTCTTCCCACCATGTACCCACCTTTCCTTTGAAGTTGAAGATTTCTGCCCTGACATTCATGTTTTTAGAGTAGTTTCACACTCTGAAATACTTCATCCTTAGTAACCAGACTTCTACCTCTTTCGATTTCTTATTCTCTCCATCAAAGGTGGAGGGATTTGATTTCTTAAATTCCTGTAGCATTTGGCTTTTGTCACTCCTTCCATGTCAGTAATGTCTTCGAGATATCGTTATTGGTGATTGAGCAACCCTGTATGCTATTATCTCCAGGGTGTTCCGTGGAGTCTCCCCTCACAATATCTTTGCTAGCTTGCCCATTCCTTTTTTATTTATTATATTTTAACCAATTAGTTCCAAATCCAAGCCTTTATATTTAAGTGGGGCTTTGCCTGGATTTACGTTTATCCAGGTTTGTGGTACCAAGCTCATATTGTCTTTGTCTTTGTAAGTCTAACAAGCTCTATAAGGTCATCATGTTCATCTATGCTTGTTTCTCTTAAGCCTCGATAATTCTTTTGTTATCTTCCTTGCAACTTCTTAATTTGAAATTTAGACTCCCGAGGGTGTCTATATAATCAGGAAAGTTTTCCTCCACCCTCTTCCACATGGATTCCTCCTCTTGATCATATGGGGCTTTACCACACCGTATTACATTATCTTGCTGCTCATCTTTTATTCTGACTAAAACATATGTTGCTTTCTTTGTGTTGTCATGCACTTATTGTTATTAGTCAAATATGACTTAACCTCTCATATTGTATTGCATCATCTTGTTGCTCATCTTTTATTCTCTGAGCAGAACATATGTTGCTTTCTCTATGTTTTCATGCTCATATGGTTATTAGTAAAATCTAACTTACCCTGTCATCATGCTAATAGAGTGTTCATTCATAATAATCATGAGTGCATTTCTAAGACACGCTTAAATTTTATCCATGATCTTTTGTTTTTCAAGGCGCATTCAACCCAAGTGTTTAACCTAGGTTTTGATACCACTTTAGAACACTAGCTACCATACTACTTGTATTATTATGGGTTATGAGGGTGTTATTGATGTTTTAATTTAGATTTATCAATGATAAAATATCAATATCTAATTTTTTTTACGGATGTGTATATCAGGATTAGCTCGGTGAAATCTTCTTCAATGATGTGAATATTTCCTCCATCGAGTTCCACGTGGAAAAAATAACTTACCACTTACATGAGAAGGGACATTAATACAATTAATCATGCTACTATCATTTAAATTACGTGGCTCTTAGGTGAAATATATATATATATATATTTGTGTGGGGAAAGAAATATCTATTTACATGGAATGGCATTTCACTCTCAGAGAGAGACATTTGTAGCCCGTGCTTTAGTGCTATTGTATATCATTGGTGGATGTGTTCATGGTTAGCCTAGCCTAACACTCTTGCATCTCACTTATGTAAGGATAAAGAGCAACATATCTTGATTTTAGTTCACAATTGTAGGTTTATTACTTGGCCTCCTTTTATTATGATCTTGGTTTATGGGAGAATTCACTAGAAGATATATCATTCTTTGTGTAAATTAATAAATTATTAATGTGTTATTATGTGTAAATAAATATATTATTAAGCTATAGTTATTAATTACTTACAAAATTTATTAAGATTTAAATAATATAATAAAATTATTAATGTTATCAATAAAGTTATTAAACTAAGTTTACTAAATTTTATTATAAATCTTAATATTAATAAAAGTTATTAATAAATTCTAATGTTAATTAGTTTAAAAAATTTAAATCTTATTAATAAATAATTTTTAAACTTTAACATTAACATTCACAATAATTATATCAATACTAGCACAACCATATTAATAAATGTGGTTGATAAACACACATAAAGATATATCAACCATGCTTATTATTATTTATAAATATAAACATTAATAATTTTATTATTATTTACAAATTAAAAATTATTACTATTTAATATTTATTAATATTAATTAATAATTATTAATATTTAATAGTTTATAGCCCGTAGGGGTTTGGTTTAGTGGTTAGTGAACGGTCTGCTAAGTCGTTCGTGCCGCTGTGCAAGTCACGGGTTCAAGTCTCGTCTTACCCTGAGGGGCCATTCTTTGCGGGCTGGGCAGTTCCTCCTAGCTGTTATAGTGGTAGCTGGTGGGATTTAACCCCGTGTGTCACGACGCCGGAGCCACGGTAGCCTTTCAACCACTCTTGGCTAGGTGCGGCACCACCAAACACTTTCTTTTCACCAATACTTATGTTCGTGGGATATAACCACTTATCCTACTTAGTTTGTGTTTCACAACCAAATAATTATTATGTTTCCTTTATACCAATGAACACCCATACACATTCATTATCAACAACAATTATATACAAGTGAACACAATTGCATAGCATAAAGGGAGGGGCAACTCCCTAAACAATGAGTCTACCCAAATAATATATTATACAGTCTTTCAATACTACAAAGCCTTACAATTATACTTGGAAACACCAAGTTTCATACTTAGCCAATTTACAACTTCATCACACCACCGTGTGACAACCAAGATTTCCTTGCCCAAGTCGGGCGGGCGCGCCCTCACACAAGTTGCCAACCAAAATTCACAACCGAACCTTGTCGACGGGTGGGCGACCTCACACGAGTCACCCTTCATTTACCTCTGCATGGTGGGCGGGCGACCTCACCCGAGTCACCTTCCTTCCACCTCTGGGTTTTCCTTCACACAATGGGCGAGCGCTCACTCGAGTTGCCCAATAACTCGTGCACGCCTTCACACAACCGGGCATCTGGTAGCTTCACCCGTGCACTGGCGCCTCACGCCTTCATTCAAGACTCGTGCACCTAAACAACCTGTCCAAGACTTGGGCGCATACGACCTACACCTTTCATCCTTGCTGCGACCCTTTATCTACACACTTCTTCGTTGAAGACTCTTGCTTGAGCGCTTGTTGTCCAAATAAGCTCCATTGCATATAATATATATGGTGCATTGGGCGAGGTCTGGGTTGCCCAGATGACCTACCAACGCCCTCACGCATTGTTCAAATGATTGTCCAAGTGTTGGTCAGCCAACACTACAACGCCTTTCCATTACAATGTATGAGGTTGGCCCGTGGGTGCGTGCCAATGTTCCCATGCCTATAAACATGTCACTTGTCCTCCTCCATGTGTTATTATCACATAAACTTCATGCACTTTGGTTAGGAACTCGCACTTTTCACTTTCACCAACCTTCGTTCATTGCCAAGGTTGGTCGCACATTGGGTGGGCGTGCTAAGGACCACAGGTCCTTACATCCTCCTCCACGTGAAATCGTTGTCATCCTCGACAACATACCATCCTGGTAGCCATCCACCAAGATCATCATCAACAACTGTCTCATCCTCGGTCCATGATGTCAACTCCTCCACATACTGCAAACATCCCTCCAACATATGTAGAACTCCCATCTTCATCATGTGTCGTCCCATCCTGTGAACTATCATCCTTCTTGCCTCATGCCAACATCTCTCTGGTACACTACTAGCCCCTATGACTTGAACTAGTCGGGTGATCAGTCCAACTGTCACGCTCAAATCATAAGAATGTCCATCCTTATGCCTTCACCAGCCTATCTTGGATTCTGCCACATCCTGGACTCACAATGAATCTCTCCCATGCTCAGGTCCATGGAAAATCCATCCCATCTGCAACATTTCATGATGCTTGATGCCACACCATCCCTGCACCATCAACCATACCTACTCAACCTGTTTTAAGGACTCACTTCCATGAGCAGCTAATAATGAGCCCCATATTCTATGTCATCTAAGAAGACATGGAGGGAGTAGAACCTAAAGGCACACCCTCATTGATCATCTCAATCCATATGTCAGGATTCTCTATCTCCGTCCTCTGTAGATAAGTGACCCGATCCTCCTCCTAGACATTCGGCCTCACATAAGCCTCCTCCTCATCATCATCATCCTCAACCACTTCTAGCCTTCTTGACAAATCCAAGATACTATGAAAAAGTGTCTTGATGACCAATGACTGCTCGATAAGCTTTGTCTCAACCATAGACAACTGCTTACTCATGTCTTTCGTTCGATTCCCATCCTCCATTTGCATCACTGCCAACTTACAATCAGGATTTTTCACTCCAATGGTTGGTACACCAATGGGTACATCTTCCGTTCCATCATAAATGTACAACCTCTTCAAATGTGGAACAATCATATCATCAAATTGTTTCAACAATTCCATCCCCAGCACAGCTTCATAGTCATCAATTCGCACTATAGTGAAGTCGCCTTTCCCGGTCCACTCACCTAGTGTTGTGTCCACTCTTTTAGTTACACCAAGAACACAATTAGGATGAGAATTCACTATCTTCATTTGTGCCTTCACCGGTACAAACTTCAGCCCAATCCCTATCGCAACATCTTCACTCATGAAGTTGTGAGTAGCCCCACTATCCACCACAGTGAGTATATCAACACTCCCAATCTTCATCCAAACATACTCCAAATTGTTCATCTTAGGATCCCTCCGAGAGACCACCTCTATAGCAGCAGCAGCTACAAGAATCTGCATCATCCCCACAAAAGCTTCTTCATTCTTCATATTAGACTATGCAATAGCAGCCACTTTTGGTCTAGAAGGACAATTCTTCACCGTATGTGGTTCACCACATATCCAATACTTCAAGGCTTTCTTTGTCTTCAACTTATCATCTGATTTCGAAGCATCATCCTTTTTCTTCTCTTTGGATTATCAGACTTCTTCTTTCTATCATCAGAAGTCTCACCATAATCCTCCACCAGCCTATCCACAGCAACAAAAGCTTCCTCAAGTGTCTTAATCTTCTACCTCTTCACTTCACTACGTGCCCAAGGCTTCAATCCAATAATGAAGTTGAACACCTTTTCTCTCTCCGCCATGTCGGGAAGTTCCAGAACCGCACTTGCAAACTCCCACTGATGTGTCTGTAGGTTCCCTGTCTGCTTTATGAACTTAATCTTCATCCTTGTTTCCCACGTTTCATCGTGTGGACTGAAATGGGTCTGCAAATCTTTCTTCATCTCGTCCCATGAAGTAATATCACCAGCATTGCCATTGGCTATCTAATCCATCCTCCTTCGCCACCACATCTTAGCATCCTTTCTCAAGAACTGAGCAGCTACCTTCACCTTTGTCTCATCATTAGATAGACCCAAGCATTCCAAGTATTGCTCCATGTCCCATAGAAAGTTTCCAAGAGTCTTTGCACTCCTCGTACCATCATAAGATTCTAGTTCCTTGACTTTCACATGAGGCACTCCTCCACCTGAGTTATGCCTCACGACCTTCTTCAACATTGCGATCTCATCTCTGGCTTCATCAAGAGATTTCTGCATGTTCACGATCTCTGCCAAGCCTCGGTCTCTTGCCTCTTCAATCTCCTTTACCTTTACTTCAACTTGTGTACACATAAGATCAATGTACTCATGCTCAGTCCGGAGTTCATCGAGCTCTTCCCTCATCTTTGAATTGGTCTCTTGATCCTTCTTGACCAAGTCCATCTTCTTAGTCCAGTAAGCCTCTAAGTCCTCCATCCTTTCCAACACCTTTTCAATGAATTCCATAGTAGCATCCTTCGCACCATGACTAGACCCAACTTGAGATTCACCTGCCATTGCTAACAGTTTCCTTCTTTGTGATCTAGTTTCAGCCATCCAACAGCTTCATCAAGTTGCCTGCAACCATGAACCAGCTCTTGTTCCACTTGTATGTGAAACAACCTCCTTCACCTACAAGTACCTGCTTCACTATCACCAATTGTCAAGCTTCTTCAACCTTGAATCATCTTCAATATCACCTATTATGAAGTGCAGATCAGTAACTTCAATCTTCAACACCAGCTCCAACTGAGCTCTGATACCACCTGTCACGCTCTAGAGCCACGGTAGTCTTTCAACTGCTCTTGGCAAGGTGCGGCATCACCGAACACTTTATTTTCACCAATACTTATGTTTGTGGACTATGCCTAACCACTTATCCTACTTAGTTTGTGTTTCGCAACCAAGTAATTATTTTGTTTCCTTTATACCAATGAACACCCATACACATTCATTATCAACAACAATTATATACAAGAGAACACAATTGCACAGTATAAAGGGAGGGGCAACTCCCTAAAAAATGAGTCTGCCCGAATAATATATTATACAGTCTTTCAATATTACAAAGCCTTACAAGTATACTTGGAAACACCAAGTTTCATACTTAGCCAATTTACAACTTCGTCGCACCACCGTGTGACAACCAAGATTTCCTTACCCAAGTCGGGCGGGCACGACCTCACACGAACTGCCAACCAAACTTCACAACCAAACCTTGTCGATGGGCGGGCAACCTCATGTGAGTCACCCTTCGTTTACCTCCATACGGTGGGTGGGAAACCTCACCCGAGTCATCTTCTTTCCACCTCTGTGTTTGCCTTCAAACGACAAGTGGGCGCTCACTTGAGCTTCCCAAGAACTTGTGCACGCCTTCGCACAACGGGGCACCCGACACCTTCACCCATGCACCGGCGCCTCACGCCTTCATTCAAGACTCGTGCACCTAAACGACCTACGCAAGACTTGGGTGCATACAACCTGCACCTTTCATCCTTGCTACAGCCCTTTATCTACGCACTTCTTCGTTGAAGACTCTTGCTTGAGCACTTGCTGTGCAAATGAGCTCCATCGCATATAATATATATGGTGCATTGGGCAAGGTCTTGGCTGCCCAGCCTACCTGCCAACGCCCTCACGCATTGTTCAAATACTTGTCCAAGTGTTGGTCGGCCAACACTACAACGCCTTTACATTACAATGTATGAGGTCAGCTCGTGGGTGCGTGCCAATGCTCCCACACCTATAAACATGTCGCTTGTCCTCCTCCATGCGTTATTATCACATAACCTTCGCGCACTTCGGTTAGGAACTTGCACTTCGCACTTTCACCAACCTTCGTTCATTGTCGAGCTTGGTCGCACATCGGGTGGGCGTGCTAAGGACCGCAGGTCCTTACACCATGTAATGCGAGTACAATACCACCGCCATTGCCGATTCAGCTAGATATCAAAAAAAGAAAAAAATTAATAGTTTATAATTAGTAATAATTATTACACAATTTATATTATTAATAATTATTACTTAGTTTCTAATTATTATAATTATTAATTATTAATATTTTAATAATTAAAAATAATTTAAATATTAATATTAACAATAATAATTATTTTTGTTATTAATATTTATATTTTTTTTTAGTATTAATTATTAATAATTAATAATAAAAAAACAATTATAATTGAAAATTGATAATTATTAATAATAGAAATTAGTAATAATTATTAATAATTATAAATTATTAGATACTAAATTAATAATCAATAAACCCATGGGAATAATATTAAAGTAGAGGGATTAATATTATAAACCCAAGGTATATAAACCATAAGATAAATATTAGAAAACCTAAAATAAACATGGTTTATCATGATTGATTTTTATATTGGCACAATCTTTGTAACAATGGGAAGTTGGACCATGGTTGTCCATGGTTGTCACAATGTTGACATTCAACCATGAGACAATCTTTGTCACAATATGACCATGGTTGACCATGATTGATATTCATATTAAGAGAGTCTTTCTTACAATGCGAAATTGGACTATGGTTAACAATAAACTCAAAGGATTAATATTATAAACTAAAAAAAATAACAAACCCAAAAAATTAATAATAAAACACACGGATCTTGTAAACTATTATTATTTTTACTTTTATATATATATATAGATATATATTATTTTATATTTTAGCTTAACTTATAATAAAATATAATCCGCTTCACCTCTCTATGCTTTCCTTCATTTTGTCATGAAAAGGATAAATCGTCAAACACATCCTTATTTGACGTATTCAACTTGGAGCTCAACTCTATTATGTTTAGGGAAGTGAATCAATTCCATAAAAGATAATTTTGTGTTTAGACTTAGGCAAGATAGTTAAAAAACGCTATAGTTATAAAAAAACTATCATTCAAACGAAATTTCTTTATGAATAGGGTACCTGTCAAACTTACTATCAAATTCAACCATTGGTCATGTCAATCATGTACCAGCTTGAAGAGCTGTTGGTTCTCAACCAGACGAGGAAGACGGTCATTAGAATCAGCGGTAAAGGGTGGGCGAAATCCAAACGGTGTAGGCAAAGACTTGGTGGGTTCACGTGATCCTCGGGAGGTTTATCGATAAGAATAAGAGAAGGATTACCATGCGACTATGGGGCTGACGACGACCGTGAGGGTGCCGTGGTGTTATAACCGGGTGAAGGTTTTACCGATAGAAAGGTCGATCAGAATAAGCAAATGGGAGAATTGTAGAGAAAGAACGTAAGAAACGATAAAGAGGTTCTACGATCTCTCTTACTTCAATGAGTATTCTTGTGATGGGATTGGACCCTGTTGGAGAATCTAATCCCAATCATTTCTTAGTGAAATGGGAGAACTGTAGAGAAAGGACATAAGAAACCATATAGAGGTCCTACAATCTCTCTTATTTCAATGAATATTTTTGTGATGGGATTGGATTATGTTGGAAAATGTAATCCCAATTGTTAGGTGTTAAAAGCATCTCTCCAAGTGTCCATTTTAAGTTAAGACTAGTTAAGTCGAATTTGACTCCAGTCATTTATGAATGATGTTTTCAATGTAATCTTATTTAAGTGATTTGTAATACTAAGAAGAGTAAAGAAAGTCATCTGCTCCACATTTTGTTCTCTTCAATTTTTTTCATCCTATCAGAACTTACCCTGTGTAAAACTCCTTGACAGAAACAAAGAGAGATAAGTTTGCAACACCATGTGAGAGAGCAACAATGTGACCGAAGAGAAAGCGTAAGCCTCTTTGAGAGAGAAGCAAAGTGAGTGAAGAGAAAGCGTAAGCCTCTTTGAGAGAGCAGCAAGAATTTGAAGAAAAGAAACCTGCAAAAAAAAACAGCAAGAAAACCAAGAAGCTAGCTACAACCAGGCGAAAGCAAATAGATTGAAGATACTTTTTTGGAGATTAATGCTTTCCATGCGTGTTAGTAACTCCACTAACGCTGAGCACTCAGAAGAGAAAGCGCGTTAATCTAGGGTTCCTTCCATCGATTTTAAATTGGTGCAGGTTGGTTGTGATGGACAGTGCATTAGAGCACTAACGCTACCCTTCAAGTTGCACAGAAGAGTTAGCACACGGCCTCTCTGCTCATGCCAGAGAGCGTTAGCGTTACCCGTGATCTTAAAGAAATGAATGTCCATGAGGCACGAAGCTGAAAAGTTAAGGTAATAGTGGTTGCGTTCATGATCAAGCAACAAAGTACGTGAAGCTCATGAAGACAGCAGCAACAAAGCACGTTGGTTGCATGACCAAGAAATGTGCATAACACCTAAGGTTTGAATAGTTTGAAAGGTCCAAGTCAAATGAGCTTCACGATTTATGTGAAGAGGCACGAATCAAAAAGTACCGGCCGATTTTTGGAGAAGTTGAACGAGTTTGAGAAAGGTAGTCGTTTATACGTATCACCCTTTTTTATACCATTCGTATAAATCCAAAATGTATATTTAAAAAATATATATATATTTTAAAGGTACGCATGCATGCTATGCTTTAAAAGGAGTATATAAGAAGGTATATAAAAAAAAAAAAAAAATAATTAAAGGAGATTGGTCAGAGTCTTGAAAAGGAAAAGGGTGTATTCTTTCAATCGGCTTTGGGCATTGTAATTTTTTTCGGAAAAGATTTTGTGCAGGAGTTGTTTTTTTGTTAAAATTTCTAGAGTCATTTGTTTGTGGAAGTCAAGAAAAAGTGACATTTTTTTATTGTAGTTAGATGTGATTTCTATAATTTGTTTTGCTTGTTGAGTCATAGTGAGGCAACATTCAACATTTGGGAAAAGCCAAGACATCAAGAAGGTCAAAACAACCAGCAGAAGATGTTTGAGATCTTGTTAGATATTGAAGTGAAGAGGGAAAATGATGCCTTTGCATTGAAATGCATAAAAGAATCTGTCAATGACAACGTTCTTCCCCTCATTTCAGAAGCCAAAACAACGAAGGAGGCTTGGGATACCCTTGAGAGGTGTTTTGATCGAAGTGGAGTATTGAAGTTGAAGATGAAGGTGTACCTATAGCAATGTATCTACATCCAAATGAATGGATTGTTGAAACCCACTATGCTTAGTCACACATGGATGATGCCTTGAAAAAGTTGCAGAAGCAAGAGAGAAGGAGCACGTAGGTGCTCGTGAACCCCACTGTGTAGAGCCATAGGTCGACAAAAACTTGGTGATTCCAACAACAAAGCTTGCTCAGGACAATGAAACTAACATTAGAGCAATCAATGCTATGATGAATCCAACAATTAATATTGCTCATGTAAAATTTGATGAAGAATTATTGGCTAATGATGAATGGTTGCAAGTGATGCAATAGAAACATCATATTGCCATGATGTTATTTGGTGAGATAGTTGAAGAAAACCTGTTTGTAGTAGCACATGTTAGTACACAAGTCAAAAAGACAGACACAGAGATAGAGGCAAAAGCAAAGAAGGAAGCATAGAAAGAGAAAACATAGACAGATGCAGAAGCAACAACTAAGAAAGAAGCACAATAGGAAAAGCTCTCATTGCAGAGAAGAAAGAACAAAACCAATGTGGTTTTGCAGATGTTTTTACACTTACAATTGATTTCAAATGTGCAGGTACAGAGAATGATTTTGAAGAACTGTTAAATTTTCTTGAAGCATGGCTTGCAACACCATGTCTAGATGAGGTTTGCATAGAAGCTGCAGAAATGAATGTTGAAGACAACATCAATGACGAGAAAATCAATGAAATTTTCAGGTTTTGGAGTCCTGAAGAAATATTATTTTATTATAATCTTATGTTGCAACAGATTGATGATGAAAAGTGCAATACAGAAGATAATATGTGGCAGCAGCCCACATACAACTTGGTTTTTGAAAATGTCCAGGATATTCTTAGAAAGCCTAGAAGAATGGAAGACCTGCACCAACAAATGAAGAAATTGAGGTTTGAAGGATACAACAAAAATAAAAAGTTGAAACAATTTAGAGGCTATAGGATCTGGAAAAAGAGAAGAAGAAAAGTTGAAGCCATTTCTTTTAAATTGTAAACCTAGCTGAGACATAGACCAACAGGTATCTTAATTGAATTTTTTATGTGGTTGTAATTAAGGGGGAGTGTTGGAGAATCTAATCCCAACCACTTGCTAGGTGTCAAAACCGTCCCTCCAAGTGTCCAGTTCAGTTTTAGTTAAGTCCAGTTAAGTCGAGTTTGACTATAGTCATTTATGATCGATGTTTTCAATGTAATCTTATTTAAGTGATTTGTAATACTAAGAAGAGTAAGCAAAGAAAGTCCTCTACTCCACATTTTGTTCTCTCCAATTTTTGTGAGACCAAAATCTTCATAATTTAGGAGTTATTTATATAAATAAATAACATATTTTTAGAATGTAAATTAGTTGATTCTGTGAGGTTTTTTTCCATAGATTTAAAGATTATGAAAAAGGGTTTGAGAGTGAAAGCTTATCAACGATAAAAATTAAATTCAATTAAAGAAATTATGACCTTATCTTTTCACCCAATATATAATGGCATATTTTAAATTTGGAAAAAAAAAGATGGACAAGATCACTGGGTAAGTTGGTAGTGGAGATGAGAGATTTTATAGTTGTTCTTAGAATATATTAAAATACATTTATTTTAATTATTAATTTAACAAGTGTTTAAAAGGGATCAAAGTTCTTGAGATGCAAACTTCTTTTAGAGTGTAAAATTTGGAAAAAATGTTTGCACCTCTAGAGATTTGATCCTCTTTGGGCTAATAAATCTTGTTTAAGTTGGACTTCTCTCTAGCTCTATTTGTGTGTAATTTAAGAATTTTTGAATACATAAATAGATTCAACCCCTTGAAGATCCCCTTAGTCAGTTTGATTATATAGATTACTCCGATTAAACTTGCAATTTCAACAAATTTTAGCTGAGTCAAAATGTGGAACAATGAGAGTACTTGAAATGCTCCAAGCATTGAAATATTTTATATATAAGCTATATTGAGCTTTTTTTATTAATAATATTTTTTAAATACAACATATTATTTTTGTATTAATAATTAAATGAATTACACGTCTCCCTTTTACAACACCTTGAAAATTCCCTTGGGCATTTTGAATGTGTAGACTACATGCTTAAACTTGCAATTGAAACAAATTTTTGGTAGATTTAAGAAGCAATTGATAAGAAAATACTATTAATATCTTCAAAATATAAAATAGTATACTACTTGAAATTCTTTAATTATTGGAACATTTTATCTATAACCCACATTGATTTTTTTTATTATTAATAATATTTTTAGAAGTTATACATCAATTTCATATTGAAAATGAAATGAATTATACATCTCCTCTAATTGCTACTCTTATTATGAAATAATTAAATATTTTTGCTTTTAATAATTTCTTCTATATAAATATTAAAATAAAATAAAATATTATTATTTACCATTTTTTATATATACATAAATATTAAACTTTTATTAAAATAAATAAAATATAAGATGTTTTGTAGTTTTAGTTTATCTCTTTAAAAATAATTTGAAATTATGTTATTTTATATGAACATTTAGATATTTTATTTATGTCCAAAAATAAAAATGAAGTATTTTTACTATATCTCTTTCATACTTCATAATTGAAATATTCATACTAATCAAAACAAATACAATGAAAAATAAATAATTAATGTTTATAATTTTTTTAAATACAACTAAACTAAACATATAATTTTTCCTGTTTTTCATTAGAATTTATTGGTGTTTATATATATATATATATACTCCCCATTCTGTAGCTTCCTTGAGCCTTTGATTTAGATATTAGACGGTAGAATCAATATTGGCCCTTTGATCATGGATACAGGTGCTAAGTGGACATATGTTGAACGGTTTATTAAATGGTTTGGCGTTTTATTAAATGGTTGTTGCCACTCTTCTGATTCGCTGCATCAACCCGGCATAGTCGCCATGGATATTCACAGATAAGCCAAACCTTCTAAGGGATGCAGACCACATTGTTTCCAACGTTTGTTCGACGACGGTGTCTTGCTTTATTCCTGCTGCTCCTGGACGGAAGGCCTGTTATTGTAATCTGTATCGTTCTCTGCAATTTACAACTGCAACAACTCCTCCTCAGTATCTGTCCAATACTGCCCAAGGTAATTGCTGTGAAACCCTATTGTGATTCTATCTCTTGTTCTGCCATTGGAATAATTCTTGGTTTTACAGACATTCATGTAAAGAATGAGGGTTTCTGACGCCAAATCCATGCCCTTCATCAGTCTTGTGATAAAGACAATGATCATATGGATGCACCACGCTAACGCACAACATGTATCTTAAGGCCAGCAAAAGACGAACCGAGGGCTTTTCCATCTGCATGAAGAGATTTTCACTTCGATTACTCTCACACTCTTATGTTTTTTCAGATGATGCGTCGAGTCACAGCTCTAGGCTGCATTTTTGTTGAGATGTTGCGGCCAGTCACGGCAGGAGAACCTATTTTCCAACTTTCTGATCACCCCGGGACTGAGTTGAAGCAGCTACACAATATTCTGACGGTAATTCCCAGGATAGGCTGGAGTTTATGGAGCGTGAGAGTAACTGCCATTATTTCAGAACGCATTTAGACAACGATCCCCCTCAAACTCCTTTGATGGCACTCTTACTTGGAGCTGAAGACGACGCGGTTGATTTAGTGGAGATAATGCTTACAATGAACACCTGCAAGAGATTCACTGTCGATGAGGCTCATGGGCATCCCTATTTTAAATATTTCGCAACCGAAATCCATACTCATTTCTACTTTTAGTACTGGTCTATGGTTCTTTTGAATGACTCCAATGTATTCCATTTCCGTTCTTGGTGTTTACACACAAAGCTTATTTCTCTCAAGTAATGTGTCTTTATTAGGTTTTACTGTCTAGTGTGTTTTTAATAGGTTTTACAGTCCTTCATCTTCAAATTTTCTTTCTTGACCGGGAAAGGTCATATGTTGGATCCCACAAATAAATAAAGAATGACTCCTCTTAGCACGATGTAAATTGAATATCCTGTTCAGTTCGGTGACACCCCTGCAATTACAGAAGAGAAATGGAGGGAAAGGGCAAACAAAAGTTGTAGAGAAGCCTCCTATGTGGGCACTAGTAGGTGCAGTCTTGTTGAGTCTTTTTGGTTTCTAGATTGATCATGAACTCCTTTTCTGCTGCATTACAGAGTCAAGAACACCCACTTGGGAAGTTATAGCTTTCTTCATGTTTCACCATTTCTGCACGTCCATTGAAATTGGTATTAGAAGCATCGGCTTGTCTCCTGATTCCAAATTCAAAATAGAATAGATTGAGCTTTCATATAACAAAGAAACGTAATCATGAATTTATGCAAATTATACTGATTTATTAAGAAACCATGAAAACTTCGTATTTTCATTTAAAACAAAATAAGAAACGATATAAATCTGAATGCAATTGTTGAATTTCGATTAATATCATGTACTACTACTTTAAATGTGAATGAAATAACCTTTCCTATGTATAAATTCAAAAATTTGTTTTAAAAATTCAATTCAAATACTCCTTATAATCTAGCGTTTATAGATGCCTCTTGAGGAATGAAAAAAAATCAAATCCCCATATACCTAATTATCTTTTTAAGAAAAGCCTCGACATGATTTGAAGCCAAAACAAATCTCAAAATTTGTTTTAAAAATTCAATTCAAATACTGCTTATAATATAACGTTTATAGATGCCTCTTGAGGAATGAAAAAAATCAAATCCTCATATACCTAGTTATCTTTTTACGAAAAGCCTCGACATGATTTGAAGCCAAAACAAATCTCAAAGACTTAACTCGGAAAAATTGATTCAGATGGTCCTTATAAATGTAGTCAAATGTCCTCACAAGAATAAGTGGATCGAATCGATATATATTTTTTCATTATTTTTTTCATTTTTATCAATTTTAGTTTTTAAATAATTTTATTGGGCACTAGCAGTTAATGTCGTTGAGTCTTTTTCGTTTCTGGATTGATCCATGAACTCCTTTTCTGCTACATCACACAGACAAGAACACGCACTTATGAAGTTATAGCTTTCTTCAAATCGATATATATTTTTTCCATTATTTTTTTTCATTTTTATTAGTTTTAGTTTTTGAATAATTTTATTATGTTAATATTGAAATTACAGGTTTTATTTCTCCAATGACATATCTGTTGATCTCTATTGATCTCTATTAGCCATTATAAGAATGATTAGTTTTTATAAAAAAATATTAGAGCATATGTTATTAACGCTTATGCTATCCATATGGTTTTTCATGTATACTAATTCCAATCTGGATCTTACATCTGGTAAATTTGTCATTCTTGTTGGTAAATTTCTCTTTCATTAATATGATTTAATAGATATCGCCATTTCAATTTTATCTACATATCTACACTACTTTAGCTTTGCTATATACTTACAATCTCTCACATTAAAATCTCTCAAAAAAATTGTTTTCATGGAAATTGTTCATCAATAAAATTATTAAAAATTCCAGAATTCAATCAAAAGTGTTGAAATGATAATTTCAACTGCAGCATTATTTTTCCCTTGCGACATGATCTTATCGCAGATCGCAAATCGCATTTCATGACCATTGTCTCCGTGTGTTCTCATGTGATATTATCGCATATCGCAAATCCCGTTCACGACCTGTTGCCCCACTACGTTCTTTGTTTTTCTACGGATTACGATTTTGTGTGCGACCGCAAATCGCAACTCTCATATGAGTTTTGTTTTCATTTCTGTCTCCCACCGATGCGATGTTGCGATGCAACCCTTCAGCTATCGCATATTGCACCTTCACCAAGATAATCTCCGCCGTCCATTTTTTAATCCAACGGCCATTATTTACTCCCGCCTTGAACAAGCCTCCGTCATACTATATTTATGTTTTAACCTATCTTTTGTGTTCTCGAAGAAGAAAGAAGGCTTTGCGCCATAACTTCTCACCAATAGCATTAAAGAAAAAGAATGGCCGAGACCAAGAAGGATGCGCCTCGAGGAGCTAAAAGAATTAACAGGTTATGGATTTCATTTACTGTTTACTGCGTCCACCCCAGCAGAGCACCAGAAAGGGCCGATTTGTGTCAGAGGCCCATGTTAGATTATAAATGTGGTTGGTGGTTCATCAAGACAACTCCATGCATAACCTAACAAAGATTTTTTTTGTAATAGATGATATATATACCCAGGAGAGCAATGTAACAAAAAAATGGGGAGAGAGAGTGAGAGTGAGTGAGTAAGGAATGTGAAAAAGCACAGCAGTGCATATGTAATACGTAGCAGCGGGTGAATGTAAAAGAAAGCCGCAGCACCGAAATAACATATAGAGTAGACACAACAGTGTGTGAATTTTTTTTAAATCCCTCTGTGAGAGAGGAAGAACCATATTTTGTAACAACAGTCTTTTAATGAATACAAGTTTTTATGTGTGTGTAAAACTCTGTGTTCTGGAAACATTTTTTTTGTTCCGCTATGTTAAGATCCTGTGTGGTAAAAACAGAGTATTACTCTGTATTCAGTTTGTTTGAAATCATCAGAAATTTCCCACATGGTATCAGAGCGTTGTTCTCTGGTCTTTGGTGTTTGAAATCACCTGTGAAATATCCAACAACTGGTATCAGAGCTAGTCCAGGCTCTTTGAAGGTGTCAAAGAATCTGAAGAAAGAATTTTCTTGCTGCAGCAGCTTCTCTAGCAGAGCGAAGACTCAGCAAAAGGATCCAAAACATTGTTTAGATAATCTTCGGCAAAATCACATAACAAATCTTTTGTCGACGCGTTTCGAACCAACCAGTGTGGTTCATCGTCAGGACAAGTTGAAGAACCAATCCGGTTTAGCTGATTAAATAGAGTGTGCAGAGATTCCAACGGCTATACTCTGCACACTCTATTTAATCAGCTAAACCGGATTGGTTCTTCAACTTGTCTTGACGATGAACCACACTGGTTGGTTCGAAACGCGTCGACAAAAGATTGGTTATGTGATTTTGCCGAAGATTATCTAAACAAAAGGATCCAAGTTTAAAGTGCAAGAATGGCTAGCACAAGAAACAGCAATAGCATGAGTATGCAGCTCCCACTATTTGATGGCAAAAATTATGACTATTGGGCAATAACAATGAAAGCCTTGTTTACTTCCCAAGACTTATGGGAAATAGTTGAAGATGGTTTTAATGAACGAGCATATGAAAATGAGTTTAATAATCTAACTCAGGTAGAGAAAGATCTGTTGAAGAGCTACAAGAAGAAGGACTCAAAAGCCCTCTTCTTCTTGTATCAAGTAGTGCATGGAAGCGTGCTTCCAAGGCTAGCAGCAGCGAAAGACATCCAAAGAAGCATGGCAAACTCTCAAGACAGCCTATCAAGGCATGGATAAAGTGAAGACAACATAACTACAATTGTTGAGGAGAGATTTTGAGAACATGTGCATGAAGGAGTCAGACAATATTGACTCATTCTTCATACATGTGATTGGTTTGGTCACACAAATAAGGACTCATGGAGAATTTCTTGAAGAAAGGAGGATTCTGGAGAAACTATTGAGGAGCCTACCCTCAAAGTTCCTTGTGATAGTCACCACCATAGAAGAGACAAAGGATCTCTCAAACTTTTCAGTTGATGAACTTCATGCATCACTGGTAACACATGAGCAGAGGTTGAGTAGAAATGAAATCTCATCCCTAGAGCAAGCCTTTAAGACCCAGATTTCCTTTGGAAGAGGAAGAGGTCAAGGCAGAGGAAACAAGAGAGGAAGAGGCAGAAGCCAAAACAGAGGTGGAGGAAACAGTCCAGCAAATGCTCAAGGAAGAGGCAGCAATCCAAATCAGAACCAAGGCCAAGGCAGCAGCCAACAAAGTGGACATCATCATGCTCAAGGACAAAGGTATGAAAAATCCAATGTCCAATGTTATTATTGTAAAAAATATGGGCACTATGCGAGTGAATGTAAGAAGAAACAACATGATATGAACAATAGATCTAGTGCAAATATCAATAGAGAAAATATCAGCGAAGATAATATATTGTTAGCTTGTAACATGGCTGAAACAAACAGTGAAGATATATGGTTTCTAGATTCTGGTTGTAGTAACCATATGACAGGAAACATAGCCCTGTTTTCTGCTCTAGATCAGAGTGTGAAGTCACAAGTCGCATTTGGAACTGATAGTAAAATTTCTGTTATGGGAAAAGGAGAAGTAAAAATATTTATAAAGAAAGGTGAAAAGAAAACCATAGCAGATGTCTATTATGTTCCTGGAATGAGATGTAACCTCTTAAGTATTGGACAACTTGTTCAAAAGGGTTACAATGTTTTATTTGTGAATGATGTATGCACCATCATGGATAGAGCACCCAAAAAAAGATGTATTGCTGAAGTGAAGATAACAAGGAACAAAATGTTTCCTCTCAGAATAAGGGCAGATTTGAAAAACAAAGAAGTAATTGCAGCAGTGACACAAGAGGCTTTCCAAAGCCAACCAAAGGATGAAAATTGGTTGTGGCACTTGAGATTTGGACATCTCAACTTTGGAGGTCTTAATTTGTTGAGTAGAAAATGAATGGTAAGAGGATTACCATTGATAGAGAAGCGAGACAGCCTTTGTGAAGGCTGTATATTGGGGAAACAACATAGAGAAAGTTTTCCAACCAGGAAAAGCATAAGTGCAAAGGCACCCTTAGAAATTGTCCACTCAGATTTACGTGGATTGATGCAAGCTCCATCACTTGCAGGCAGCCAATATTTTCTAACATTTATTGACGACTTTACCAAAAAGACTTGGGTTTATTTCCTGAAGAGTAAGAGTGAAGTGTTTGAAAATTTTCAAAATTTCAAAGCACTTGTAGAAAATCAAAGTGGGCTGCATATCAAGGTTTTGAGAACTGACAGAGGAGGTGAGTATATCTCCAAAGAATTTTTACGTTTTTGTAGAGAAAATGGAATTCATAAGCAATTTATAGCAAGGTACACCCCGCAACAAAATGGAGTTGCTGAAAGGAAGAACAAAACAATCATGGATATGGCGAAGAGCATATTGAAGGCAAAGCATTTGCCAAATGATTATTGGGTTGAAGTTGTACATTGTGCAGTGTATATTTTGAATAGGTGTCCTACAAAAACTGTGATGAACAAAGTGCCGGAAGAAGCATGGAGTGGGAGAAAGCAAGGAGTCACCCACATGAAATTTTTTGGATGTGTGCCTTTTGCACACATTCCAGATCAGCTAAGGAGGAAGTTGGACAACAAAGGGGAGAAATGTATTTTCATTGGATACAGTGAGGAATCCAAAGCTTACAGGTTGTATATCCCATCTACCAAGAAGTTTTTTGTGAGCAGAGATGTTTGATTCATTGAGGAGGAAGCTTGGGATGGAAGCATAGAGAAAACAATTAGCCTTAAAAACTGTTTGTCTCATGATGAAGATGATGGGGAGTTGGCTGAAACACATCCCCAAACAGCAGTGCCAACACAAGGATAGCAGGAGACACCCTTGAGGAGAAATGAAAGTGCTTCTCCAAACACACCACAAGGAGGAAATTCAAGTGCATCTTCAAGCACTTGCATACCAAGTGAAAGAGGTAAGAAATTCATAAATTTAAGTGATATTTATGATGAAGGAATGAATTCCTTGTTTGCTTTATATTGTCATGTTGATGACCCTGTTCATTTCGAAGATGGAATCAATGATAAGAAATGGATAGAATCTATGGATGAAGAGATCAATGCCATAGAAAGAAACAAGACATGGGATTTGGTTGAGCTACCAAAAGGTAAAGAAGTAATTGCAGTTAAATGGGTCTATAAGACCAAGAGCAATGCTGAAGGCAAGATAGAAAGACACAAGGCAAGGCTGGTTGTCAAAGGATATAAGCAGCTGTATGGGAGAGACTATGAGGAAAATTTTGCACCGGTTGCTAGAATGGAAACCATGAGAGCAGTGTTTTCCATAGCAGCACAAAGCAAAGGGAAAGTTTGCCAAATGGACGTGAAGTCAGCATTCCTAAATGGAGTGTTAATGAAAGAGGTTTACATTGAAAGAATAATTTGAGATGACTAACATGGGTTTGCTGAGATACTTCTTAGGAATAGAAGTAGATCAAAATGAAAATGGAATTTTTATTTCGCAGGAAAAATATGTAAATGAAGTGTTGGGCAGATTTAATATGCAGGATAGCAAGGCAACAATCACTCCCACAGTAATGGGATTAAAACTCAGCAAAGAAGACAGCAACAAGGATTTTGACCCTAGTGTGTACAAGAGCATAGTTAGTAGCCTTATGTATTTAACTGCAACTAGGCCAGACATAATGCATGCTGTTAGTTTAATTTCCAGATTCATGGAGAGGCCAAAAGAAACACATTGGCAGGGAGCAAAGAGAATTCTAAGGTATGTTAAAGGTACAAAAAGATTTGGCATCTTATATACTTTTTCAGAATGTTCAGATTTAATAGGATACACCGATAGCGAATGGGCTGGAAGTGTAGATGATTGGAAAAGCACATCCAGTTATCTCTTTCACATGGGTTCAGGAGAAATTTCATGGGCTTCTAAGAAACAACCCATTGTGGCATTGTCTACAGTAGAGGTAGAATACGTGGCAGCTACAATAGTAGCATGTCAAGCGGTTTGGATGAGAAGAATGCTAAGGAGCTTAGGCCAAGAGCAAGCAAAAGCAACGGTTATTTTTTGTGACAATAGCTCAGCTATAGCATTGTCCAAGAATTCTATGTTTCACAAGCGAACAAAACACATTGATACAAAGTTCCATTACATCACAGAATTGGTGAACAATAGAGAAATTGTTTTACAACATTGTAGCACTCAGGAACAGGTTGCAGACATTCTGACCAAGCCTTTGGGACAGAAAAGTTTTGAGTATTTGAGGAAATGTATAGGTATGACTGATAACCCAGCAGTTGAAATTAAAGGGGAGTGTTGAAATGATAATTTCAACTGCAGCACTATTTTCCCCTTGCGACGTGATCTCATCACAGATTGCAAATCACATTTCATGACCATTGTCTCCGTGTGTTCTCTTGAATTTTTCCCGACGCGACGATGCGATATTATCGCATATCGCAAATCCCGTTCACGACCTTTTGCCCCGCTACATTCTTTTTTTTCTTCCAACTTCGATTCTTCAATGCGATCGCAAATCGCAACTCTCATATGAGTTTTGTTTGCATTTCTGTCTCTCGCCGATGCGATGTTGCAATGCAACCAGTCAGCTATTACATATCGCACCTTCACGAAGATAATCTCCGCTATCCATTTTTCAATGGCCATTATTTATTCCCGATTTGAACATGCCTCTGTCATACTGTATTTATGTTTTAACCTATCTTTTGTGTTCCCAAAGAAGAAAGAAGGCTTTACGCCATAACTGCTCACCAACACCATCAAAGAAGAAGAATGGCCGAGACCAAGAAGGACGCACCTTGAGAAGCTAAAACCATTAACACGTTATAGGTTTCATTTACTGTTTACTACGTCCACCCCAGCAGAGCACCAGAAAGGGCCGATTTGTGTGAGAGGCCCATCTTAGATTGTAAATTTGGTTGGTGGTTCATCAAGACACCTCCACGCATAACCTAGCAGAGATTTTTTTTGTAATAGATGATATATATACCCAGGAGAACAATGTAACAAAAAAAGGGGGGAGAGAGAGTGAGAGTGAGTGAGTAAGGAATGTGAAAAAGCACAGTAGTGCATCTGTAACACGCAGCAGCGCATGGATGTAAAAGAAAGCCGCAACAACGAAATAGCATATAGAGTAGACACGGTAGTGTGTGAATTTTTTTTAAATCCCTTTGTGAGAGAGGAAGAACCATATTTTGTAACAGCAGTCTTTTAATGAATACAAGTTTTTATGTGTGTGTAAAACTCTGTGATCTGGAAACATTTTTTTTGTTCCGCTGTGTTAAGATCCTGTGTGGCAAAAACAAAGTATTACTGTCTATTCAGTTTGTTTGAAATCATCAGAAATTTCCAACATGGTATCAGAACATTGTTCTCTGGTCTTTGGTGTTTGAAATCACCTGTGAAATATCCAACAAAAAGGCAACACCTCTATATGAATCTAAAGTGTGGAACCTTTATATAAATGTAAATTCAAGGAACAGTGTGAAGTTGATAACTTGCTCAAAATTCTAGCAATAAAAGAGTTGAACAACCTAATGAATATCAAAATGCGCCCACGGTTGGTTTTGTTTTGCTATGCATTTTGTTTACAAGTGGAGAAATGGAAATTTAGTTTTGATTATAAAAATAGAAATAAAAATAACTTCAATTTTTTTAATGAATTCATATCAGAATGCGCCCACTGTTGGTTTTGTTTTGCTATGCATTTGGTTTAAAAGTGGAGAAATGGAAATTTAGTTTTGATTATAAAAATAGAAATAGAAATAATTTTTTTTTTTTTAATGTTTTCAAATTGTTTTAGATATTAATAAATAGAAACCCAAAAAAAATTGGAGATAAACATTTTATAATTTTGTAAATGTTACCCGGTCAAAATAAAGATGGTTTTAGATAACTTTTTCGACCTTAATTGTTATGTGTTTAAAAAACTACAATACATTTAATAAAAGTGAAGTCACTCAAGAAAATGAGTCTTAGTTAAAAGAAATTTACTTGTATTTATGTTGAGATACTAATCTTAATTTTTTCATAAAAAAAAAAGTTATTTAAATATTCTAATAATTTTTTTGATATTTTATTTTATGTTTTTAAGTAAATATTTTTAATATTTAGTATAATAGTATAATTTTTTTGGGAGAATAATGACTTGTTATTTATTATATTTTTAAAGTTGCGTGCTTTTTTTTAAATAATGTTTAGGAGACAAAAGTGATGATTAGTATGCGCATGGAATTACAAAATTGAAAAATAAAATTTATTTAAAAAAAAGCCATTATATATTTTCTTTTAAAAGACTTTGTATTAGAAAAAATCCTTAAATCTTATGAGTACTAAATCGAGAATAATGATTTTGATGTTTAAAAAGGAAATATCTAACATAAAATATCATATTTAAGAGAGCATAATAAGTTCCTCAACAACTATATTAGGTTTACCATCATGAACAACATTATTAATCTTCTCATTTTCAAACTATAAAAGAAAATTAGTGTTTAAGAGGACAATCCTGTTCATATGTTATGTTATTAATTTTCATCCCAATTGTTGTTGAAAAGAGATTTCCCATATGTCTAACAATCTCATTCATATGTTATGCTATTAATTTTCATCCCCAATTGTTTTTAAAAAGAGATTTCCCATATGAATTTAAAAGATCTCATTTGTTAGTAAATTTCTCTCTCACTAATATGATTTAGTAGATATTAAAGTTTAGAGAAAATAGATTAAGATAGGGCATAGTTGATGCAGGAGCATCAAGGCCAATTTTCATTTTTTCAATATGTAATAAAGGGGGGTGTGACATTTTAATTGTTTTATTAAATAATTTAAAATAGGATATAAATTATAAAAGTGAGGATTTTGTAAATATTCTTTTATTAATTAAAAGGATATGAGAGAAAATAGAATTAGGTAGCAAAATTAGGGAGTAGGTATTCTATGTACGGGACTTTGTTGTGTCCACACCTAAAATGTAAATTTAGTTGAGGATTAGGTGGAGAGATTTTTGGAGTGAATTAAATTCATTATTTATGTATATATATGAGTGGTTTTTGTGAGGAGAACACACAGGAATAGTTTAAGAGAGAGTGACAGTGTAAGTAGAGAGTAGGGGTTCTACTTGGAAGCCGTCGGGCAATTGTAAAGGGCAACCGATTGGAAATCAGGCCAAGGAAGGAGATTTTATGTAAGTAGTGTATGTATTAATGTAGCGTTTGATGTTCTGAAGTTTATGCCGTTATTGAAGTTATGTGTTCAATATATGAAGAACTGATTCGATATGCTTGAATCCGCATCGATTTGTGTGAAAACTGCAATCCATAATCATTGAATGTAAGTGATGTTAAATCTCTGCATCAATGATGGTATTCTAATACATTTGAGGCTGTATTTTTATGTGGAACCCGTTCTATTGAGTATAATCGATTTCAGTAATTGCTATTGATTTAGCGCTTGAAGCCACAAGTCACAATCCTGTGCAGAACTGAATTCAATTTGTAGGAATACATTGATTTTAATATCCTTTGTGATGTGACTTTGCACATAAGTTGAAAGAATCGATGTCGTAGACAAAACTCTGTAGGGAAAATCGATATTGTTTGAATAATGTCGACTTTCTGAAGATTCGTAGACAGTGCACAATTGAAATGTAATACCCACAGTGATTGCCATAAGTTTAAATGGCAATCCGAAGCATCAATCATGAATGGCAGGTCGATGATTCAATTGTAGGAATGTGAGAAGGTTTAAAAGTCGATTTTTGAAATATCGGAGAGCAGTCGACTGAACAGAATGCGGAAAAGAGTGTTGAGCAAACTGAATCAGCTGTAGAGATGAGGTTGACTCCATAGTGAGAACGTCTAAATGTTTGAAAAGCAGAATGATAAGAAAGTCTGTCATTGGAGAATGCGAGGTAAGCTGTCCTTGTATCGATCAACATATACACAAGCTGTGGCTGGTCTCCTAAGGAATTGAATGGAATAGGTACTTGTATAATTAATCCAAGAATGAAGGTGAGCTTTGTGGGCATTGGAAACTTAATATTAGCTGGGAAAATATATAATTGAATGCATGTGGTGTAGCGCCAAAGAGAAAAATGGAGGAACAAGCCATTAATGAAATTGACAGATTTGGTGAGTGAAATATTGTAGTGCTAATGTTCTTATATGACCTCAGAAATGGAGCTGTATGGTCTCATGAAGGCGCAGAGAAAGTAAGTTTAAATTGTCTGATAGTGCATTGACCAGATATAGGAAAGTGAAGTTTGGGTATGCGTTGGGCCGTGCAATGTTAATGTTGGTGAACTTGATTCGATGTTGAAAGCGCCAGTCGGAAAATGACGCAGAATGGAAAAATCGATTTGGAAGTTTGATTGCTCAAAATTGTAAATCGTTGAGCGGGTAAGAAGCTATGTAGCAAACAGTGGAATCGTCGGAATGGAATCATGATTCCATACAAACACATCACAGATGGAATGCGCATCAACAAAGGTGGGTTCTTGCATAAGTATGGACCGATGTCATCATAGAACGTGTGGGTCTTCACATAGTTTGGCAGGTTTAAAAAGGTAAAGGTGGACATATATTTGCAATCCTGAGTCCGAACAGTGGTATTAATTTGTTATTTTAAACATGAGAATGGGTTCATAACCATAAAGTGATAATCATCTTTGAAGATAAATTTTTAAGCTTCCGCTTGTATGACTTGGGAATGGCCAATGAGTTGAGATGAATTTGGAATTGCATTTTTATATGCATGGTAGACTGAGATTCTGGGTATTGCAGGGTTTGCTCTGCATCATTTTGGTATCAGAGCGGGAAGGCTCTGTTGTAATTGAAGATGTTTGTTTTTCTGAATAAGTGCAGGAAGGTTCTGTTGAGAACTGAGTATGTTTTATTTGAATGTGTTCTAAATATGATATGCAAGCTACACAATTGCACTGAACATGATTGCAGAAATGGATGGAGGACAAGATCATGCAGGATCTTAAAGGTGAGATGATTTTTCTAATTTGAAATTTGTGATTAAGGTGTGGTTGGAGAAAAAATGGTGGCAACGAACCTGACATTCAGCTAAAGGCTGGATAAGGAGGAAAATTGCAGTGTCCTGAAGAGGAAGTGAGTTGAAGAGATAGCCTAGAGAGAGCAAAGGAGAGTGCTCAAGAGGTTCCAGAGGCAGTGAACTATTACTTACCAAAAGACCAGATCTAGTGAAGCAGATTGGTGAGGTAAGGGGCAGCAGGAGAGCTTGCTATTGCAGAAGCTAGTGTAACTCATGGTGAGTGAGAAACTCATGTAGAGGATGATCATGGAGGATCCGAGAAGAGGTTCAGAGGAATGCCACAGAGGTGAGATGACTATTAAATTCAGATAAAGAGAGATTGCAGTAATGAAGGTACAATTGCAGGTACTAGAGGAATGGCTGCAAGAGCAAGAAAGTGAGAAAGGAGGATGGATATTTCCACTGAAGGGAAAGAAAGTGATTTGGCAACCATTGCAGATGAAGTTGAGGAAAAGTATGATTGCCTTATTGAAGGAGGAACTTAGAGTTATTGAGCTAGAGATGGAATTTGAAGATTCCACACGCAGATCTGTTCAAAGGGAAGTGCTTGAGGAAATAGTTGAGACTGAAAAGTCTTGCAGTTTTAAAATTAATAAGTTGTGTATGTTTGCAGGTATAGCATAGGGAGATGAGAAAGCTTTAGAGTTTGTTCAAGAAGAGTTGAATCTGAAGTCTGTTCAGATCAATGGTGAGATAGCAAGATCTCAGGAGGAAATGAAGACAAAGGAGTCTAATCAGAATATTGGTGCAGAGAGAGAAGGACCATCTGATGATGGGTCAAAAGTCAGTGAAGGTATAGAAAATTGTGTGAAGTTTCCAAGTTCTACTCCTAATGAAATTGTTGAATTGTATAGGAAATTAGATCTTCAGAGAAGAGAATTGGAGAGGCAGAGAACTTACACACAGGATAATTTGCTGAAGAAGCAAGATAAGAAAGTTTTCATGAATGACAGTCATGAAGCAGAGGATGGAAAGAAGGAGAGACTAGTTGATAGTCTCATGGTGAATGCAAATCAGCATACTGATGTGCTGACAAAGGAGTTGGAAAGGAACTCAGAGCAACATACTGAAGTATTGCCAGAGGAAGCTGAGGAGAAAGCTAGTAAAGATTTTCTGAGTCCTGAAGAAGACTTGGAACCGTAGAGAGAAAACTTGGTGACTGAATCAACAAGTGAGACCATTTGGTCTTGTGATTTTGACGCTGACAATTTGATTGTGTATACAGGTGATGCAGAAGACAGTCCATCACTTGGAATTGTCTTGAGGGAAGAAGAACTGTTGCAGAAAGGAAATGAGACAGTCATGTCTCATATGTAGAGGCTTGTTTCCATGGGTGACAAGAAAGAGTTGGCTTGTTTGAATAGCCAAGAGAGAACTGTGGGGCAGAATTTTGGAACTGCTACAGTGATAGAGGATGAGGCTACAGTGTTTGAAGAACTTGATTTGATTGCTAGAATCAATCGAGATGATGATGGACAATTACTGAAGATTGTTGAAGGGGAAGACAAAGGTTATGCTGGAACTAATTTGTAGTGTGTTGATGAAATGCTTGAGAAGAAATGGCTGAAATGTTTGCTGGAGACATTTGAACCTGAGGAAGAATTTGCAGACACTAGAATAAATTTGCCTGAAGTTGAGAAAGGAGCAGATACTAGTTTGTTAAAATTGATTTTTCTTACTAGTATACAAATAGAGATAAATGGATATGTTACTACAGGAAGAGAATTAAATGATAATTTATTTTCTGAAGATAAATTTGTAGGTGATGAGCAAAAGAATGTTGCAGAGGGACAGGAAGTTTGGGAGGTAGAAACATGTGGGGTGACATTTGTAGGAGTAAAACCAATGTTATCAACAATCGGGGAGATGACAGCTGAGGAAACATTGACAGCAGCAACATCAATGTTGGCAGCAAGAAGAGCAGTAACAACAGTCACAGTAAAAGCAGCTACAGCAGCTGAATTGACAGAAATTGGGGACAACAGCAGTAAGCTGGACATAGAGATTGAAAGCATCAGAAGGCTGATGATGAAGGTGTCTCAAAGGCAGCAAACAACAACAAGAAAGCAGAAGAATTTAAGCAAGAGAAAGACAACAAAAGATTGTGAAAGCATAGCCAGTGGGGCAATGCAACATAAAATGTGGAAACCTGGAGAAGAACAACAGACAGAAGCAATGACAAGTGGAAAGTTACAGCACAAGATATGGGATCCAGGCAAAAACAGATCTAAACAAATGATCAGGCAATCATGATTAATTTATACCTTGGTAGTTTGATGCAGGAGCATCAAGGCCAATTTTCATTTTTTCAATATGTAATAAAGGGGGGTGTGACATTTTAATTGTTTTATTAATTAATTTAAAATAGGATATAAATTATAAAAGTGAGGATTTTGTAAATATTCTTTTATTAATTAAAAGGATATGAGAGAAAATAGAATTAGGTAGCAAAATTAGGGAGTAGGTATTCTATGTACGGGACTTTGTTGTGTCCACACCTAAAATGTAGATTTAGTTGAGGATTAGGTGGAGAGATTTTTGGAGTGAATTAAATTCATTATTTATGTATATATATGAGTGGTTTTTGTGAGGAGAACACACGGGAATAGTTGAAGAGAGAGTGACAGTGTAAGTAGAGAGTAGGGGTTCTACTTGGAAGCCGTCGGGCAATTGTAAAGGGCCACCGATTGGAAATCAGGCCAAGGAAGGAGATTTTATGTAAGTAGTGTATGTATTAATATAGCGTTTGATGTTCTAATGTTTTTTCCATTATTGAAGTTATGTGTTCAATATATGAAGAACTGATTCGATATGCTTGAATCCACATCGATTTGTGTGAAAACTGCAATCCATAATCATTGAATGTAAGTGATGTTAAATCTATGCGTGAATGATGGTATTATAATACATTTGAGGCTGTAGTTTTATGTGGAACTAGTTCTATTGAGTATAATTGATTGCAGTAATCGCTATTGATTTAGCGCTTGAAGCCACAAGACACAATCCTGTGCAGAACTGAATTCAATTTGTAGGAATATGTTGATTTTAATAACCTTTGTGATGTGACTCTGCACATAAGTTGAAAGAATTGATGTCGTAGACAAAATTATATAGGGAAAATCGATATTGTTTAGATAATCTCGACTTTCTGAAGATTTGCAGATAGAACACAATTGAAATTTAATACCCACAGTGATTTCGATAAGTTTAAATGGTAATTCAAAGCATCAATCATGAATGGCAGGTTGATGATTCAATTGTAGGAATGTGAGAAGGTTTAAAAGTCGATTTGTGAAATACCAGAGAGCAGTCGATTGAACAGAATGCAGAAAAGAGTGTTGAGAAAACTGAATCAGCTGTAGAGATGAGGTTGACTCCACAGTGAGAACATTTAAATGTTTGAAAAGCGGAATGACAAGAAAGTCTGTCATTGGAGAACATGAGGTAAGCCATTCTTGTATCGATCAACATATATAAAAGTCGTGGCTGGTCTCCTGAGGCGTTGAATGGAATAGGTACTTGTATAATTAATCCAAGAACGAAGGTGAGTTTTGTGGGCATTGGAAACTTAATATTAGCTAGGCAAATATATAATTGAATGCATGTGGTGTAGCGCCAAAGAGCAAAACGGAGGAACAAGCCATTAATGAAATTGACAGATTTGGTGAGTGAAATATTGTAGTGCTAATGTTCTTATATGAACTCATAAATGGATCTATATGGTCTCATGAAGGCGCAGAGAAAGTAAGTTTAAATTGTCTGATAGTGCGTTGATCAGATATAGGAAAGTGAAGTTTGGGTATGCATTGGGCAGTGCAATGTTGATGTTGGTGAACTTGATTCGATGTTGAAAGCGCCAGCCGGTGAATGACACAGAATGAAGAAATTGATTTGGAAGTTTGATTGCTCAGAATTGTAAATCGTTGAGTGGATAAGAAGCCGTGTAGCAAACAGTGGAATCGCCGGAATGGAATCATGATTCCATACGAACACATCACAGATGGAATGTGCATCAAGCAAAGGCAGGTCCTTGCATAAGTATGGACCGATTTCATCATAGAACGTGTGGGTCTTCACACAGTTTGGCAGGTTTGAAAAGGTAAAGGCGCACATATATTTGCAATCCTGAGTCCGAACAGTGGTATTAATTTGTTAGTTTAAACATGAGAATGTATTCATAACCATAAAGTGATAATCATCTTTGAAGATAAATTTTTAAGCTTCTGCTTGTATGATTTGGGAATGGCCAATGAGTTGAGATGAATTTGGAATTGCATTTTTATATGCATGGTAGACTAAGATTCTGGGTATTGCAGGGTTTGCTCTGCATCAATACCAAATTGAGATTTTGACAACTGCCATTTGCACTTTATGCATCCATATCTACACCTGATTTTAGATCTGCTATTTACTTACAATTTGTCACATTAAAATCTCTCCCAAAAAAAATGTTTTCATGGAAATTGTTCATCAATAAAGTTGTTAAAAAATCCAGAATTCAATCAAAAGGGGACACCTCTATATGAATCTAAAGTGCGGAACCTTTATATAAATGTAAAATCAATGAATAGTGTGAAGTTGATAACCTCCTCAAAATTCTGGCAATAAAAGAGGTGAACAACCTAACAAATTGGTTTTGTTTTGCTATGCATTTGGTTTACAAGTGGAGAAATAGAAATTTATTTTTTATTATAAAAATTGAAATAAAAATGATTTGAATTTTTTTTTTTAATGTTTTAAAATGGTTTCCAGTATTAAAAAAAAAATGGAGATAAACATTTTATAATTTTGTAAATGTTACTGAGTCAAAATAAAAATGGTTTTAGATAAATTTTTAGACCTTAATTGTTATATGTGTTTAAATAATTATAGTATGTTTAATAAAAGTGAAGTGTAAGACACAGTGAGACATCATGAGTTGTGTTTCTTTTACGAAGCTTTATTTTATTTATGTTATTGAACTATTAAAACTATTGGGCTTAAAATAGTCACACCAAATACTGTTAATTATTATTTAAAAGACTTTGGATCAGATTATTAAAAGAAATAAAGAAACACTTGAACAAATTTCTGACTACAGTTAGAACTGCTCCTTCACCCGTTTTCCCTAAAGGGGAAAAGAGGGCAAAACCCAGGGGGAAAAGAGAGGATTGTGTGGCATTCTTCCTTTAGCTGGGGAACATAACCAATGGGAAAGAAAGTGAGGTAACAAGCTGTGAGGTACGAGACTTGAGGCTGGATAGAGTCATACCCAGGGTACCCAACTGTTCCTTATTGGCGAAAGTGGAAGGGCTCAAAGGGGGAACCTAGACGTAATTATCGTTCCAAGAATGGGTGGTGAGATCTTCCAAATTATATAACTTATATGTAACGAAATACAGATAAGCAATACTGACATGGTAATCATTATCACTAGATTAGTTGAATGTTTACTGTAAATTGAAATGGTATAGTAATAGTGAATGACGTGTTTACTGTAAGTAGATAGTTTGGAAATGGTTTAATATAGATTATGGTTATTCAATCATTTCTGGGTAGAACACTATGGCAAGTAGTTGATGCATGCTTTCCCAATAGATATTGATACACCTCTAGAGAACTATACACTATCAAATAACAATCAATACTTAACTAATAAGAAATATAGCATTATAGACGAGTGGTTATTTAATCTGGAAAAAAAATAGGTTTATAAACTGTAAAAATTCCGATCATTTTTCTGTAGAAACAAATAAATAAATGATACGAAATGTAGGCATATCATACAACATCATATATGCCTAAATATCATACCTTCCTTCATACACATGAATTTAAATTAACTCGACAAACCCTTCCCCATGTTTCTAATTAATTACATGATTTATTTACAGTTCTGTACATACCTAGGGTTTGTAGAGGTAGTCGAGTTCGTAAGAATCCATCCGTAGCAATGTACCCTGGTTTCTTAAAAACTAACCCATGAACTATAATTTTACTGAACGAAAATATATACATAAAGTATTTTAAGAAAGGAGAAAATGAATGCCATAACTGCTATATCAACTGAGAAAAATCATGCACAACATAAACCCTCAGTAATCAACCAAAACCCAAAGCTTAGCACTAACTTTACAACAACAGGGGCTTAAAGAAATAAACACCAAAACATTCATTAATAAATTTGTCATAGTTATATTCTATCGAATTCAGTCCATTCGAAGAACATTTCACAAAATTACAGTTAAGTTATGTCATAGGCTTGACCCAAAAGAGCATGGAACTGTATTAATTCTGGGTGGCTATTTTGAACACAAATAAACCCAAAAGTTTCATTATATTACAAATTATAGTCTAAAATTCATTCTGGCTGAAGCCACAATATCAAAAAAATTACAAGCTCTCGACACTGTCTCTCTCAGAGAAGATTCTCTAAACCAAGGCACATTGAATGAGTTGCCAACACACCTGGAAGGAGCAAGGAGAAGCGGAGTTCAGCACTGGAATCATTCTCAACAATGCACAAACTGAATGAGTGTTTTGAACTAGACCTTGAGCTAATACCTACACAACAAATCATCATGAGAAGGGAACCACTTCTGAGATCATTCAACAACATTCAACCATGAAATGTAAGTATGTTTACCTGTAGGAGAGTTGGGAAGCCATTGAAGCTGTGATCAAACCTATATGGGAGTACACCACCTCAGTGGGGGAAGATTTGGAAAAATACTTACAAGAATATTAATGATATTAATTTAGTGGAACAAAGGTTACCTCAGAACATCGAAGCATTGATCCTTTCTTGAAGACCGTGAAGGACCTGGTCGGGCTCTCCATTGCTACCCAAAATGTCATTAAACAAGCAAAATGGGGAGGAGGATGGAACTTGGAGCCTTAGAAGCAACCTTGCCAAAGAGTTTCAAAAGTTTGCCATGACAGAGAGAGTGACAAGGTAAAGGCGAACCAAATGAATGACTCTTTCCACCAAGACAGTCAAATAAACGTTCAGCCAGGCCAGAGCAATCAACATTGTCAATCGACACCGATCAGACAATATACATGCAGCCAGCCCAACCTCTGGATGCTTCCACGGTAAGTTAAGTAAGAGTATTAACTCCATCACAAGTGGTAAGTACGAGAACGCATGTTCCAGGTAGGAGGACACCTCGGGGACCTGTAACATTAATGGTAGGCAGCTTACCCGAGGACGTTGAGGGAGTGTAGGAGCAATACCGATAGTGGTGGGATGAACCACATAGGCTACCTCTTTCCGACTCTACAGCTCCAACTCTAACCCTTTAACAAATATTAACCCAATACATTACCATAACAATCATGTGAGTCCACGTAGGATGGACCAATGGGTAGACAAGGCATTAATATCATAATGTTTTAACACTGGTTAAATCAGTGCAGTAATTTTTTTTTTATATACATAGGTAGGATGTTACATGAAGTCACTTGATCAAGAAAACAAGTCTTAGTTAAAAGAAAGTTACTTGTATTTAAGTTGAGATTAAAATGCCCGCACTATTAATTTTGTTTTTCTATACATTTGGTTTACAAGTGGAGCAATGGAAATTTAGTTTTGATTATATAAATGGAAATAAAAATGATTTGGAAATATTTTTATAATGTTTTAAAATTTTTTTAGGTATTAATAGGTGGAAACCATAAAAAAAAAATGATTGGAGATAAACTTTCTATAATTTTGTAAAATAAAAATGGTTTTAGATAACTTTTTCGACCTTAATTGTTATGTGTTTAAAAAACTACAGTATATTTAATAAAAGGGAAGTCACTTGCTCAAGAAATTGAGTCTTAGTTAAAATATAGTTACTTGTATTTATGTTGCGAAAGGTTAAATATTAATCTTAATTCTTTCATTAAAAAAATAAAAATTTATTTTAATATTTTAATAATTGTTTTGATATTTTATTTTATGATTTTTAGTAAGTAAATATTTTTAATATTTAGTATAATAGTATAATTTTTTGGGCAAATAATGACTTGTTATTTATTATATTTTTAAAGTTGTTTGTTTTTTTTAAATAATGTTTAGGAGACAAAAGTGATGATTAGTATGTTCATGGAATTACAAAATTGAAAAATAAAATTTGTTTAAAACAAAAAAAATCATTATATATTTTCTTTTAAAAGACCTTGTTTTAAAAAAAATCCTTAAATCTTATGAGCACTAAATCAAGAATAATGATTTTGAAGTTTAAAAAGGAAATATCTAAAATAAAATATTATATTTAAGATAGCATAATAAGTTCCTCAACAACTATATTAGGTTTACCATCATGAACAACATTATAAATCTTCCCATCTTCAAACTATAAATGAAAATTAGTGCTTAGGAGGACAATCTTGTTCATATGTTATGTTATTAATTTTCATCCCAATTGTTCTTGAAAAGGGATTTCTCATATGACTAACAATATTGTTCATATGTTATGCTATTAATGTTCATCCCAATTGTTTTTGAAAAGAGATTTCCAATATGACTCTAAACGGTCGTTAAATATTGTTGTAAGCAATATCCTATGTAATTGTGCAAGTCTAGTTTAAGAAGAGTTTTACCAATTTGTGTTGCAAATGGTGGTTATATTGTTTTTATTATCTCATGCATAGTGCTCATAAGAAGTATGACACTTAAGGTAGTAAGAAGTCTAATAAGTGTTTTGCCAACTTGTGTAGGAAATGATGGTTATATTGGTTTTATTATTTCATGCATAGTGCTCATAAGAAGTATGACACTTAAGGTAGTAAGAAGTATGAACTTGAACTTATCCAGGTAAAGTATGCTATATTTCCTTGCTTGCATATTAGCAAGTCCATTGATAAGATCTATGTGATAATTTTCATCATCCTGCATTGCAATGAAGCAAAAACCAACATTTGACTGAGTTTTCTTCCAATGGATAGTGTTGTTTTTTTTTTTTTTTTCAAAGGGAGGATAAGTTGTGTAATTAGTAGAGGATAGTAGGGATCATTAATGAGGAAAGTTAGAGAATACATTTTCAAAATTAATAGGATTCATCTAAAAACCCGAAGGTAGATTTTTGACACCATGTTGTAGTGTGGTGAATAATAAATTTGTCAATCAGTTCATCATCATCATCATTGTAAAATGTAGAAGAACCCCTTCTTTTGCCTCAAAATCTGTAATATGCACTTTATCAACCACATGTGCCAATATGCTTGAATTTGGATTTGAAGTCCAATTAGGAATGAGAATTCCATGTGTATTACCTTTTAAAATGGAGGCAGTAACAATCTGGGACATGTGACCATGTGATTGGGATCATGGGAAGAAAAGTGGAGGGGATTTGGGAAACGCTTGGGAAAACACTAGAATGGTGCTCCTTCTCTTGTAGTTGCATCCTCATGGAAGTTGAAAGTAAGTTTCTTCACACAATTTGAAAATAAATCCTCAAACATGAATCCTCAAATCAGTTAGTGATTTACAAATCTAGTTTATTGAAATTTGATCTTTTTGTAAATAGTAATTGTGCTAAGATTTGTTGCAATGAAAGACGGAAATGAAAGTATATAATCATGGAAAGGGAAGGGAAGGGAAAAAGGAAGGGGAATTTTAGACATTTGTGTGAAACCAAGAAATCGACATTAGACTCTAGAAGTTATCGTGCCTTAGTTTCCACTGCAAACTTGATTTTTTCTATGTATTCTTCTAATTTTAATAGAAAATCATTTGCCTCAGTTTGAGTTTTGTCTAAGATATCTTCAAATTCAAACCTTTCCCATGTGAGAGAGTGGTGAATATTACATGGAAATGAATAAAGTGTGTGCATGGGTTCTTGCTTTTTAGGGGGATCTCGTGATGCTCCATAGTTCTTAGTCAAGTGAGGGATAACCATTTGGGTGTCACACTTGGTTCCCAGTGTTCCAAACTAGCAATGGCTTCTAGAAGTAGACACACCTTCATTATACACATAGCATGGCAATGACATTGTCCATAGTATTCAAAAAAACATCAACCTCATCGTTCTAGAAGGAATCACCAAAGAAATTTTTGGTATCTAGGCTCACATGATTCTCCATTGCTTGAACCTACAAATGTGGGTTGATTGCATTGGTTGCTGATGTTGGCACTCTTGACATTGCCTGCCCAGTATTCCAATCCCGAAAGAAGAATTGTCTACTAATATTTATCTTCTTAATAGCGTTATCATCTGTTATAGTTTTGTTTCCATGGCTCCCATGAGGCTAAGTTGTTTAGTATCTCACATCCCAAAGGACCATCTCCTACAAAAAATAATTTTTCATCTTCCAACTTTTTATGCACCTTTTTTCTAAATACATAAATTTGAGCATCATAACGACTACTCAAAGGTCCCACATCTTTTGTCCCAAGGGGTTCTACATGGAGATATTCCAATGAATCGAAATAGAATAACTGCACAAGTAGGAATATAGAAATCGATATTAGACAATAAATAATTGAATTCTCTTCTACCTTTCCCTTCCTTGCCTATATAAAAGGGTACACTTCCATTTATATTTAAGAGAAATACATAAAAAGAGTAAGTAGGGTGCCAAAGAAATAAAACTTGCAAAAGTGGATGAAACTTTCCATAACAGGATTTCACAACCTCCTGCCCAATGATTCCACCAAACATAGTTGCCATGGGATTCAACACTTCATGGGAAACACTTGAAAAATGTTTGAATACATTTACAAAAAAATTGATGTAAGGAAAAATATAATTTATACGATTTCTGATAACAATACATAAACAACAAACTAGTAGAAGACTACTAGTAGTAATTGAAGCTGGTCCATTCACTCTCTTCAAGAAACAATGGAGGAAAGAGAGAATTGGGACAATCAGGCATGTAAAACAATATCAACAATGAAATCCTTCCCTAAAGACTTACATGCAAAGCTATACTATCGGACAATTATTTGCCACAAAACCTTTTGGAAGATATTTAAAAAGTTATTGGGTTGTGAGCTTCATTTCTCTACTGCCTTTCATTTGCAAATGAATAAATGGGTAGACCAAAGTGATAAATTGTAGTTTGGTACAAGCCTTATGTTTTTCTACACCAAAAATAAACAATGGGATTCTTCTTTCCATGTCATAAAGAAAATTTATAATCAGGTTGTTATGGTTACCTGTGGTTTCAGTTACATCCTACCCATCTCTCTTCCCCTACTTGTTGCCCATCACCAACACAAGAAGAAACACAAGGTATCCTTCTCTGTTTAGAAATTGGCTTGCATCCATTCCCATGTATTTAATGATCTTCACACCCCTAGGCTTGTTACAAATCACTCCAGGACAAGAAACAAATGTTTAGACATAAGTAATAAATTTTAGCCTATTACAAGCTCTTTGTGTTCACTACACCAAAAATAAACAATGGAATTCTTATTTGCATGTCCTATAACACAATTATAATTAGGTTATTATGGTTACCAATGGTTGGCCCCATACAGGCTTCCCAACTCTCTTCCTCCAGTTGTCTCCCATCACCAACATAAGAAGAAACACATGGCATTCTCCTTTGTTTACAAATTGGATCGCATCCATTCCCAACTATCCAATGCTCTTCACACTCCCTTGCCTTGCTACAAATAAATCCATAATAGACATCGATTATCTGTACAATTTTACATAGGTGACTGAGTCTAATTTTATCTAGATAAATTGTGTTTTAAGGGGAAGTGACATCATAAAATCAAACCCATCTACTATAGTCCTTGTACTATTCTGAAGTAGGTTGGTGTGAATGCATGTCATTTAGATTTTCCTTGTGAGCTTTGCCTCAACAATGTGGTTAATGTTAATCATCTCAAGCCCTATGAACCTCCTATTATAGAAGAGGAATTTTTCATTTTCGACCTAAGTAATTTTACATTTCCCACCCACCTGATAAAATTCCAGATTTTCAGCAGTTGTTAGAGGAAAACACACTACTGGACTTGTATCACTAGACTGTGATGTATCTTGTTGGGCACCAAACTATATCTTGTTGGGCACCAAACCCAACTTCCTTCTTAGGACAAATGGTTGTATGAGGTTTATTTTCTTTTGAACATAGCTTCCCACCCCTTGTTGAGAAGGTGTGGTCATTTTTGCTAAAACAGTGAAGAAATGATGTGCCACATCTAGAAATAATTTATACCTAGTCTTAATAGTTAGTTGTAGGATAATAAAGGCATGGCTAATCTTGAGCACTATGCATTTTAGATTTATATTATTTCTTAGTTAAAGATGACCTTGCCACAACTAATGAGACCTCATCTTAAGTAAAATATTATAAAAGGCATTTTCTCATAAACATAAGATGCAAATGTTTTAGGAATCAATACTCTTGTGCATTTTATATTTGCAAGTTCTAGTTTTCAGCATTTGAGTGTTATGGATTATCAATCAACGAACCATTTGATGAAGGGAGGTAGATCGAGTGGTCTAGAAATTTGCAAATGAGAAAGAGGTTGATATCACCTCCATAACTCCCAAATATGTAGTGATGTGGGTCATCACATCCGAGAGGACAAATTAATGATAATATGCACCTGCATAATGGATTTTTACATGTCATGATTCTTCTCCAATTTATGCCTTATGTCATTTCATTCGCAACATCCCGTGCAATTTGTAGCTACGCCATAAGGCGTTTCTCTCTAAGAAACACTTTCCTCTCACCCCACTTGTCATCTTTTTGCAGCATTGGATTAAATGTTAGACAATTGGAAAAATTTTGACGTTCAATCATAAAGAAGTTGAAAATAGCAGTTATTAAACCTAACCCCTTATATTAAGGTTCACATGCAAGAAATGCAGATAAGGGCGTTGGCTGAATGGCAACATGTTCTATTAGGTGTGAGATTTGCTATGGGTGTTGTAAACCCTAACTAAATTCAACTCTTGAGCTATGCTTGCAGCTACTTGGATCACAAACCCTCAGTGAATTCATCTTTTGAGTTATGCTTTCCACTGCTTCGCTCACACTCCGTGAGTACCCCAAGTTTATAACTCATTTTTCTTTCTCTCTTTGGCTATCACATGAATCTCTGTTGGATCTTCTTTGCACACACTCAGTGACTACCATAAGCTTATAACTCGTTTTTATTTGTCTTTTCAGCTATCACATGCATCTCTATTGGATTAGTGTTTCTTATTAGTGTTTCTCTCTTGGGAATGAATGTGTTGAATGGCTAGTATTGCAAAGTGTTGAATGTGTTGAAGTTTGTGTCTAGTTAGGGGAGTTGTCTCTCTACTTAACCTGAAGTGCTTTGGGAGTAATTTTGTGAAGAAAAAAAACCATCTACCCACCTCTATTGCCTCCAAAACCACCGCCAACAACACCAATGATCCAAAATGGATCTAACATAGACTTCTAAGTTTATGAATTCTCCTCAAAAAGGAAAAATGAAAGTCAAAGGATATTCCTATGAATAGTCTCATTGCATAGATATCTTCATTTTGAATCTAACAGAATTTGAAAGGGCTAAAATGGACTTCGGATGAAGAAGTTATTGCAAAAAGAAGATTTTCTATTATCCTTAGAAAAGGAGGAAAATCCTTATGAAAATGGGCTTAAGGCTTTATATGTGTTCCTTAAGGAAATCGCATCGGAAAGGTTCAAAGGGTGGAGCAGCAGGCCTTAAGGGCTCCCCGATAGCGATCTCTAATATATCGCGTCGGAGGAAGGCCTTCATGCGATATCGGAACCCTGGGCGAACGATTTGTGATTGTTATTGGGGGATTGGCGGATCGACGATCAGCACAGTCAAATGAAAGTTGTATAGACCCCGAGCTATTGCGACTTGCTATATGAGATGCACCAATAGCGCGATCGGTATCGGGATCACAACAATACAAAGGGACCATGCCATTGTGACTTGTGATGAGCGATGATGCGATCACATCTGGACCGTTGGATTGTGAGCTTGATCAGATGGTGGAGGATCAATGGCGGGATATCACATCACTATTATGTTAAGTCCATGAACTGGAGCTCCTGCTTGTTGTGATTGCGATATGCAATTAGAGCCTGGACCCGATAGGATTATAAACGCAATTTCATATCATTAGAAATCCAGATTTACAGGATTCCTTTGTATTTTCCCGTGTATTGGGTTTTTGGAAATACACAATGTGATTGCGATATGCGATAGAATGATGGGCCCAAGAGGATTATAGGGGTGATTTTATATTATTTGAGTTCCGGAAAAATGCCCCATGATGGGTTTTCATCAGTTTTCCAATGTATTGTATTACGTGTTTAAACACAGGATTTCTACAGGAGGAAGGCCGAATGGTTGGGTTTCCCGTGCCTGCCAGTTCATTACAATTGCAAACTGATTCTTTTGAGAAACAATCGGGTTTCCAGGAGTTAGAGGATGGTAACCAAATGGTTACAAATACATAGAGAACAGAATGGACAGAGGACCACGCAGAGGCTGAGAAAAACACAGAAAAACAGTTAACGCGATGCTTGAGTGAATGCATGGGCAGAGTAAGGATGATGGGGAATCCATTGGAAGGCCTAGTGAATGCTCAGATGCGAAAGAAAGTAGAGCGCTTAACAGAGCATAGCCACCAAAGGTTGGAAAGGTCGAGCTAGAGCGCTTAACAGAGCCGAAAGCAGAGCCAAAACCAGAGCCGAGAGCCAGAGCCCAGAGCCAGAGCCAAGATCCAAGAGTCGGGAGCCAGAGCCAAAGCCAGAGTGAAGAGCAAGAGCTAGAGCTAGAGCCAGAGCCATGAGCTAGAGCCAGAGCCAGAGCGAGACTCCACAATTAGAAAATTTTCGCCAAAAACTCCACAATTAGCTTCTCACACATTAATATCATATCATGATCTAGTTTCAACTCAGCTTAATTAATTCCTAATATCCATAAAAAAAAAAATGGCTAGTGGCTCAAAACGGAAATTTTATCCATCGTTGCTCAACAAATAAATATACCATAAAAAATATATAATCCACTTAGCATAAAAATATCATCGCATTGTTGTTCCAAAAACAATTTTTGGATGAATGGATTATGGAAGAATATTAGAAAATTAATATTTCAATAATTACACATAATTTAGAATTTATCTTTTAATGTTACGACTTTTGTATTTTCTTTATTTTCTAATTAATTCCGCATAGGAGATTGGATATTTTGTTCACACCAAATGTTCTAAAGATGAAGTAACAACTATGAGGCACTAGTTTGCACTGATACCTATTTCATGATAACAATGTTAAGGGTGTTGGTAGAAGCAAATCAAACGAGGGTGTTGTGAGTAATTATGGTGAATAGTTACATTTTAGTGATTTTATATGGTGAAGATTAAGAGGCAATCTATATTGGAAGGGTAAGTCATTTATCTTTATCTTCTAGTGCTGATTGACATTTTGTTTACTAATTTTTATTTTCAACAAAATTATATATCATTTTTTTTGAAATTATACCTTAAAAGGTTTCTTTTGCAACATTTGGAGCAATTTATAAAGATTATACATTTATGTAAAATGTAGAATCACCAATAAAATTGGAATTTCAAAACAAATTTATTCTTTAAAATTTAAGGGTTTTCACATCTTTTTCACTCAGCTTTATAGTTTGAACAAAAAAATCTTAACAATTTTACAAATTTTTTAACCATAGGTAAGAAGCAGATCACCCCATGTCAAATCAATTCCCAATAAGAAATCACCCCAAATGACAAATCAATCACCCCGTAACAAATCACCCCAAATTCCATTGTCAAGGGGCTATCTTAATTACAGGAAATATGTGGCAGCTTCTGCGAATGAACGTCAGCACGAACGTCTTCACCTCGATGAGGGAGGATAATTAATTTGGACTCATGGAGTGCTTTCATCTGGCATCTATTGCGTTATGAGCGCACCAGGCTTTACTGCAAAATTTTGGGTAGCGACAGTGGCCGTGATGTTATGTTGTAATTTATCTGCAAAGTCAAGATCACGGGTAAGGTTGGAATTTCGAAACAAATTTATTCTTTAAAATTTGAGGGTTTTCAGATTTTTTCACCCAGCTTTATCGGATCACGGGTAAGGTTGGAATTTCGAAACAAATTTATTCTTTAAAATTTGAGGGTTTTCACATCTTTTTCACCCAGTGAGGGTTTTCAGATTTTTTCACCCAGCTTTATCGGATCACGGGTAAGGTTGGAATTTCGAAACAAATTTATTCTTTAACATCTTTTTCACCCAGCTTTATCGTTTGAACAAAAGAACTTCACAATTTCGCAAAATTTTTAACTATATTTAACAGAAAAATCACCCCATGACAAATCAATCACCCATGACAAATCACCCCAAATTCCATCCCGGGTCAGGGGGCATGTATGATGTGGGTGTCGTGCGGGTTTCTGTGTATTTCTTTATTCCATTGTCAAGTGGCTGTGTTAATTACAGGAAATAAGTGGCAGCTTCTGCGAATGAACGTCATCACGAACGTCTTTACCTCGATGAGGGAGGATATTTCATTAGAATGGAGTTCTTTCATCTGGCATCTTTAGAGTTATGAGCGCACCGGGCTTTACTGCAAAATTTTGGGTAGCGACAGTGGCCGTGATGTTATGCTATATTTTATGTGCAAATTGAAAAGAATCAAGTCTGTATCAAATAAAGACTTAACGTTCCCATAAATCTCCACTCCATTTAAGAGGCCTGCGACAAATATGAGTATTTTTTTAGTTATTCTATCACATCCCCAAAGACTTACACAGGGTGTAGTGTTTTTCAATGATCTGGTGAGCCGTCTGTGAAGAGAATGTCATTACAAGTGATTTCATTTACGCAGCGTGTAGGGTTTTTGGATAAAATGGTGCGCCCACTGTGAAAATAAAATCATTAAAAGTTGTAATTCTGTTTACTCAACGTGAAAGGATTTTCAGTGACATGGTGCGCTCAATTTCAAGAGAAAATCATCGCAAGTTGTAATTCTGTTTAGAGTGACTTTATTTGCAAGAGTAAGTTTTAATTTCCAAGGAAATGGCCGTGTAGTTCGCTGTAAAGAAAACCATTTGCCAATTGTAATTCTGTATGCAAAGCGTGACTCTAACCGGAAATGCCTGGTTACTCAGCGTGTAGGGTTGTTCTTCAGTGAAACGGTGTCCTTGGATACTAAAACCACCTACCAGTTGTAGGATAGAAATGATGGTACCAATCCGGAACACTATTTTATGAATATCAAACCATTTCACATTTTTTGACCAGATGTCATAATTGTATCTATTGGTTTTTTTTTTAAATATTTTTAAATATAATTTTTTTTTTAATCAATAGGCACATTATATATATATATATATATATTTCATAATATTCTTGGGAGATTTTACGAGTGTATATCAAAATTATTTTTTATTATTATTAATTCATATTGAATATTTTATCAAAATTTGAAGAAAGGTTTGTAGGTAGAGAATTTTGAGCCCTCTCGAGGTTGATAGATCGAAAGTTAAAATGAATCTAAGTTCATTAAATTAGTAATTTTAATTTTTTGTTTAATTTATATTTTCTATAATTTTAGTGAGTCAAAATGTTTTAATTAATAATTTTATTTTTCATTTTTATATAATTTGAGCAGGTCAAAATGTTTAGATAACATAATATAACTGGACAAAACAATAACTCTTGGTCCAAAAATGTAATAAAATAAAATTAAGAAAAATTATTTATGAAATATTTTGATTGTGAAATGATAGATGGATTTTGGGCATGTGGTATTCATGAGCCATGGTATTGGCCCATGGTATGGTATGGTTAATAATGTCCCTGATAAAGTGGGATGAGTATCCATGGTCAAAATTCTCATTAATTGTAACTATTATTTTGATTGTGAAATGAGGGATGGTTTTTGGATATTGATCCATGGTATACTATGGTTAATAATATCCATGGTAAAGTGGGGGTGAATATTTATGGTTAAAAATCTTGCTATATTATAAGCGTTAATTTTTTGTGCTTATTAGTGAAATTTAGATATGGTAAGAAAATTATTATTTTAATTTATATGGGGTTAAAAGTCTTGTTAATTGTAAGTATTATTTTGATTGTGAAATGAGAGATGGTTTTTGGGAATGTTATATTGATGAGCCATGGTATTGTTATAAAGCTCATTTACAAGTTAATAATATACTTGGAAAAGTGGAGGTGAATATCCATGGTTAAAGCTTATTGTTATATTCTAAGTTTATGTGCTTATTAATCAAATTTAAATATGGTTACATAATCATTATTCTATTTTATAAGGTAAAATGGATTTTAACTTATTGTTGCTACTTATACATTTTAATGTAATATGTATATTATTACTTCTTTTAATCTAAAAAGTTATTCATAATTTTATTAATAAAAACAAAATTACAATGTAACAAACTTGAATTTTATTATTTCTATTAATCTTAACTTTTCTATTGAGATAATATTTTATTTTTATTTTAAGAGGGACATGTGTCAACTCCACGATTAAGCACCAACAAAATTACATATCCCCACTGGGTTGTAGAATGAGCTTCTTGACTCCATAACATATTTGGAGATAACATATTCTTTCATTCAAATTAGGAATACAAATTATTAAGGTTATTAATTATTATAGGTTTTGGAGTTTTTCGTTAGAATTCAGTGAAACAATGATTAGTTATTAAATAATGATTTTTTTATTATCTAAAATGTTTTTAGACTATACATGAAATTATTAAGGTGTTGTCTAATTATTATAGATTTTGGAGTTTTTTATTAGAATTTAGTAAAACAATTCTGGGTGAAATAGTGATATTTTGTTATTAAAAATGCCTTTTAGAATATATATATATATATATATATATATATATATATATATATATATATTGAACAACATGAAAAACCCCTAACACACTTGAATTACGGAGAGGGTAATCCCTTGGTGATTTCCCCAATAATTCCAAATTGAAGTTGGATTATGGAGAGGGTAATGCCTTGGTGATTTCCCCCATAGTTCCAAATTGAAGTTTCTTGTACCCCTTGACTTCTTCTCTTATTGGTTTGGAGGGCTACTCTTTGTTAGGTAGATGTGTCTGTTGCAATTCACATTTTCCATGAGTGATGAATTTCCCCACTTTTCCCATCTACTTATGGCAAAATACTTTTGATCCTTTCCCCTTGAAGTTGTTTCGATCTTTCTTCTTCAAATCCATCTTGTTCTCAGTATTGTGTTTGGATTGTTCATAGTAGTGATCAAATTTCTGGATAATATCTTCTAATGTTTTGATTTCATCGAAATTGATCCTATCTCTGAATGATTGAGGCATCCTGTAGAGATATGTTTGAATTTTCACTTTTTTTTTCCTTGATATAAGGTGCATACCTCAACAACTCTATAAATTTATTTGTGTATTCATCTCCGGTAAGCTAGCCAAACTTGAGTTCGTGAAAATATTTGATCTTAGCATCATAATAGTTTGTTGACATATACTTCTCCTAGAAATCTTTTTCAAATTCGTTCCATTAAAATCTCTTTCTTGAATGATTTTAACACTGCCTAGGCCTTCCCACCATATATCCACCTTTCCTTTTAAGTTGAAGATTTCTACCCCAACCTTCATGTTTTCAGAGTAGTTTCATACTCTAAAATACTTCTTCATCTTTAGTAACCAGACTTCTGCATCTTTGGCTTTCTTATTGTCTCCATCAAAGGTGAGGGGCTTTTATTTCTTAAATTCCTCTAGTATTTGGCTCTTGTCACTCCTTCCATGTCGGTAATGTCTTCGAGATACCATTATTAATGATTGATCAAACCTGTATGCTCTTCTCTCTAGGGTCTTCTGTGGAGTCACCCCTCTCATAATATCTTTGCTAGCTTTCCCATGCCTTTTTAATTTATTATATTCTATCCCATTAGTTCCAAATCCATGCCATTATATTTAAGTGGGGATTTGCCTAGATTTACGTTTATCTAGGTCAGTGGTACCAGGCTCATATTGTCTTTGTCTTTGTAAGTTTGACAAGATCGATAAGGTCATCACATTCATCTATGATTATTTCTCCTGAGCCTTCACAATTCTTTTGTTATCTTCCTTGAAAATTCTTAATTAGACATTTAGACTCTTGAGTGTGCCTATCTAGTCAGGAGAGATTTTCTCCACCCTCTTTCTCATGGATTCCTCCTCTAGATCATATGGGGATTTGTCTGTACTGTATTGCATCATTTTGTTGCTCATCTTTTATTCTCTGGATAGAACGTATGCTACCTACTCTGTGATGTCATTCACTTATGGTTATTAGTCAAATATGACTTAACATATCATATTGTATTGCGTCATCTTGCTGCTCATCTTTTATTCTCTTAATAGAACGTATGCTAGTTGCTCTGTGCTATGATGCACATATGGTTATTAGTCAAATCTAACTTAGCCTATCATCATGCTAATAGAGTATTCATTCATAATAATCACAAATGCATTGCTAAGACAAACTTAAATTTTATCCATTAATTTTTGTTTTTCAAGGCCCATTCATCCAAGTTTTGAACATGGGCTTTGATACCACTTTGTAACACTAGCTACCTTACTACTTGTATTATTATGGGTTATGGGTTGTGTTAATGATGTTCTAATTTAAATTTATCAATGATAAAATATAAATATCTAAAATTTTTAGGGATGTGTATATCAAGACTAGCTTGGTGAAAGCTTCTTCAATAATGTGAATATTTCCTCCATCCAGTTCCAGGTGGGAAAAAATAACTTACCACTTAAAGGAGAAGGGATGTTAATACAATTAATCATGCTCCTATTTTTAAATTATGTCGCTCCTATATCTGTGTGTGTGTGGGGTTCGAGGGTGTAAAGAAAGACCGATTTCCATGGAATAACATCTGACTCTAAGAAAGAAACATGTGTAGCCCATGCTTTAGTGCTATGGTGTATTATTGGTGGATTTGTTCATGGTTAGCCTAGCCTATCACACCTGCATCTCACTTATGAAAGGATAAATAATGACATAGATTGATTTTAGTTCACGACAGTAGGATTATTACTTGGCCTCCTTTTATTATGATTTTGGTTTATAGGAGAATTCGCTAGAAGATACATCAAATCTTTTTGGTGTAAATTAATATATTATTAATATGTTATTACGTGTAAATAAATATATTATTAATGTGTTAATATATATATATTAATATATTAATGTATATTTATTAATGACTTATAAAATTTATTAAGATTTAAATAATATAATAAAATTATTAATGGTATCAAAAATGTTATTAAACCTTAAATCTTATATTAAGATTTTTAAAAAAAGCTTACTAAACCTTATTATAGATCTTAATATTAATAAAAGTTAATAATAAATTTTAATATTAATTTATTAAAAAGGTTTAAATGATATTAATAAATAATTTTTAAACTTTAGGATTAATATTCTCAATAATTAATACTAGGATAACTATATTAATAGATGTGCTTGATAAATATCAAGCATATTTATTATTATTTAATTATAAATATAAGCATTAATAAAATTATTATTATTTATAAATTATAAATGATAAATATTTATTAATATTAATTATTAACTATAGATATTTAATAGTTTATAAATAGTAATAATTATTACAAAATTTATATTATTAATAATTATTACCGTTTTTTTTTCATAGGTAAGCACTCACAAGGGATTTGAACCAATGACCTATCGCATGGAGTGCCTTAACAATGCACCCATTCACCACCAATCCAAACCCCATGGACCTATTAATAATTATTACTTATTAAGTATTCATAGTTTCTGATTATTATAATTATTAATTATTAATATTTTAATAATTAAAAAAATTATAAATATTAATATTAACAATAACAATTATTTTTGTTATTAATACTTATAGTATTTTAGTAATAACTAATAATTAACAAAATAATTATAATTGAAAATTAATAATTGTTCATAATAAAAATTAGTAATAATTATAAATTATTAGATATTAAATTAATAATCAATAAACCCATGGGAATAATATCAAACCCGAGGGAGTAATATTATAAATCCAAGGCATATGAACCCTAATATAAATATTAGAAAACCTAAAATAAACATGGTTTACCATGGTTGATTTTTATATTGACACAATCTTTGTAACAATGCGATGTTGGACCATGGTTGATCATGGTTGTCCATGGTTGTCGCAATGTGACATTTGACCATGAGACGATCTTTGTCACAATATGACCACGTTTGACCATGAATGATTTTCATATTGAGAGTCTTTCTCACAATGTGATGGTGGACGGTGGACCATGGTTGACAATCAACTCAAGGAATTAATATTATAAACTGAAGGGAATAATAAACCCAAGGGATTAATACTAAAACCCAAAGTATTATAAACCCAAGGAAACAATATTAAACCCAAGGGATTAATAATTTAAACCCAAGGTATATAAACCCTAACATAAATATTATAAACCCGAAAATAAACATGGTTGACCATGATTGACCATGGTTGATTTTCATATCGATAAAATCTTTGTCATAATGTGACAGTGGATGATGGTTGACCATGATTGACAATTGTTGACAATGGACATCCATTGTTCATTTTCATATTCAGACTGCCAGAATGTGATGCTCGACCATAGTTGACCATGATTATAAACCCAAGATATTTATAATAAATCCCCAAGAATAATAATATAAAGCCTATGAATAATATATTACCCTAGGAATATGAACTCTAAGATTAAAAACCCCAAATGATCGATATTATAAACCCAAGGGAACAATACTAAAAACCCAAGGGATTATAAACCCAAGGAAATAATGTCAGACCCAAGGGATTAATGTCATAAACCCAAGGTATATAAACTCTAAGAGAAACATGGTTGACCATGGTTTACCATGGTTGATTTTCATATTGACACAATCTTTGTAACAATGTGATGTTGGATCATTGTTGGCCATGGTTAACTATGGTTGTCACAATGTGACATTGGACATGGTTGTCACAATGTGACGTTGAACCATGGTTGACCATGATTGATCTTCATATTGGACAATATTTGTTAAAATGCAACATTGAACCATAGTTGACCATGGTTGATTTCCATATTGAGACAATATTTGTCACAATGTGACATTGGACCATGGTTGACCATGATTGACCATGCCTGACGATGGTTGAAAATGGTTGACCATGGTTGATTTCCATCATGAGGCAATCTTTGTGACAATGTGACATTGGACCATGGTTGACCATGATTGACCATGACTGGAAATGGTTGACAATGGTTGATCATGGTTGATTTCCATAATGAGACAATCTTTGTCACAATGTGACATTTGACCATGATTGACCATGGTTGATGATGGTTGATCATGGTTAATTTTCATATTGAGACAATCTTTATCACAATGTGACATTAGACGATGGTTGACCATGGTTGAATATAATTATAAACCCAATAAATATATATTAAACCGAAGGGATCGATATTATAAACCTAAGAGAATAATAAACCCATGATATTAATACTAAAAACCTAACGGATTATAAACCCATGGGAATAATATTAAACCTAAGGGATTAATATTATAAAGCCAAGGTATATAAACCCTAAGATAAATATTATAAACCCTTAAATAAATATGGTTTATCATGGTTGATTTTCATATTGACATAATCTTTGTTACAATGCAATGGTTGACCATCGTTCACTATTGTTGTCACAATGTGACATTGGACCATTGGACAATCTTTATCACAGTGTGACCATGGTTGACCATGGATGAATTTCATATTGACACAATCTTCCTCACAATGAAATGTTGGACCATGTATGACCATAATTGATAATGGGAAACCATGGTTGACCATGGTTGGTTTTCATATTGAGACAATCTTTATCATAGTGTGACGTTGGACCATGGCTAACCATGATTGATCACGTTGATGGTGGTTGACAATGGATATCCATGGTTCATTTTCATATTGAGACAACCTTAATCACAATGTGACAACCATGGTCAATGATGGTTTAAGGTCACATTATTTCAAAGATTGTGTCAATATGAAAATCAACCATGGTCAACTATGTTTATTCAGGGTTTATAATATTTATCTTAAGGTTTATATACCTTAGATTTATAATATTAATTCCTTGGGTTTAATATTATTCCCCTCGGTTTATGATCCCTTGGGTTTTTAGTATTAATCTCTTTGGTTCCCTTGGGTTTTTTAATCGAAAGGTTTATATTCTTAGGGTACAACATTATTCAAAGGGTTTACAATTTTTTTTTTTTGGTAAACTTGGCAAGGCTACATCTTCAACATGTTCAATATATCACCCTCATTGGGGTGGAGAATTGAACCGGTGACTTCACATCAACAAGTGCCTTAATAGAGCACCCGATCACTCGCTATCCAAGACCCATGGACCAAAGTGTTTATAATATTAATCCCTTATATTTTTAACATTAATCTCTTGGGGTTTTAATATTAATCCCTTAGATTGATTAATTATCATATTGTGATATCAATAATAATATTAATAATCCATCTAAGTTTATTAATCTCTTTGGTTCATAACATTAAATAATTAAAATTACAATTTCATTTTAAAATTATAAATCTATAAAAACGATTAAATATTTTTCATTTTATATAAATATATTTAAATATTTAAATATATTATATTTCATTATTATTATTTATATATATATATATATATATATATATATATATATATATATATATATATATATAATTAAATATATTTTTAAATAAATAAATAAAAGTAAGTGAAATAATATAGTAATAATTAAAATAATAAAAATAAAAATAATATTTTTTATAAAGAATTATTTTTATTGTTTTATTAAACAATATTATTTTATTTAAAAATATTTTTTTTTATTAAATTTTTTTATTATTTTATTAAAAATATTATTAGTAAATATTGTTAAAAAATATTTAATTTGAAAAATTATATCTATTTTTTATATTGTTAATATTAATATTGAATTAGAAATTTTATTATCATCTTAAAAAATATTATTATCATCTTAATTTCTTTTTTATTACTTGTGTAACCTAACTAACTCTTATTGTTAAGCATATTACTCATCATCAATAATTGATGTAAGGTTTCCTTAGTGGTTCAAGTACCTTAGCTTACTTTTCACAATTCTCTTCACATTAGTAGGTATCAAATCGGTGATATTTAATGGTTCTACCTTTCGAGCCTTAACATCACTTTCGTTTTCTATTCGTTCCCACCACTCTGCAATTGCTATGATATACTATTAATTTTTTGTCGCGAGGGAATGAACAAGAGTATTTGAAAAAGAGAATGAACAAGGGTATTTTTTATTATTATGATATCTATCCTTGTTCCTTGTTCCTCGAGTGAGTTACAAGTGCGATAAAGACGATATAGTTTTTGACAGTAGAATGCGAAGCCGTCCTCCTATAATTTGCGCTATAGTTATATAGTTGTTATTTGCATAATATTATATTTCTATCACTTATTGGAACCCTCCGTAAGTTATCACGTCCCATCAGAGTCTTTTAAAATTTTATTATTGGTTAAAAGTCAGGACCACATCTCAGCCATACATTTGTGAAGTGCACGATCCAACGACATGCAAACATTGGGCTAGGGTTGTGTAACTGAATATGGGGAACAGGCTTGGTTAGGCTTTCATTCTTCCACCGCGCGTTGGAGGGAGAGACCACTGTTTTTGCTGCAGTGTATTTCGTACCAGGAATAAACCCTTCCAGCCCGTACTGGATTCATGTTTCATCGCCCATTTTATTAACGAAAATTGCTAAAGGTACTGTTTGCTTCTTTCTTTTTGTTTCATTACTTGATTTTCCTAGTGTTGGTTCCCTCCTAAATTATACAGGAACTCTCTCCTAAGGACTTCGTTCTAGGGAGAAAACTGACGATAATAATAAAGACAACCTTGGACTGAAATCTGGTTGAAATACTAGTCCTTGGAGGCGACCCTGAAGTCATTATAAAGAAAATATGTGAAATAAGAACTGTGGCAGCTGGCGCTTGAAAAATAAAAATGTACACAGCGAAAAGAGTGCGCTACCAATTCCTGTATTCGTGACTTCAAGGGGTACCTGCGCACGACAATCCAAAGCCAAAAACGAAAGGGTAAATACATGAATAGGGTTACTCCATTGGGAGGGGGAAAGCCAATGGTAAAACAAAATAGGAAAGGAAAGACCTCCCAATGAACCAAAAGTGAACTTGACTAAGAAATAGAGGACAAACTTGTAAGTAACCCACCAGTCTCCCCATCCTATTCCAATGGTTATTCATTCCCACGAGCAATGAAAATTGGGAGAGGGTTAAGGGAAGAAAAATGTGCCCTAACCTCTGGCAAAAATTAAGCTCTTGGAGCATATATATAACTTACGAATGTACCCGGACATCATGAGGCACCGTTGCAGAAAAAGAGCATAAAAGAAAAACCACAACTCAGACTTGACCACCCACATCGCCTTAACCACTGATAGTTCCTGTGAAACATAGTCGGTTAGGAGGGACTGAAGCTATGGCCTTTCAAAACAGCTACGCAATTATGCAACCACGGTAATAAAGGGAAAACGTACCTTCGTCATAGAACTTGAAATGCGTTTGAAATGCGTTGCGCCAAGGCATGCGAAGGTAATCAAATTCTCTGAAAAATTTATCAAAAACTTGAAGACTCATAGAATGAGTTTGATATTTCATTACTGAATATAATTATTTATACATAAATTTGAAGGAGAATCAATAATGATCTCAGTGTCTTGAAATGATGTTCCACTGATTCTTGCACAAGCACATTAAATTTGTTGACATGTGAATAGTGGGCTGCCCCATTTGAGTAGTTGTGATTAATGGTCTAACACCTCCTTAAACTTTAACTTGCCTACTGTTCTAAGTCTCAGCTAGGTTTACAACAAAACATTTCATTTTTGTTTTCTTGGTGAAGGTTCTATACTTGTTCATTTGTTGATGCACTTTCATCTTCACCTTTCTTGTCATAAGATAGTGATTGAGCTTCTCCTTTCTTGATTGCAGGTTAACATTCTTTGTATTCAACATTGCTTCAGGTTCTTGGGACTTATACTTGTCCTTAATGCTTGCAATTTCTTCAAGTTTGTTGCTTCTTCCTGATTGTCAATATCTACACACTCAAAAACAATGTTAGATTCATAAAAAGAACCATATTGATTTTTGTCATCGTGCTTTTTAAAAAGAGCATTGCTTCCTTCATTTTTCTTTGCTAACATAGTTGGTTGATTCATGTCTTCAACGTCTTTCGTCAATTCTATTGGTGCAAACATGTTGTCCTGCATTTGATTTGTGTATGGAGGTAGGCAACTCTTATCACCAAACAAAAACTCATCAATAAAATGTTCTTCATGCATCATATTGAACCACTCTTCATGGGGTACATAATTGTCATCAAATTTGACTTCATAAATCTATATATCACACGGAGTTTCCTTAATATCACATCACCTAAAGACATACTTTCAGCCTTAATCCCAGCTATGATACTTTCAACACCTTTATCAACGACACCTTCATCAACTTCAGCGTTCTCACTACACTCCATACCTTATTTCATTTCAAGAATATCCTAAAATATTTTATTATCACATATTTCACCAAATTCATAAAAAGGACTAGACAAAATATTTTCATGTAAAGCTGATATGATTAGAAACAATGCTACTGCACTTCTACTTTTATCAATCAGATTTATGGAAATTCGTTGAACAAATTGCCATAAATTTACTTATCCAAACAATCCCTCCATTTTTATTGCCCAAAGTGTAAAACTTTTACCTGAAAAAATTGGCAGAATTGGCACTAATTGTTTCAATATTGCATGAGTGTCTTCAAATTCATCTATCTGATTTAGATGCACTTTTGGTTGAAGCATTTTATATTCTTTTGCAACTATTGCCTTTTCATTCTTTCTCTCCACTTGTTTCAATTCTCTCTGAGACTATCTCCTCTGTTAACCTATCAATTTACCATAGAGTCAAATTCAAAATAATTTGCAGCTGAGGCTTCACTACACGCTCCTTCATTGTAGAAATATTTTATTCATTGATTTTTGAAAAGGTTAAAGGTATAGTGCTTCTTAATATCCTCCGACACTCCTTCATAGGCTAGCTAACAACTCAGTGGCAAGTCGATTGCAGTGACTTCTAAAATTCCATTACCTTCTCCAAAAAGCTCCTCATCACACTGAATGAGCACACAGATCCACAACTCGCAGATAATTGAAACTCCAGCTGAAAATTGCAACTTGATGAGCACACACTTCCACAACGCTTCACCACACAGTCTACTTTGGCTGCTTCTCCAAGCTCAACACTCCAACAATAATATGCCTTTGGAACTGTGCTTTCCAAGACTGCACTCTCCACAACAGTATGCCGCTTCAACATGGATCAACCTTCAACATGGCCCACACTGCGCCATCTAATTAGGTAGATTGATCCTACAACACCATCCACAACCTCCAGCGATCTCTTTTTCACGCTAGACTCGCGGACTACAAGCTTCTATAAATGAATCAGTGATAGTAGCTATCACTTCAACGAACAATTTCACAATGCTCTTCCAGCATTATACATGCAATCAGTTCAACAACAATTCTTTTATATTGCGCTCAATCCACAACAGGCACAATACACAACACAAGCCACATGCCCAATGTGTTCACACCTTCCACTACAGCTGCACGAACACAACTCCAATCTTCACACAGCAGAGCTACCATGCTTCGGACTCGGGCATACAGTAATCTATGCCTCCTCCACATGAAGGCTCAAACGGTCTGTTAGCTCAATTCTCTTTACACAGCAGCAATATCAATGCTCTTAATTCTGTTTACACACAACTCAGCCGCACTCTTTTTCTCTATACCGTGCGACTCTCCAAACACAGTAGCACATGACAAGAACTTTTCACTATGCCGCTTTCCTATAGAATCAAGAGGTTATGCTTTCTACACAGCAAGAAACTTCACAGTACATGCAACTTCAAGGAACTTTACTTTACATGCCACACCACTCCACCTCACTTCACAGCGAGCTCTGTGACCTCTCAGCTCACCTGAGCTCTGATACCATATCAGAAACTTGAAGCCTCATAGAATGAGCTTGATATTTCATTGCTGAATATAATTATTTATAGATACATCTGAAAATGACCTTCGGCGATCTCCACCGTCTTGAAATGTTGCTTGACTGATTCTTGCATAGTCACATTAAATTTGCTGACATGTGAATAGTGGGCGGTGTCGTTTGCGCAAATGTGATTAATGGTCTAACAATTTTCCAGACGTCTAATTGGTCCACGCACCATTAATGGAAAATTTAGAAGCAAGCTTTTTAACTTGCAACCTCACACGTTAACCGTGGCAGTTTTTTCAAAGTTATATGGTTATACAGTTTTTTTTCATGTCTTTCCACCTGAGACACACTAATACGTAAAGGAGTGTTTTAAAAAAATATTTGAGATACTAATACGTAAAGGAGTGTTTTAAAAAAATATTTGAGATAATTTGTTGGTAAATTGTCTTAACTGAAGAGAAAAAAAAATTGCATTGTCTTCTCAAAAATTATTGTCTTAAAGATTATTGTCTCTATAAACACAATATATAATACAACCATTATTGTCTCTTAGAAGACAATTTCATTTTTGTCTCTCTCGAGACAATTTCATTTTTGTCTCTCTCGAGACAATTTCATTTTTGTCTCTAAAGACAACACTCGGATTAGAGACAATATGTCTTTAATATTAGCTATTGTTCCTTGATATACGATAATTTTTTTATTTAAAGATCACTTTTGTCTCTTTAGAGACAATATAAAACAATGAATCTAGAAATATCTAACCATTGAAATAAATCGATATAAAAAAACATTTAATAAAAATGAACTACAAAATCATTGATTAATTTACGTTAGTGCATAGTGGAATCGAACCACCAACCTCCTGCATGTAAAGCAGACGCTCTTCCATTGAGCTAAAACACTTTAGAAAATAATGTGAAGAGTTATGGTAATCCTTAAAATTACATTTATAGTAATTGATGTAAAAAAAAAAATGCAACTACATGATGAATTTCAAACAAAAAAAATTGCATATTTCAACAAAGTTGATTGAAAAAAAAAGTGACTGAAAAATGGCAAGCAAGTTGCCTGTTTTTCCTCTTTATAAACTATAGATGGAGATGATAAGGCGTTCGCAGTGCAATCAACACTTTGCTATGATTTTTTTCTTTTCAATCTTTTAAACAGACACTTACCTTTTCTTTCAAAAGAAATCAATTGGAAGTTAAATATCATCTGCCCTTCACAGATATTTAAAGATTCTACAATGCATCAGAAGCACTTACTTTGTCAAGCCAAATTTACAAAAAATCATATACCATTCACCTTAAAATACACATTGTCTATCACCTATCAAATCACCTATCAAATATATCAGAAGCAAATGCTCATTGTATCAAACAGTAATGAATGTTAAAGACTCTGTAGAAAAAGGCAAAGCACAAAAGATAATTTAGGACTCAATTGTCCATAATACCCAAGTGCAATTTACCCATGTAGAAGGCGCCACCCAGTTGGACATCATATAATAACTAAAAATAATAATAACCTAAATGACCTAAATACAAACATCCCATGTAAGACTAGTGATAGAACAACCTAGAGTGCACTAGGGAATTTTCAATTCATTTGGAGGCTGATTTTTGCAATCTCATGAAAGAAAAAAAAATTGCAATTGAAAAAAATAATAACCTGAATGACATGAATACAAACATCCCATGTAAGACTAGTCATAGAACAACCCAGAGTGCACTAAGACATTTTCAATTCATTTGGAGACCGATTTTTGCAGTCTCATGAAAGAAAAAACGTTTTGCACTTGAAACCCATTTCTAAAACTCAACACAACTAGAGATGAATAGCCAAAAGAGAGCAGCTCAATGCACCCTATGAAAAATTCAGTTTGTTTTCCATTTTTCTACATTATATCATATAGATATGTTATGCTCAATTGAAAAAATGATTCATCACCACCACCACAACAAAGTCTCACTATTTCAATCCACTCCAAACTTATTACATCCACTACATAGGTTTACACAAACATGCATCTTATGATAGAAGAGAAAAAGACTCTGCTAGGTAATAGTAACTTTAGATTCAATCTCATAGAGAAAAAGTAGAAGGAAAAAAATCCAGAGCTGCAACATCGCTATATAAGTGGGGAAAGGGAAAACAAAAGTGATACAATTAATTTGGTTCTTCCTCAATGTGAATGAAACTATGAAATTACAAATATGTAATGTAGGAATACTCTGCTTGTCATCCTGAACCCAACTTAAACTCTATCCACTAGTTCATCCAAGAAAGCTTTCCACCAACTAATAAGAAAATGAATTTAAGAATAAGCCAACTGTCAACAACCATATAGGTAAGGAAGGTCTACCCTTCCCTAAGGGCAGGTGCCGAATAGAATTGAGAGCTTTTGCCATTAAGTCCAACAACCTTGTTAGATGCTTTGGGGGTTGTGACTAGGCCGAGAGTATCCAAGGTGACCAGGCCACTATGACCTTATCATAAATGTGTAAACCATAATTGAGACCAAAAGGGATTTAGGAGTGCAACATACTACATTGAAAGATTCTCTGGTCACTACGTCATTATGAACCTAATCGTAAAAAAGCAGATTATAACTGATCAAGAACTGTTGCACAAAATATTACATTTGGTGGATATGGCAAAAAAACTGAAATAACTAATTTGAGTATGTTCTAGTTTCAATGTTTCCTTGAAACAATTTCCCCGACACTATTGGAAAAACAACGTATGTAAACCAACCAAAATGCTCGTATCAAAAGATTGAAAGAATGTGAAGACGAAGTGTGGGTTTACTGGAAAAAACCGCTCTTTTCCTCAAACTCGCTCTTAAGGGCTGTAACAAATCATTCTCAATCATTCCATGGACAAGCAAAAATTAAATGAATCCATAGATGCACCAATTAAACAAAAAAATAATACATATAGATAGGAATTGGCAAAAGGTTTTAAAAAACAGATAAGAAAAAAACCAAATTAAGAATAAATAAATAAAATAAAATAACCCCAAAAAGCAGTTTTCAGTGTGCATGAGAACTTACCCTCTCAAGCACATCCTGGATTTCCTGCAACTTTTCAATGGAGAGAACAAGCTCACCGTCTATGTGCTCTTCCCCTTGCCCTTTTGATCTCTTAGACTTGTCCTTCCTACCCAGTTCTTCTGACCCAAAAGTCATAAAAAATCCAACAGATTCGAAGGAATAGGTAGAGTGGCAGAGAGGGAATGGTCCTAGCATTCATTATTACCTCTAGAAATGTTGCAGGCTCCATTATGCCATCCTCAATGAAGAAAACATCCAAAGCTTAAAATATAGATCCTAGCATTCATTATTACCTCCATAAATGTTGCATGCTCCATCTTGCCATCCTCAATGAAGAAAACTTCAAATGGAATATTATCATTAAAATACCAAAGAAGTTGTTTATTATTTTTTACTTCCACCTATAAAATAGCATTTTCTAGTCCATGAGATATGTTTTGAAACAATACCATTGGCAACAGTGTGTGTGCTAAACTCCCAAGTTGCAATGGTGGCACCTAATTTACTAAGAATAAAACTTAGAAAAAGGACTCAGACTAGATGTCCATCTACATCCCATTAAACTAGCAATATTTACAGTAAATAGAACTAATATCTCAACTATTTTCACATTTTATGAATTGCACTTGTACAGGTCCAACAGCTGCAAGACCAAAAGAGTTATTCTAAAACTTCAGCTGTAAAAAAATTTGACCATTGTGCCATGTAAGTTTCCCATTGATCTGAAGGCCTTGACATATAGATGATGCAAGTAAAATAGGCAATGGAGGCCTGCACAAAGCATTAACCAAATATCACAAGTTGCTTTAATCAAGTTGACACTTATCATAGTAAATACAATTAACATGTAACAACAATAAAGCCAATTTTTTCCCCTTGTTCTTTATAAAATGAAATGTAATTGTGTATCTAATACCCACCCAGAGCCTACTTCTCAGTAATCTCTAAGGACAAGTGGATTTCCTAAACCTATCAAATTACTAAGAAGATCTAGGACACGAGCCAGAGGTGGAGTTGTTGCTATGGGTACTGCTTTTGATTGAACATTGGGACCTTTGGCAGGTGAGATGTTGATTTCTATATAAGTGGCTGATAATTCTTCATATGGAAGGTAACAAGGTACATTGGGAGGTAACAAGGTACAAGGTACATATGGAATGACATATGGGAGGTAGCCTGTACACGCATAAAAAGGGCTTAGAAGAATATATGTGTGCTATGACTTCTTAGCAACATCAAGAAAATACTTAATTTCAAAAATAAATTCTTTAATGAGATATATACCTATTACTTACCACGTCAGATAGAAGTGTTGAGTGTGACAACTACCAAAAAAAACATATTATTATTAGACATATTGGAAGAAAACTCCTTGAAGTAAGCATAAAATATAATACTTATACTAGAAAAACCTATACAACTGCAAACATCTCAAACATTGACAAATGAACTTAAGCCTTTTCAGTGAAATAACTTACCAATTCTCTGGTATCCATTTTAGAATCCAAACTAAATCCCAAAACTTAAAAGACTCGCCATTCTTGACTTCTTTCCTTCTCATTCTCCAACTCAAAATGGTGAGCCCCATGCTTGTGATCATAGGGCATAATAGAGATGGAAGCCAACAATCTTGATGATGCCATCAACTGCAAATCCTTCTATGCTAAGTATTTATTATAGCTTTTTTTGAGGATATAGAGCTTGTACCATGCATAAGCATGACATAAATGACTTGCTAATATCTAAAATATCTTTGTTACCTTTGAATAGAAGATTTTTGTCATTTGAAATTTAGGAATCTTCTTAACCATACATAAGGCCATGAATATCTTCTATAGAGTGAAAAGCTTCCTACATATCATATGTCGTCCACCTTAAGAAATAGCATAAGGAAAAAATGTATTAAAAAAAAAAAATTAGCTCATAGATTCTATAGTAGGTTCATGAAATTTAATTCAACCCCAAGCTTCCTTTGCAATACGGTATTCTCTAATAATTAATCCCTACAAGATCAAACTATATCAACCTTCCCATCTAGACAAATATAATCCTATATCTAATTCAATGGATAACATTTTAGATTTCTATCCCCCATTCGATAACGATACCTTCATCAATCTACTCAACATGACATTATAACTATTTACATCATGGACAATATGGGTAAACTCCCAAGCAAAGATAAATGTTTTTTAGAATATGATTTTGCTACACATTTCCCTCATCCCATTTCACACTGCGAGCCAACAATCCAGATGATGCCATTAGCTGCAAATCCTTCTGCGCTAAGTATTTATTGTAGCTTTTCTAGAGGATATAGAGCTTGTACCATGCATAAGCATGATACAAATGACTTTCTAATATCCAAATATCTTTGTTAACTTTGAATAGAAGATTGTCGACATTTGAGGTTTAGGAATCTTCTTGACCATACACAAGGCCATGAATAACTTCTATAGAGTGAAAAGCTTCCTACATATCATATGCCATCTATCATAAGAAATAGTATAAGGAAAAAAATATATTAAAAATAAAAAAATTTAGATCACAGATTCTACAGTAGGTTAATGAAATTTCATTCAACCCAAAGCTTCCTCTACAATAGGGTATTCTCGAGTAATTAATTCTTACAAGCTCAAACTATATCAACCTTCATATCTAGAAAAATATAATCTTATATCTAATTCAACGGATAACATTTTAGATTTATAGCCCCCATTCAATAATGATACCTTCTTAAAGGTGTGCCAAAAATCTAGACAACATGACATTATAACTATTTACAGCATGGGCAATATGAATAAAATCCCAACCAAAGATAAATGTGTTGTGCCTTTTTCCAAGAAGCATTTATTAGCATACCCTTTGTATTTGAGAGAAGATTCTTTGGATAGTGGGATACAATCCTTAGTTCTTGCGAGGACATCCAAAAATCACCCTTGGACAATTGACTGTTAGCATCTTTACAACAGTTTTTGCTCACTGACTTGAAATTTGTCTGAGGGGATTTTTCCTTGAGGGTCTTTTGTGCAACACTTTGCTTGAAGGTAAAAGTGTGTATATATTGTTATATGCAATCTTCATCTTCCATATAATCAATACAATATGATACAAATCCACTAGTTGAATATGAAATAACTACAAAATCAGATAGCTCAAACTGTTGACATTTTTGTGATTTCGTCGAAGTTGGATGATGTTGCATCTCTTCATCAGAATTTGTCCATATTGTCGATATTGTTGTATTTTATTTTTCTACGGTACAACCTTCGTCCACACAGCCCCCTAAATGAGATTTCTCCTCATTCATTTCTTCAAACTTATCCTCATTATACATCATACTGGACAATCATTATTCTACTGCATAACAACATCCGGATATTATTGGTGAATAATTATAGTTAACAAGTTCTCATGTAACGATTCCCAATACCAATGGAACAACATATAATTTGAATCACCCAAGTAATGAATCTCGATTTAACAACATTATAATATAGATACATTCTACCATAAATACACATCAAGAATGCTCTGCCTTGTCGATTTCAGCACCCATGTATTCGATGGATTTATGGGAATGAAGGGAAATTGGGAAGCCAATGATCTCCTATAGTTTTTTATGGCCTTGTCTAGTACCTATGGCCTCTTAAGCAACCAAGATTGAGCTCAAACTTGCCCTAAGAAATGAAAATAATGCTCAGGGGAGAGGGAAATGAATCCAGTAAGTAGAAATCCACCCAAGAACGCTTAGGATCGCTCCAGGTAAGGAGAGAGAAATTCTTAACAGTCAAACAAAAAACCAAATTAGCAACTCCTTGAAAAGATGCAACAGCTCCAGAACCGAAGCAGTTGATATCTAACTGAGCAAGAAAGTGGATGACAAGTAGCTCAGAGTTGATGCATTTCATAGAACATCAACCAATAAAGAGTTTCTGAATGATGCTAATATAAATTTAATGGAGAATTATTTATTTCAGCCATGAGCACAAAGACACGGAGCACATATACTATAACTAAGGACTAAGAATGGTGATAACTCATACACCATAAGTCTATTATATCTTAGCAGCATATATTAGATGAGAGCTTAGCACATTGCCTTCATTGTCGAAAGAGAGATGTGCATGTGCAAATTAACCCTCGCTCCATGTGAGACTATTGTAGCATAGCTGCTATGGCAAAATGAACAAATTGATCATTGTATTTAAACACTAAATTGAGCTAGTTTCGGTGTTGTCCAATTA